>VZRQ01002448.1:1573682-1931974 GCA_013397975.1 Machaerirhynchus nigripectus
CCAGCGCTGGGAGCTGCCGGGAAGGGGCACGGGAGACGGACGGTGGGGACTGGGGAGAGAACTCTGTCAAGGGACTTAAATGGTGGCTGCCCCAGGGCAGAGGCTGCGGCTTTCTGTGAGGGGAGTTCAGGACTAGAATACTGGGAAAAGGAAAGTCGTTCTGGAGCGGGACAGGGAGGGCTCACATCCAGAGCACCTGTTCCTACCCTGTGGCACATTTCCCTTCATTCGAAAACTGCCTCTGTTCCTGGTCTACTCTGCTCCATTCATGTAGACCTGCTCCTTCCCTCCACAGAAAGACGGCAGAATAAGGATCCTCCCTGGACTTGGAAGTGTAAAAAGGACAGAAATCCCCGAATATTAGCATGTTAATAATGTTAATATTAGCATGCCTATCGTCTCTGCCAGGAACCCCGCACCCCACTTCATTTATAACTGCATGAACAGGGAACAAAGCAGAGAGTACTTGCCCCAAAGAGTTCTCTGTCTGAAGCAGCCTGAGAGCAGTGTTCAGTCTAACCTGTGGCCATTTTTCTCCCATTGTCTTGCTGATGCCCTCTGCTGTATCTCTGTTCTGCTTTTCTGGTTATAGCTATGCCAGGACAGGTGTCAAATCACAGGTACTGTATTTCCTCTTCATCACTTCTTGCTGCTGGACCAAAGGGTGCATACATTGAGAAAGCATCATTAGCATTTAGAATGTATCGCTCCTGGCCAGTCAGGAAATGATCAAAGAGGCAACCCCCCTCACAGGCTGGGAAGAACATTTGTGATTAGGATTTTCTTGTAGTAGCTAATGAACTATTTGAAATACAGTGGCATTTTTCTGGGAATGCAGCAGGTGTAATAATAGATACATAATATCTGATAAGAGTGAAAAAGCATGCCTGAGCTTTTTCTGATGTAGAATCCTTATTATTTATCTATTTATTCCTGTGCCCAAAGAGTCCCTGCAAGGAGAGTTCCAAAGGAAGCTTTACAAGGAGCTGCTGAAAAATTACAATCCATTGGAGCGACCAGTTGCAAATGATTCCCAGCCACTCACTGTCTATTTCACTCTCAGCCTCATGCAGATCATGGATGTGGTAAGTCTGTAACCTTCTAGGAAACTGTTTCAAAGGGTGGATTTTTCCTTCACAGAAGGGACATTTGAGATAGCAAAGGAAGATTAAAAGAGATTGGAAAGCACAACTAGTTCAAGACACAATGCCAAATTATGCCTGCCACTTTAAAGAACTAAACTTAGAAGTATAGTTTACCTATTTCTTAGATCTCTTGTCAAAAATTCCCAACATTTTTAGCAGCACAAAATATTTCAAGGGGAGCTCGAAATGCACACTTTGCCTTTGGAATCCTTAACTGTCCTTAGAACCAACAAGCAGTGTAGTCTGGGAGGGATTTGCAGAACCAAAGTCCTTGATTTCTGATGGTCACTTAAGAGCTGCCTATTTTGGAAGATGGAGGGGAGAGGAAATCCTGGCCAAAATCCAAGTTATGTTATTCCTTTTGGTATGTAGACAAGATAGCTACCTTCTATATGCCTACATAACTACTGTATTTGCAACCACACTTGATTAGTATACTTGATTAGTATATCAGTAGATATTCCTCTGCTGTACTTGTACAATGCAATGTAGGATCTTTTTGGGTTCAAATATGACTAATTTAAGCTTTACTCTGTCACAGTGGCACAGAGATGCAATTCAGCATATAAGTGGCTTTACAGTGTTTGTTTTTACAGAATTCAACTAGCTATCACAGCTAATAAGGAAGTTACAGTCTTAAAACTGTAGTTAGCCTCAAAATTCCATTATCTTCCCACCAGATGCCTAAAGTTCAAGACACGGAGTTAATTTGTTCTGGAGTTGTCAAATTTAATTAAAACCCATACAAAATGAAAGGAAAATACCCACAGATCACTAGCCAATCTGGGTGTAGTCAGTGACTGGCAGTGTTGGCTAATATGGTTCAAAAGAGAGCTTTTGATCCTATGTGCCTTTCAAGAAACCCCCTTCATAGTCAGTCAGAAACCTTCGTTTTTGTACTGGCTGTTTAGTTACAGCTCATCCTGCTTGCCATAGAACTCACTGCATTTCTTTCTCAGAGATCTGGGATTGACAGCCAAAGGAAGAAACCAACCATGAAGTAAATTAAGCTTCACGCTATAAAACAAATGAGTTTTCTTCATTGTCAACAGGAAGCAAATGCTGGTGGGAATGACAGCTACTTGCAATAACAATTACTGGTTTAACAAGCTAGAAACAAAACATGTCACCATCATACTTTCCTGTAGTTTATATATTCACTTTAATGGCTTTTCAGCTGATAGCCACTGAGTCTAATTGGGAGTGAGACCTCTCCAGAGCCAATCCATCAAATCCCTGCTAGAACAGATTGAGCCAGGCTGGATCCTGGTTGCTGCTATTCCTTATGTGAAGTCTCTTGCACTCTGACTTTGCTGACAGGAAAAGGGAGCCAGTATATGAAATTTTTTCTAAATATAGTGAATGTTTCCTACCTTGTATTTCTAGTTTTAATCTATCCTAATAAAACCAGAAATTTTCTACCCCATGGTTGTAGATATGTTTTTCTTTTAATGGTATTGTACATTAATATGCACGCTAGTATTAGCAGTACATAATGAGGGATCTTTAAGTGCAAATTGCCCCAGTTTAGTGTAGTTCACTAGAAAACAGAGTTAATTAACTGTCTAATGAGAATGCAAGCTGGCATAGTAAATGATACCAAATGTTTCTCAATGGGGAGGAGAAACGGTGGCAGCATGAGAAAAATGCAGTTTGGGGGTGCATGACCAAAGAGGAGAGTTAGGAAACTAAGGGAGTGCTTAGAGACGAAGTACATGGTAGGCCTGAGACACAGCAAAGGAATTTGGAAGAAAGGTGGAATTCAGGTGGCAGAGGACGGGATGCAAAATGGAATGTAAGAGGTTTGAAAGAATGGACTTCAAAAAGAAAAGTCTTTAGACAGAGACTAAGGCATACCTTAGTGGAAAGAGAGGAAGAGGGGCTAATGGATGGGCATGGCTGCTCACGGTCACAGCTTCAGTACAACAGCAATGAAAATAAAGAATAGGATGTAGAGAAGCTATTTATTTTTCTCTACTTCTCACCTCATGGAAACCCCTCAATCTGCACATAAAAGTGGTATTTGGCTTCTGCTTGTCTGGTATTTCAGTGCTGGCATGGAATCTTAACCTAATTTAGGCTTAGGAAAATTTTCAGCATATACATTTTTCAGAAACAGATTATTGAAATACACTGATATTATATAATTTCCTCACTGGAAAAAATTACAGCCACCACATTTTTAAACACTGCATGGAGGTAAATACCTTCTAACAGTGTTGTTTTCTCTTGCAACATCCATCCCAATAATAGTATCAGAGAAGAATATTCAGCCACTGTCTATTGGTTTAGAGGGAACACTAGGAACAGACACAGCAGCAGTGCTGTTCCTACTCTGCTGTATCTCATACAGAATAGTGAATGGCATAGAAAAACAAATGCAGTGAACATGAGGGTGTGAAGTTTGTGCCTAGCCTGGCATTTTTACAATAGACATATCTGTATCAGCTGTAAGTTAATACAATTGAGAGAAATGTATGGGAGGGTATTTCATCCCCAAAAGTCAGAAGATGAAACCTTAGAAATTAATGTTAAAGGGTCACACATTTATACTGCAAATGACTGCGTAGAGACACAAGCATGAAAAACTGGAATACACTGAGATATAGAATGATAGTTCAAACTCAATTTTTACTGCTATCTAAATAAGTAGGAAAATCACAGTCTTATTTTAGTTTGGAAAGGGCCTCTAGAATTTATCTTGTCCACTCCCCTACTGCAAAGATGTCTTAAATAGATCGTGTTACTCAGGACTCTGTCCAGTCAAGTGCTGACCACTTCCACAGCAAAAGTTTCCACAACCTTCCTGGGCAGCCTGTTTCAGTATTCAACTTCCATCATGGTAGATCTTTCCTAACATCTAAGCATAACTTCCTATTTTTCAACTTGGGAACAGTACTAAAAATCACTTCTAGAAAAATGAGACACCTTCTCTTCTTCAGTAAAATGGGTTACACAACAAAAAGATACTTTTGGTGAAGTATTCCAGATTTCTTGACCATTTGCAGCAAGCTGTGTATATTTCTGAATAACATAGCAGAAAACTAGAAAATGAATTCTTGGTAAACCCACATGGCAGAACTCATTCTGAGAGCAGCTGTCAGTGGTTCATTCTCAGTATTTAAGATTTGCAGCTTTCTGGTTTGAATCTAGAATTTTTACCAGCTTTCTATGTGGAACTTGGGGCAGCACTTTGGGAGTGTCCTAAGCTGATATTGGCCTTTGCTACTGGAAGAAATCTCACTGAGTTCTGGGCTCGTGCTCCCACAGCTTTGGCTTGCACCAATGCCTCTCTGAGTAAGTTACCTCATCATATTTTGGGGGTCAGTTCTCTACATGACCTGTACTTTGGCTTTAGATTAGCTTAAATTGCTCACAGAACTACCTGTGGCAGTTCTTCACTTAACATGTCATGTATTTCAAAAATCCCAAGCAAGGTCTATCTCTGATTCAAGTTGCAAAACTCGGGAGAATGCTGGACCAATACTATCTTAGCTTGTGACTTCTTCAACAAGACTCATGGTGATAAACATTTTGGTGTGTGTGTGTGACCGTTTTGGTCTACTCTGATCATAAATTAGCTACATTTTTTTTACTAGCTGAAGAATCAACATTTACTAATTTATTTAAGAAAGTTGAATTAAGCTATTTATCTACATGAATATTCAAATTCTTACTCATGTTGCATAACACTATTTAGTCAGGAATCTTTCATGGTTCCTGCAGACACTTGCTGGCTAATTAAACCATTTACTACACAACAGTTTTAGCTTATTTTCCAGTTTCTCCTGTTTCTTTTCATAAAATTTCTAGTTAGGGGAAAGAAAAGCACTGAATAGTTGTTTGTATGTAGTGAGCAGCAGCAGAATCTCAAGAGAAATCCTGTTCCTTTAGGCTGTTCAACTCACTTGTGCAGACCAAAGGATAAATGAAAGCATGCAAACTTTTTTACGTTTATCTGAACTTAGTCAAAGTTTGCTTATCCTACATTGCCCTTGGTTACTTGCATTAAATTTATATATTCAAGGGCTTTTGTCCTTGTTTCATTTTACACAGTGAGGTGATCCAGCTGACTTCAATGACTTACATACAATGCTTTGCAAAGCCTCTGCATAAGGATCTGCAATTCAGTATTTTCAGTCCAGTACCCCGGACCCACTGGGCAAGATAGTAATGTGAAATATTTTGAAATTTTGAAAAGGAAATGATGCTGTCATTCAAAGAGGCAGAACAGCTTCTCTAAAGAAACAGACTATAAAACAAACGTCTTCCCCACCAAAAAAGAAAAAAAAAAAAAAGGAAAAAAAAAAAAAAAAAAAAAAAAAAAAAAAAAGGAATTNAAAGGAAAAAAAAAAAAGAAAAAAAAAAAAGAAAAAAAGGCATTTAAATCCGGAAAAACAAATAAAACAACCAAATCAAGAGGCTCATTGAAAAATGGTGCTAACAAAGTTCCTAAGCTATTTATCAGGCCTCAGAAGCCTCTTTGCAAACAATGGCTGTGGCAGAAGCTCATCAAATCTGCATTCTTTTAATTTTAGCATTCATTTGTGTACATTAGAAAATATCTCTCCAAGCTTTATTTTCTTCTCAACTTGCTGCTTGATCTTTTTTCCTGCCATGCTAAAGGGAGAAACTGTTTTCACTTTCATCTTGCAGTCATTTCCATTCCACCACAATTTATTCCTGAGAGTTTAGAAAACTGGAAAGGTGCTGGGATATGCCTTCTGATATTTTTAGTTAGTTGAATACCATGAAAGTTACTGGTTATTACAGAAAACAGAGTATTCTATTTTTCCATGAAATATTAAGAACAGATCACACAAGAGTCTAAAATATTCTGATGATAGATCTACTTCAACAAGCAGACAGCACCTCTCCCTACCCTACTGTAGTGAGATATTAATATACTAAGAGCAACTGCAACCTTATTTCTCTCATATTTGCCCATCTTTCCTGTGCTTCTAAATATCTTCTGGATTTTTTAACTGTTACGTCAGCATCTTTCTTCTACCTAGTCTTCTCAACCCGTGTTAGATCTGGAAGGATATTTTAAACACAGGAGGGTGTGTAGGATGGAATGGGAAGCAATGAATGTACACTAATTAAAGACAGTTTGCAGGAAGGAAAAAGGGACTGACTAAAGGCTATAAAAAAACCCTCCTGATAATAGTTCGCTTGAGGACATAAGAGATGTTCATTGTATGTGAAAATCAGAACTTCTATTCTGCTTTCTTGTTCCACAGGAGAGGTGTTTGGAACTTTTTTGTAATACAAATCAGCTGGGATTTTTCTGTTTGTATGGGTTTTCTTTCAAATATGAGTAAAGTGAAGCAGTTTCTCAAACATTTTTCTTATTCTTTGTGATATAAATATCAGCCCAAATCATAAAAACTCAGTACCTCATTTTTTTAAAGTGCATTTCTTTAAAGTTTTCCAAGTGCGTTGGTATGGATGCCCCATTAACTTAAAAAGTGACAAAACATCTACTCCTATGTCACTTGTGATGAAAAAGGCTTGTAACCTTCCTGTGAAAAGCATGGCTAAGGTGCTAGCAAACAGACTCCTGTGTGACACTCCTGTAGAGCACAGGGACCACCACATAAAGGCTTCACGTTTTACACAGGGCCTCTTACTAGAACAACAGAAGCTGCAAAGTCACATCATCTAGTAATTATTAGTAGTCCTTACTAATCAGCTAATGAAACAAAATTACAGTGCACGATGTAATTCCTGGGAGTCAGATCTGGCTAATACTTGGTCTTATACAAAGCTTTTAATTCATAGATGTTTGGGACTGAAATGAATATACTCCTCGTAATATTCATTTTCTTTCTTTCATTCATTCTTTCTTAAAAAAGACTGTCATGTTCAAAAACTAGATAATACAGGATGTCACTACTTAATACACAAGTTCATATGCTTTGTTCTGACCAGTACGGATCAGCTTGTTCCAGTCTGTGGTAATTAGTATGAAAATATTGAAAGACCCGTATTTTTCTTCATAAATGCTCTTGTTCTTGGCTAATGGAACTCCACTGACGTGCACCGGCCGAGGATGTGGGTCCCTTAAGTACAAGTACTTGATGAGCCCTTGCAGCCCCGTGTGCCTGGTAAATGGTTTCCCCGTTGCCGCGTTCCTGGGAGAGCCACGGGCTCAGCCCCGGCCGAGGAGGGGCCCTGTCCCTGTGTGTGCGGTTCGGTCTCTGCCCGCACAGACCAATTACATGCTCCATAAACCTGCTGCTCCTCGGGAAAGCCTCTTCTGCTGTGTGCAGAAAGATGGGAGCTGCCTGGGTTCCTCCTGGGTGTGATTTGCCTCTGACTGCAGTGTCAACGTGCACGAGAAGGGAGTTCAAATGCAGGTGGCTGCCCCTGCTGAACCCATTTCTTTTCTGGGAAGGCTCCTGGAAGTGCTGTGGGAGGATGCTGGGGCTGGGTGAATTATGTGGGGAAAAGCAACTTCCAAGTAACCATCACGGCCTCAGCCCCACTCCTGTAGTGTGATCTGTGTGGGTCTACAAGTTGGCAGGAATGTGCTGCAGCAGTTTTGGGGATGATGGCAAGGGAAGGCAGGAAGTGCTGCTAAAGCAAGGTGGTATTTCTGTTTCTGTTCTCTGTCTCTGCTCAGGGCTGCATTCTCAGAGGCCTGCGGATACAGCGCCTGCTTTTCTCTCAGCAAAGCACACGCTATCAAAAGTTTCCCATCATTTACAAATCTAATATTGCTGACAGCAGTTGAACAAAGTATTGTCAATGGATTGGAAGCAAACAATTCTGTATCTATGAACAGCATATTAACATAAAAACATTCAAATGTTAATTACTTCAAATTTAGATGATACAGATGTGAATTCTTCAGTTTCTCCTGAACTCTTCACCATTTTGCCTGAATAGACTACTAAACAATCCAACTGTTCCCAGTCTAAATATATCTGTGAGTTGCAAAAATGGAAAAGAAAAAAAGACAAAAAAAAAAGATCTCACAATGGGTTGGCAGCGGGGAGCCTATTTGTACAAGCACTTATATAGAAAAAGAAATCTTTTAAAATTCACTTAGAATTTTAATTACTTAAATAATTTATTTTGCTGTGTTAGCTAATTTATTTTTAATTTATTCAAAATGAAAAGATTTATTTTCCAAGAATATCCAGAAGCAGCCTGAAGTAAATGTATATTCAGATTTAACCTTCACTTGGGCTTGCATTTTCATGCCTGTTACTGCACCTAGAATTTGATTTGTAAAAAGGAAAGGCTGGTAACCCTGGCTTCAACAACAGCTAACTGTGAAGCACTAAGAGCATGGCATGAAGCCATGCTGCTGCTCATTGGCAGCAAGATAAGAATAGGATATTCATCCAGTTCATCTCTCCCAAATCATCTGGTAGTGATGCAAAGCCACATTTGCATGGTTTATAATCCCACCTCCTCATTCCTTGTGTGCTCCTCATAAAAAACTACCCTGAAGGGAAGATGATCAATAACCATGTGTAGAGTTGGGGGACCCACACACATGTTTAATTATACAGCACTGCTACTTTGAACTTCCATTGGCTTTTTTCTGCAGTCAGGAGTGTTTGCACATTTCTGTGCTTGGCATCCCCTTAATTACTCTCAGTAACTACACGGGTGTGCTGGTTTAGGGTTTGAGAAGAAGGAAGGAAGGAATGAGGCCTCTTACCCACCATCTCCATAACTA
Organism: Machaerirhynchus nigripectus; assembly: GCA_013397975.1. NCBI lineage: Eukaryota > Metazoa > Chordata > Aves > Passeriformes > Dicruridae > Machaerirhynchus > Machaerirhynchus nigripectus. Next base: position 1,582,524 of record VZRQ01002448.1, read on the forward strand.
CTAAATGCAAGAATGAGGACAGAAAAGGTAATGAGCAGTGGCAGAGCTCAAGAAATTCAGATGAGCTTTTTTATGGATTTTGGAGAGCTCACTCCATCTCTGTCCCCACAGACAGAAATAATCTTTTCACAGAGGAGAATTTGCTCTTTTGTGTTGCAGAAAAAGCAGCCTGAAGGGCCGTGTAGGTGTTCTGACATTTCAGTCATGATGCTTGCTGCATTTGTGAAGAAACAGAGATGTGGTTGATTTCCATCAAAGTATTCCTCTCAGATAAACTCACAGTTTCTCAGTGCCTTTGTAAGTGATCCTCTACAGGCATATAAGGGAAGTGGGGACAGTATGGATTTTCATGGAAAGCAGGAAAGGAAGACCCTTAGAAAAGGACTCTCAAATGTGTCCATCAGACGATGTAGGGCAAGGAATAACTAGAACCTCTATAATATGATTCATCTACTCTGAGTTATTGAAGTGTCTTAGCAATACTTCTGTGTCAAGAGTTGCAGAGACATCCAGCAGGACAAGCAATGGATTTTGTACTCTGCCCTTGCCCAGGAAGTTTTTTAATTGCCTGTGCTGTATCCTAGATTGAACAGAGAGCCCAAGACATCAAAGATCATGGGTAATGTTACATATCACAGGAATTTTGGAGCAACTCCTTCTTGATGATTCTCCTATACTTGGAAGGATGGAGGTAGGATGTATACTTAGAGAGACTGTCTGGGATGAGTAATAGCACTTTGCTATCTGATCCTCTGAAACTGGCTTTACCTATATCTATTTGTAGTGCACAGAGCTATTCTTCGTGGTTGTGTATGATGCCTCTGCCTCTGTGGCTCTGGTGTTCCTCAAAGGTTTCAGCTGGTGCTAAATCAAGGAAAATATGCTCTGGTCAGGTGTGGACATTTTTGTTGCTGTTACTCACAAAAATAGGATAGATGAACACCAGCAGGAGGCTTGTGCTGGAGCTGTGTGCTCTGATCACACACAGGGAGAGGAAGACAGCTTTGGGTTCAGCTCCTTGTTCTCCCATAACTTTCTCTTCTCTCCTTGAAGAAATCACACACACTTTCCTTCCACTTTACTCTGTTGGTACATTCAAGTGTAACAACATGACCTTTCAATTTCAGAGTTTAAAGGCTTCAATTCCCTCTGGTTTTAACACTATGTAATGAGTGGGGCTGTGGGGGCTCTATTGTTTGATTGTATCTTGTGGAATGGTTGGTAGTTCCCAGATTCCAGCCTGTGTTCAGAGCTGGGATGCCTATCTATGTCAGAGTGGCAATGGTAATCAGCACCTAGAGCCAGTATTAACACTAATTCAGGGTTCAGTCCTCTCAACAGGAGTCTGCTACAAAATATGCTGGCATCAAGACTTATTTGTAAATAAAGCAACAAAACACAGGTATTACTTTGCATGTTTGCAATAAATTTAACTGCACTTTAAACTCTATGCTGTATTCAAAAATTGGACTGAGTGAAACCAACAATTAATCATGGAAATTCGTAAGGTAACTTGAAAAATGCAACTTGCTCTTCAAAAAATATTTTTTTCACACAGGATGTGTTGATGTATGTGATTAGTTTTGCTGTACTCTGCTCATTTCGTATGCCTTATCCCTGCTTGTCTTTGCAAAGATGAATGTGCTCATATCTAAATACAATCTCTTGTTAACAATGATGTACTGAAAAAAAAAAAGACAGACTGCTGTTACAATTACATCCCCATGGTAACAAAAATGGTACATCATGAGGCCCTTACACATATTTATAATCTCAGTTTCTTTTTCCTGGAACTCAGTGAAAGCCACTTCTCCAGCCCACTGCCAGGACAAAAGCCTGGTGCAGCCAATGGCAGCACAATTCTCAGACCTAATAGAGCATATCTAGAACACAAAGACTTTCCTACATCCTAAGAAGGCTCCTCACACAGATGCTCTGCTCAGAGTTAAGGTCACTCTTTTACGCTCTTTCTGCAGCAGCTTTTTGCTGTGATGGATTTGCATCCATCTGGGCAGGACCTGTGTATGGTCTGAGCAAACTGCCTCTCTTTTAAAACAATATAAAGTAACTGGGGAGAAAGCAAATGCTTTTTGCAAAAGCGTGTAAGACACGTTGGTGTGGAGAAAATGCTGGCCTTTTTCAGACACAAACAGTGCAAGTTGAAAAAAATAAGCAAGACAAACAACCCCTTCAGAGTTCACCTGGATTAGGTTAAGCAAAGTAATCTGACTCCTTATCTCATACTCCAAACTCAACCTTATCCCAGGTAAAATTCAAATTGTATTTTTCTAATTTTTAAGAAAAAAGATATTCAAAAAGCCAAAAATGAACATCTACTCCTATCCTCCTATCCAGCAGCACAGAATGCTCTAGTAATATTTTAGCATTTTAACTTTAGAAACCTTTCAACTTTCACAGAACTTTAGCTGTAAGCAGAAGCCTACTTGTCTGTTGTATTCAGGTTTACTTCCTCACTGTTTTCTTTCACTACGTGTACACCTGAACAGTGCACAGGACAGAGGAACTCCAGGCTTCAATAGCTGGGCAGAACAGATACTTGAAAATCCCCATTTTTTTCAGACTTCCACATAGGTCAAACTCTACAGTTACTAAGTCTGAATTGTAATTGTGTGTAAGCTCATAGTAAACCTTGTATTATATATGTGCTGGCTCAAGTGTTAAACACAGACCAGAACTGTAAACCAGAGCACCTGTCCACCACTCTCACCTGGAGGTTTCCTTTCCTCCTCTCCCATTCCCTACCTCCCAGCTGCTGGATGCTGTTCCCCAGGAGTGTGGCCTAGTGACTTGCAGACTGTCCTACTGCAGTTTCCATCCCATGGAAGCAGGAGGTCGCTGTGGCTCAAGCACGGCCTCTGCACCCCCTGTCCCAGGACACCTGCACCCAGCACTAGGGGCTGCTTTCCATCCACATTGAGCTCACACTGCTCTGCTCAGCCTGGCCCTTCTCTTGGTAGAGAGGCACAATGTTTCTCGAGTTTCATTTACTAAAAATAATGTGCTTGTAGGTTAGAGGGAAGATTTACAATGTAATTTTAAAAAAATCCATTTGTTGATTTTCTACCCATATATTCATATTTATAATAGTTCAATTAACAAAAACCTCAAAAGAGAATAAATAGTCTGAACATGTTAATTTCATGTGTTTTGGATGGGACACGTTTACAAACTATCAAGACAGGAAAATGCTCAATAAACCCTAAGCAGCATATTCCATAAAACTGGCATTACGTGTATATACATAGGCCAGCCTGGATGAGTGCATTTCAAAGGAAAATTACATAAGTAGGCATTGCTTTGAAATAAAGCTTCCATATCTTGAACCTTAAACATTACAGGCTAATTAAGGAAACGTTTATGAAGACAGGGCATATTTTGAAGGTGAGAAGCTGCACAAAATTGAAATACCAGGAAGAAGTAACACCAGCAGAGCACTCCGCTAAGGAGAGGTAACTTGAGCTGGAATGTTTGGTTTATCCAACATTATTTCTAGTAAGTGTGGCCTACTCCTTGATTTATAGAAGAAATAGTTCTAGTAAATATGGCCAGGCAGATGAATTACTGAATGTAGGACATGGTTCCAAAACAAGAAATAAATAGAATGAGAGTACAGAATCAGATCTTAATCCCACCTGTCCCGTACAGGAAACTTCACTGGATTAACAATGGCCCTGTCCTACAAATATTTTAAATTTGTTTATAAAATTGAGCCAACACGTACAACAGTCATTAGCCCTAACACTCTGCATTCAGCTTTGCCACAAACACTGTACTGGTGCATTCTCTTTTCCTGCTGCACATTCTGGCCTTGGTTCTTGTTCAGCTCTGCCCCACCACTCCCAGGATTCAGACAGGGAACAGAGGAGCTGTCACTGAATCTGGTACTGCCAGTCTGCCCTTCAGGGTTGTGGAACATGCTTAGGACAGCAGGCTGAGTTGAGAATACAGCTGGCATGGTTTAATCCCAGCCAGAAACTTAAACTACCCACGCAGCTGCTCACTCAGGCCCCTCCCCTGGTGGGGAGGAGAATCAGAAAGAAAAGGTAAAACTCATGAGTTAAAATACGAAAAACTGAGTAAGTACAACCAGCGCAAACCAGGAAAATGCTAAAGATTTAGGGGACTTCAATAAACTTTACTTACTGTATCACAAATTAATGTGCAGACGAGGTGCCCCTAGAGGGAAATTCTGCCTGTTTCCCGTATATAACGCTTAAGTATCTCAGTTAGCGCCAGAAATGCCATTTATTGCTCTGTTCCTCATTAAATTTACAGCCCAAAGTCAACTTTCTTTAAAAATCAAAACGGATAATGGCAGCAATCTGTTCCAGTCTGTGTTATCTCTATCAACAAAACTCCACTTTTCCCAGTCAGGAGCAATTCTCCTGAGCCATTCTTTATTTCAAAGACCTCCAGCATGCAGACTGTATGAAGAGCCATTTGTATGCCATCCATCACAAATCTAATAAACCTAAGAGCTCAGTGGAAGAGGAGTTTTCAAATTTCATTCTAATTAACTGCTCACATTTTGGTTGGCCTTTATAGTTCAATTCTTCGATTAAAAAAAGCTAGAAAAAACTAAATCAAAGATCAAGAAGCACACAGGGTAATGTAGACATTTTCAGGCTGGGTTTTGGAGGCTTCACTATAAAACTCACCTTAATGCTCCAGGAGATACTTAAATAATCCTGAGCACAGCTGCAATTATGCCTAAAGGTCTGAAGGAGCCAGAGTCTGCGTTAGCAGGTAGCAAGAGTCAGGCAAGTATCATCCTAGCTGTGAAGGTGCCTCGGGCTAAATTTGCTTTGCACTGGAATGTGAAAAAGAAGAATGTGATGTCCTAAATATCTTCAGCTTTCACTAACATCACTAGTTAGGGGCTGAGTACAAAATAATGAGGACCAACTTTCAGGAGATTCTTTGCACCAACAGAATCAGGGCAAATTAGCAGCTGATGTAAAGGGAGTAGCCCTCGTTTTACATTAACACCCCAAGGCCAGGTCATGCAGACCTGGCACAACATCCCGACTGTGCTGTTCAACTCTGGCTGAACAACAGTTTGCAACAGTAGCTGTAGTTTTGAAGGAACCTCGCTTTCCCAGCAGGAGGTTGTACCACTACAAGATTAAGTCATAAATGCCAGAGCTCTGCTTTTATACAAAAATGTCACTGGTATGGCAAAAGTCAGAACACCAAATGAAAATGTGTGTTTAAGTTTGAAATGGTCTCAAAAAATGTGGTGCAACAGCAAAAATTTATATTTTTTACTTCTGACATTTTATTGAATAATTTTCTGTCTTTTGCACCTATTTTTAAGAAATCAGAAACATTCTGTGGTCTGTTCCTGATGTTGAATCTCACATGCTGGACCATGGAATATTATTAATATTATTTATGCAGTGGTAATAACTGTTTACACAGCATTTTCTGCATAATTGGAAATATGTACTGTAAACTGAGTCAAAATCATTTTACTATATAAAAAGCTCTATTGCTGACCACTGGAGAAGTGAAGGGTAATTGCACTGGCCTATTCCTTTCATGGTGAAAGGGAAGTCGGGTGGGGAAGAGGCATCAGGAATTCCAAACTTTTATCTCACAAATCAGGTACACTGACTTCATCTTTATACTGCTTGAACAACCTGTTTCACCTTGACAACTCTTTGTTTGGCTTTTTATTCCTATACAAACCTCCCCAAAATTCTTTATTCCCTCTACTACATTCTTCAAGATCAAGAGTGGCTGCAGCTCCAGCCCACACCTATGAGTGATCAGGGGTAGTTCTTGGCCAGCAGTTGCAGTCTTAATTTCAGTGTCCCTGCAGAAGCACCAGGGTGGTTTTTTTAAGTAACTGATTTTTATCCTCACCACTGAGACAGCAAAATTCAATGTTGCCAGCATGACTGAGAAGCCTTGAGCCACCTTTAATAGAAAAGTTTAGCTTTAACCTTGGCACATGAGGAGGGGATATTTGCAACAGATCCCCATGTTGACTTAGTATGGGAAGACTGAGAGGTCACTTTGGTGCTCTCAGGGCTGCAGGTGGGGGAAGCTGGAGCAGACACTGCTCAAGCCTCTCCTGCAGGCTGGCCACACAGGGTGCTGCTGTGCACCAGCACCATGGGCAGGGATGGGAAGTGCAGCCCTTTCACTACTCTCCATAACTTTTGAGGATCTTGGATTCATACTGTTGTTCTGGCTGCCTGGAGTATGGACATAGCACCAATCTTTTGTCACCTGGCCATTTTAGGAGTGCTTAACTCACCCTGCAGCCCATTCTCTCAGTACTAATGCTGTTGGAATTCAGGCTTTTTCAGCTGATACAGTTTAGTGAGCTCAGTGCATGACCCTAAAAAGGAACAGGAAAAAAACCCCAAGCTGTGTGAAGCAAAAATTAAACATAACAGGATTTTAAATGACGGGGGGGGGAAATGTCATTAGGCACAGGTAATTTGACATTGTGGATCAGAAGACGCTGCGAATGTTTAATGAACAAATGCTGAGACAGTAAGAGCTAATGAACTGACTGACCTGCTGGTTTCAGTAGGATGACATTCAAGCACACAAAAGTGAAAATCAGTAAAGAAAGTGTCTTACATGTCTTTCACTGGCTGTCAGGGTGTTGTTAACTTCGGACTACAGTTACTAGCTTCAGTTTTGCTAGAGGGTACCAATCAGGAACATAGCATTATGCTGTAACAAGTGATGTCTTAAAATGTCCTTACAAAGTCTTTATTAAGGTTCAAAATAATTGAAGCCCAGTTCAAAGAGCCTAGCTTCTTCTATAATTTAGGTGAGAGTCAACCATGTAAACATAAAGAATCTAAATTTGAAATGCAGAAATCACAGCTCATAGATTTTAGTCAGGATATCACCTTATGGTAGCCCCCTGGGAAGTTATGTGTTTCTTGCTAGATGCTGCACATCACTGCATACCACTCTCTAGGCATGCAGTTTTATTTATTTTTCCCCTTGCAGTTGCTGCACGGCTTTTCTAGTGTGGATGCTGCATGTGCTTAAATCCATTTGAAAGTCTACACATGTCCTTAACAAGGTTCATATTGTCCAGGCTTACACCCTTCACAAAGCATTGTCAAGTTTCTATCTCTTCCTATATATATTCTGATGAATGCAGGGTGAGGGAAGGATAATTTGAGACTCTCGTAACTGTGTTTCCAAAGGTGATCAGTCTGATGGATTGTATAAATTGAAAAAACAGACAAAAGCAGGAGTGGGAACTGGAAGAATGGAGACAGTGCAATTTCCTTCAAAGACTTGCAGAAATTATTACCTCTACCTTCAAAAATGAATGAAGGACCATTCAAGTCTCCCGATGTCAGCTACTTTCCCTTCATTAACTGCACTGCCACAAAATAACATGACAAGCAGCCCAGTAGCAATTTGCCATCTGTCCTCTCAGATCCTGACTGCAGTTATGGATGGAGAGGCCAAAGCAGCCTCCCACCCACCTCCCAGTGAGCCAAGGAAACCTAACTCTCCATTAGCAGGGCTACTCGGCCAGTACTGTCTGAACAGCAAGTAACCCAAAGCAGCTGGTATGGGGGAAAAACCACACCAATCCAAACAACAACATGATACAGTGTCTGGTCTCATCCTCTTTTGGGAAGGTTCTCCAACACCTCAGATTATACTGTGAAGCCATTTTTCTTTCCTTCTTTATAGCAAAAAGGGTTTGTAATAGGAGCAGCCTTGTTTTTGTTTTCAAAACACAGAAAGTGTTCTCTAAGTGTATACAAAATGACGTGACAAAAACTGGTGAAGTTCTGTGCAGCATTTCAAGCCCACCCATCATCTTATGGGGAAGTAGTGCACCGCCCTCATGAAAATAGTTTGCTGTGAAGCATTTCAAACAGTGTCCAAAAACTCTCCTAAGCAGGAAGAAACCCTGCAGGATGTCTCCTGTCCCACCTTTCACCCGCTTCACCTGGTGCCACAGAGAGTGACAAACCCTCTAAAATAAGAATCTTTCCACTAGTGATGGGTGAGTCAATCCAGTAATGACTGAAATGTTGGAAATTGTTTGCTCCAACAAACAGTATTAAAAACCCAAAACACTGCTATAAACCAAGCCTCAGCAGGCAATAAGGTTTTTATAGCTGAGGAGCAATGGTAGGATTTATGATTCAAACACTGATGGAACCTTAAATATAGTGATCCAAGTGGAAATTAGTTAGTTCATATGTAACCCTCTTTCAGGCTCTAAATGCTTCAAATAACAGAAAGAAACATCACGAAAACAGCATGGGCCATCTTCACGCAGGGCTTGTCTTCACAGTACAAATTACGTTTGAGTCAGTGCTCTCAGAATAGCCTCTTTGAGCTAGGTTTGAGTGAAAGATCACACTTCAGAATAACTCTTGGCTTTCAGAATATGCTTGCAGAGTGTCCTGCATGCCAACCTGCAATGGCTCTGCCATGTGCCTGGCAGTGGCAGGCAGCTGAATCATCCTGCCAAGAGCACAGCTGGCTTAAAAGTCTGCTGTCCCCCTCAGCTCTGCTACTTTGAGTGCTCAGTGGTGGCTCTCCAGCCTGGGTCTGTGATCTGCACTGATAGCAGAGCTCCTTCCTGCTACTCCTGAAATAGTTCGTGTGCCTGTGCTGTGGGCTCAGGCTCTCCCAGCGGATCCCCGCGGCACAGCATCAGCTCAAGCACCAGCAACACTCCGGCTTCAGTGCAATTTCTGGCTGCTGAAAAGGACTTTTTGAAACATCATGAATTTAAAGCTGGGGCCGCTCATGTAGAAAGAGATCGCACTGGGAATAAAATGAGAGTTTAACTCAGGATTTAACCATGCAGGAGCACATGCCATTCAGCTAATAGTCCTGAAGCAGGCTTCTCACAACATAATGGATTCTGAATTGCTCTGCACCTCTGAGTAGCCCGTTATGCCTGTGCAGAGAAACCACACAGCAGTGGTGCTCTCAGCTTTGCTCAGGTGCTGAGCTGGGACATTGCTTTATAGGAATTTGTCATGTTCACCTGGGACAGCACACAGAGCTTTGAGAAAATGCTATTGAACTTTGGAGGATAAGTCATCATTGGTAGTATTTACATCTCACCTAAAATTGGCTATGATTAATAGAACCATGTAGATTTTACATGTCCTTAATTGGCAACACTTCTCATTAGACTTTAGTTCATGGTGATATGAATGATCTCTTAAGGATTGTTTCTTCATTCATGAATTAAAGATCTAGATCCCATGCAAACTAGTTTTGTTGTGCTCTAACACTATAAGCAGGTTGTTGAGAGAGGTTCCAAATTAATGTTTATGTGGCTAGAGAATAACAGCTACTATTGCAAATTAATTACTGCTTTGCCTGGCTGATATCTTCAGCAACGCCTTCACCATGCAAATGCAGTGGAGCTTAATAATGGATTTCTGAAACCAAATGGTTAGAGACCTGTTTCCCCAGGATGCCATTTAAATTAGTCATTCACTTGAGATAGTTTTGAAAAAGGTTCATGGAGGTGATGAAGCAGAAAACAGAGAGGAAAAGTGCTGAATGACTAGCTGTGGTCTGTGATTATTTATATTTTTGATTTTACTTTTTGTTCTAAAGCTAGGTAGGAGGGTGCATTTGAGGGTAGACTTTATTCATGCACATTGGCAACCTTTATCTAAAATCTTTCTACTTGTTTGTATGTTGTACATTTAGCGGTGATTATACACAACCTTGTAACACTGTCATACATTTACTGTTGCTGCTCCTCAAAAGGTTTCTCTTGCTTTAAAAATGCCATTATCCCTTTCAGGGTATTTGATTTTGCATGCAGTGTAACTTTCTTCTATTGTTCTGATCTAACATGGCTGCAGTGAAAGGTCTCTCAGGAGTTCTTTTTGGTTAGTAGTTCACAAAACAAGAGCAGAAGAGCAAAAATATTGACTTTTAGTAAACTCTATTATTGTAAAAAGGGGTTTTTTATTGTGTAAAATGTGATTAAACATTTCTCGGCCATTTTTTGGCATTTAGGAACAACATTTAAGTTCAAGAGTGACAGATTTAAGTTCAGAGGTCTAGACATATGAGGTCTAGACATATGAACAACTCTGGCAGTTGAGGCTGTACAGGTGACTGAATTTCCTATGACCCTTTTTTAAACTGTAAACGGAGCTTTGACTGTTGTTGGGACAGGGATTGTGTGCTCAGATTGGAAAATGTGGAATACTGACTGCATTTATAGTATATTCCATTAGCTTCGTACAACCCAGGTGGGTACTGATATGGTATCTCCACAGAAAAAGGTCACTGATATTCTCCTGTGTCTGAGAAGTAAAGAATTAAACTCTACAACTTCAGCATTAAGATGCCTACTGTGTCACCTGAACTTACATCAAATAATCACAGAAGTCCAGGGGAAAGGCCTTCAAAGAATAAAAATATTCTGCCCTGACAACAGTTTTCTGGTAAAGCTGATGCAACATGTTTTGTATAGTTCCACTGACGTGAGTGGTGCTCCTTGCCTGTTAAGAAGCTCCTCAGAATGGCCTCAACACCCATTATCTGAGCTTAGCCACACCTTGCTCATTATTTTTTCTACTGCCTGTGTATGTCTGGTGGATAAGGTTAATTAATGAGAGGGCTGCTCCTAAGAAAGGTGATACAGGCAGCCCCTACTGTAATCTGCCTTGCCTTTGGAGATTCTTTATTGAAGAAGGAGCCCCAGGGAAGAGTCTGCCAGAAGGATACCCCCAGGAAACAGTTTGACTGACTGTGGTAATATGAAATTGGAATTAAAAAGTTGCTGTGAAAACCTCTGTTACAGTAAGTAAGCGGCAACAATTCCCATTGCTTTGAAAGGTACTTTAGCACAACTGGCTATTTTGTAACAGTCAAATGTATTTACTGGTATTATCCTTCCTTCCAGGATGAAAAGAATCAAGTATTAACAACAAATATCTGGCTACAAATGGTAAGTTTTGAAATAAAGTATGTTTGTTTTTCCCCTTCAGTCTTAGAGTTTAATCTGGTGAGGGGTTTGAATTTTAGAAAACTTTCAGGTCTGTAAAAAAAATGAGTTGACTCCTTCCATGTCGGATTTTCTTTCCTACCACTAGATACCACAGCAGAGAACTTTGTCCTCATTAACTCATGACCAGCATTGCTGGGCAGGAGTTTATTTTCAATCACTTTTTAATAAATGGAATAGATAATAGACTGTTCGAGAACTTTATGAGAGTATTTTGAAATTGTTCTCTCTGAAAGGTTACATTATGACTTAGAATTAATAAGGTGCTTCTCAGCATGCTAGCTCCTGTGGAGTCCTAATGCATCCACAAACATTTCCACTCTAAGTTTGTCTTAAGCTCTGCAAAGACAGGGTGACATGGAGTTTTCTCCATCTATAGCAGCTGGGATGAGAATTTGCCATTAATTGAATCCCTATCAATATTACAGGAACTGAACTGTTTGGTTTAAGTGAAGGTTTACAGAAGATATTATAATGCTGCTTCTGCAGAAACTTTATACCTTTCAGTTTCTTTTACCAGCTCATTCCATTTAAATGCATTATTTTTTCTTTTACAGTAACATTTTTGGTAGAGCACCTCACTTGCACTGCGGTAGGCCCTAGGAAACAAATGAAAGTCTATTCTGATGACCTGTAAGGATAGCATGGCTATTCCATTTGAACACAAAGAAAATCTGACATGGAAGAATCAGTCAACTCATGCTTTTTTACAGGCCTGTTGTACAACAAGATTAAAACTGTTAAATATAATATGCTTTTGCCTTTTAGCTACAATGACTATAGTTGCTATGATTTCTTACCAGGAAAAGAGACAACAATTCTTACTCAAGAGGCTATAATTTATTTTCCTACTGTTTTATCTCACAGCATCCTTATCCTTTTTGAGACTGTCTTTTTTCCCCCTAAGGAAATTGTTGATCAGAATATACATTCTGTATTTCTTTTGATTTATTCACCTGAGCACACACTGGATATAGAGCACATTAAGACTGCAATGAGCAGCTCACTTGGTTACTACAAAAAAGGTAGCCACTCGTCATGACCTATGTACCCAAAAAATAAAAGTGTTTGCATATTAACTGTCTATTAATAGTGTTCTAGACAGATTCAAAGCATGCTTAAGGCTAACATGTCATTTTCTTATTCAAAATGATCTAAATAAGTTTTTCCCTGAAATACCTCTCCACTACATTCCTTGATATATATATACATATATGTGTATAATCAGCAACGTATCTTAAATATATTTTATGTAATCATCACCAAAATACTTAAATACAAAAAATAACCTGGGAGAAAGGGGAATATAAGTCTAGTATGTATACGTGCAGACTATTTAATCTGGCCACTATCTCCATGGCATTACTGCTCAGCATCAAAAATCTAAAACTTGGTCTAAGTTACAGCAGGTGCCTTGCCTGGTCGCACAGGTTGGTACTAACCCAAGCACCCTGAGCTCTTTGCTATTTTAATCCAAATTAAAGGTATTTCAGCTACAGTAGCTCTAAAGTTAAAGCAAAATGAAGCAGCTCATGCCCTGCTGGGTGGGTGAGCACTTTGTACACAAGGCTAACAGAACAACCGTAAAATCTGCTTAACATTATCTCTAATCCAGACTTGAATATTAAGTTTTCTATTGCCCTTGAACTGTCTTTGCATCACTCAGCATCCCCCTGCGCTACAGTGTAGTGGCCATGGTAACTCCTAACGCAAGCTGGGATAGGAAATGATTGGATATGTTGATATCCAGGATGCATTCAGCTGGCAGTGAGCACAGCCTGCCAGCCCCGGCCCTGCCACCGTGACTGCGAGTGACCTGCTCTGGCAGCTTCTGAGAATGAGTCACCCAAAGCCATGAGAGCCATGGCTTTCAATGCCTCAGACCCACATGGCTTATTTGCTTACATTGCTGGCCTTTGGGAAAAACAGATGTATCCTGGTGCCTCAGGACTTCTGCATTACACAAAGATGAAGTGTTAAAAAATACAGTGGCATGTGTCTACCAGGAAGTTAATGTAAAACAGTTTACTGGGAAAATGTATGTAAAATTTCTGGAAAAAGATGAGAAGCAGTTGATCAGCTTACAGAAGCTGTGTATAGATGACTGTGAGCAACACATGTATCTTAACTAGAGAGCTGTGAAAACAAAAACTACAAACAGAGCTGAATAAATTTCCATAAAAAGCTATTATATTTAAAGCAAAAGGAAAAGGCAGTGCATGACTCCGATCTTTTGTTCAGTTTTGCTACAAACTCATTGTAAAAAATAAATGAGATAAATATAGAAACACAGGCCAAGAATAAGTATAGTAATCACTTTACAAAAGCTGCATGATGAATGCTATTAGTTGAATGCATGCTACATGTTGAATGCATCAAAATGGTCATTTATGCTGTTGTAAAGGTACAAGAATGTATTTGAATACTTGCAGCATGAGGGTAATGGCAGACTTACTTGGTGTATCAAACCAAAACTTGCCTGTGACAGTAATGCAAGGAATTACATAGACCAGTTTGATGTGAACACCCCATGAGAATGACCACTAACATTTACCTCCACAATACCCACTGGCAATTTATCCTGACCTTAACGTCTATCAAACATTTTGACAAGGACCACTAGACTGAAGGGATAAGTGTACTGCATTTACTCACTTAAAAGTTTACACTGAAGAAATTCACATTTGGCATTGCAACAGCTTGGTAAATCTGGACAAGTTTTCACTGTAAGTTATGTGTTGCCTACAGCCAAGTGCAGTTAATGTAAACAAGATAATATGGAGATAGAGAGAAGCACATTACAATGAAGCATAGACATTATAAGAGAAAATTTTGTAAATTTTGTAAAATGAATTGAACTTTATTCCTTATACCCTTGGTGCACAACTGGAACCACCCTAGTATCATGGCAAGTCATTTGCATAGTAAGGAGTGATGTACAACCTCAATTTCAGGAAAATACAGCAGCTCATGGTACTATTTCCCTGGAGTGCAGGAGGTAAGCAGTTTGCTGGGGCTACCACAGTGCTCAGCTGGCCGGAGGCTGGGGCTCTGCTCTTGTTTATGCCTGTGCACCACCATATGTTTCAATGGCAGAGTGTGGGATTTAGCAGTGCTGAACTCAGATCAAAGCCCTGCTGGTGCAACTGTGCCAGCCTGCCTGTGCCAGCCTGTCTGTGACAGTAGCCAGGGCTGGGCGGAAAGGAGCACAGGCAGCCCCAGTGCGACTGCCTGCAGTGGGGGAAGTGCCAGCCAGGGAGGAAACTTGTGGGACCAAGCAGTGCTACGGAGCAGCTGCCTCAGGGTTTGCCCAGCGCCAGGCCCCAGGAGCTGCCAAGACCTTCTATGACCATTGACCATTGACCTTGTGGCATCACGGTCATTTTCTGTCAGCACTCCCTGCTGGCTGCTCTACCCCATGGCTATTAGCAAGGTGCTACAACCCGAGAATTTCCAACAACAGAAAACAAAGTTGTCTATGAAGATAAAGATAATGGAAGTTACTGTATGAATTATAAAAGCAGTTCAATCCCAAAATGGCACCTGAGACAGTGTGAACAATAAAATACAAGCACCCGAAATCTCTTCTAGGCTGTTATGTGCACTGCAGCATGAAGAGAAAATGAGGGGTTTATGAGTTCCATTGAGCTCTAGGTGGCCTAATTCACCCTTTCCAAACATCTCACTCCCTGAAGCTAAACAAGAGAAGGGGTATTGTTTCAGCCCATCCAGTCTCTAGAGAACTACAGTAAACCAGTGGATGAGATGAATAACTTACTTTTTGTGTGTATGGCTTAGTACTGGACAGATCATTATCTACAGTGGAATGTGTCTGAATACCCAGGAGTGAAGAATGTCCGTTTCCCCGATGGACTGATTTGGAAGCCTGATATTCTTCTCTATAACAGGTAGTCACACTTTTTTGTGTGTGTGGGGGGGGGATGGAGAGAAGATCATCGAGTTATAGAATTGAAAAACATCCCATGTTGGAAAGACCCTGAAAGCTCAGCTGCTCCAACCTTTCACGGGAAAGGGAGCCTATATGAGGTTTTCTAACACCCTGTCCAAACACAAAGATAAGGCAAGGCAAATGACATAGTCATCTCATCAAAGTGCCTAGATTTAAAAATAATTTTCCAAAAGTTCCTAGGTGTTTTGAATACTGGAGAATTACCAGTCTCCTGTTCACAGAACAGAAGGACATATTTGTAAATACTTTGTGAATAACAACATTGTCCCTACTACCAATTCTAATTGAGTGGTTTTTATGAGATGGTGTTTCATGGTACGGATAGTGATAATTTTCTCTGAAATTTTTTGGTTTAAAAACTGGTGAATTCAAATCTGATGTTTGCCTGCTTGTCAGGTTTTAGTTTGGGTTTCACTACAGATAGGAGAGGTAACTGCCAGGAAGGATCTTAGCATTTTTCCATGACCAGTTTTGGTGTCACTCTTTCCTCCTGCTACAAAAATAGCTGGGATATTTGCTGCGCTCTTCAAACTGTTCTGAGTTGGGCCTATTTCAGGGACAGACAGATTGCCATCAATCCACTGTAGAACTTTTGGCTGACATTGAGAGATTCTTTGGCTGTACTGTTACATGGTAGTTCCCATTGTGGAATTTTTTTAGTTCAAAATATAAAACAGTGAGAGCTGCCTGCTCTATAACAACTTGCCTTTTGCTGCAGTTGTTTTGGGCTTTTGTGCTGTTGCCCAGGTACTGGAAAGAACTTACATCTGTTCTGTACATGTAGCACTGGCTCTCCTGTGGTAGCCAGGGTACATTGTTTTGTTGCCTGTGCCGATGACATGAACCTTTTGTATTCCTGATGGCATTCCTTCCTCTGTTTCTCTGCCACGTGTCTACAAAGAACACACCCTGCTGTGTTTATCAACCTGATCCCCCTTCCCACTTCAGGAGCTGCTTTTTGTTGCAACAAGACCTAGAGAATAGCTGTTCCCAATATGTCAGCTGCAGTTTTGCTCCCGTTTGCCTTTTGGTGCCACCTCTGTGTTCAATGTTGCAGTCACAGGTGCTGTTGTACTGTAATAATGGGATAGCAGCACGCAGTGGCAGCATTTGTCAGGCACTGGGGTACTCCTCTGCAGGGCCTGCCTTGTGGCAGTGCTTCTCCCAGCAGTACAGCTAACACTGAGTGATCTGAGGTGAGCTCCAGTACAGTTCACCATACTCAGGGTAACTGCCTGGCAAGATTACTGCTCACTTCTGGTTTAAGCATGTCAAGCTGTCCACAAACCAGCCTGAAAAACTCTTTCAAAAGCTCTGTACACAATATGGAGCAGCCTGATACCTGAGACAGGTATTTTTTGAAACATTATTCTTAATGTAAAATGCAAATTTGTTTTCTTGAGCAGTTATCCCTAGCTACCTTGATTCCATAAGTGACAGTGTTCTTGGGAGAATCTGAAAAATGACACCTTCATTTCCATTGTCCTGGTGAATGGCACGCGGTGTATGCCATAAAATTGGTACTCTACAACAGCAGTTTAGTGGTTTCCAAAAAAATGAGTTATGACAATATTCTTCCTCATATATATCACATGCCTTAGAGAGACTTGCAATATGCCTGATGATTTAGGCTTCAGTATTTAAGTATATCCAAAATGAAAGGGTTATATTTTAAAAATTAGTAATATCAATATATACATGCTAACTGTAGCTGGAGTGCTTTATAGAATGAGAAAGGTCACAATAACCTCAAAAACTGAAACCACAATTTTTCTGTTAATACAGGTTTTCAAATCTTTGGCTTGTTAACTATGACTCAGTCATGAAATAATTATTCTACAGTTTCTCTATTGCACACACATATTTAATCCAAAAATCTTATGCAGTTTAGTCAGAGAGCAAAGCTACTTAAAATAAATTCTTATTCCTTTATGAAATTACATTGGGAATATTACGATGTTCCCTTCTAGTGACATGCCATTTCGAGATAGATGCTTTCAATTTCTATGCTTCACTAGGGACATGCATCTGCAGTTACAGAGAAATTAATGAACTATAAATTCGCTTTCGATTTTAATGAATGCATGTTTCACTGTGTCTTGACTCCTTACACATCTTGCTGCAGCCTAGTACAGAGAAATTGTGGCAGTTGTATTAAATTTTACAACCAGTGTATTGTGGGGAGAGCAGGGCCAGTTCATCTGTAGTTTTTCTGAGGAAAGAAAATCTTGTACATATTCCAGGACTGACTGTGTTAGTGTCATGTGGACTATCTTCCACTTTTAACTACACTTACTGAAAGTGCTCATTTCTGGCAGAACTATTTTCCAAATGGCCACAAAGTGTTCAGTACTTCATGGAATGACAAAAATTCTGGAAAGTACGTCTCATTTTAACAGTTCCATTTTTCCAGTTTTATAAACTTGAGGTTAGGTCCCAACGGGATTCTATCTTCTAGGTGCAGCTTTGTCATCTCAGTGTACTGTAATCAATACCTGCTTTCAGGTGGTTATACCCTGAAGAAGAACGGTAGCAGAAATGGTTTTCTATCATTACATTTCTGTCCAGTTCTCTTCAAGCACAGGCTTAGATACTTGGTGCATTCCCAATTGAAGCAGTGCATTTCAAAAAATTATTAGAAGCACAGCATAGAAAAACACATGCTCCTTTTTCAGAAAAAAAGAATTTCATATTTGAATCTGTGTACCACTGGATATTCTTTTAAGAATGTGCCTATGAAAGGCAAAGCCATGTGGCAATGAAATTAAGGTTCCTTGATCACTTATGTTCTTGGGAAAATTTTTTTTTTGCCAATTACCTGAAACAGCAGCAAGATCTTAGAAGCAACTCCCTGGTGTTTAACTGCCCTCCACTCCAGAGGAAGGAAACAGAACCTAGCCTAGGAGTCATTAATTTCTGCTTTACGAGTAATTTGTGTGGCATGGATATTTTTACGTCCTGAATTTGACTACTTATTTGAATTCCATCATGTAACCCTTGTTAGTTTGAAGTCAAAGCAATTATTTGTCTTATATAGAAGCTTGTTGGAGGACTTTAGGTCTGGTTTTCTAAGGAAATGAGACTTATGCACCTGTGTGTATTCACACCTGTGTAAACATGTGTGTGTTCTTGCTGCCCTTCTCCCCAGTATCCTCTTCCAAATTTGGCAGTGCACTCAGCAGAGATCTTTGCAGCACCCGTTTCTTACAAGTATCACAAAAACAGGCAGCTAAGATGTGGAAGAAGAATTAGAGCTCCAGCTGGAAGAGGAGCTGCAACACAAACTGGGAGAACCCAGCCACGAGCTGTGAAGTTGAAGGAGTGGCCTGCACTGCTTCAATGGCCTTAGAACTGAACTGCTTTTTCTCCTCAGTGTGCTAGAATCAGGCACCATACACACACAATACTGAGACTTCTCTGCTTCTCTTCAAAGCTCAAGTTAAATACTTGCAAGTATTTTCAGTCCTAGTTAGCCTTCTACTCACCACAGGAAGAAGTGCAACTCCAGATGGGCAAGTAATTATATGGATTTAGCTTTTTCTTGTCTGCATATTTCACAGACGAGCCCAGATGTTTTTAAAATCTAAGTTCTTCCAATATGTAAGGGGAAAAAAATGCAAATTTAAAAAAGCAAATTAAAAATGTCTAAAGTAACAGCTGCTTTATTTTAGCTTCTAAGATATAAAATTTGCATCAGAATAGATCAAATATTAAAGTACTCTTTTCAAAAAGGAATATTTCAGTAAGGGATTTCCTGCTAAGACCTTTTAATATACTTGATTTTCAGCTAGAGTTATGAATATTTCACTTTATGCCCATCTCAGATTTTTGCTTTATTTTTCTGATGATGTCTTAAAAGGTGATTAGAAAACTATGAGATACTAAACCACTAACAGGCAAAGAGACGTCAGAGACTTGTCTTGTTCCAATCAGTCTAGAGATGCATAGGTTTTCAAAGTCCAGATTGCTGCAAGAATCCAGACTCTGAGGCTTGTGTGGCTCCTCTGCCCTGCCCAGCACAGCTGGCTCTGCATTTGCCTCGTGTGCCAACCCACCCCACAAGGTGACAGGTTGGAGAGTACAAACAGTACAACAAATACAGTAGCCTATGTCTCACTGTGTTTCCCATATAGAAGTTCTTAAAATGTTCATGCCTGGTAAACTCCTGGGACATAATGCCAGATATAGCTGAGATATTCCTTGGCAGTAGCTGCCAATTCATAATTTGGAGCACTCTCCAAATGACATTATGATTCTTTTCTAGCGGCTTGTAAGGACAGCACCACTACACTGATGCCTCAGATAGGGCTGCTTTTTTTTTTTGGTCTGAACCCAGTTTGTGGGTTCAGAGGTAGATAACGAAGGCTGGAGCTGCATTAAGGGGTCTCATGTATGACATGCAGTAAAAATGTTCACCCATGCAAAGAGGTAGGAAGGCACAGACACTGGAGTATCCATCTCCTCGTATTCGTTAGCTGCTGTTAACATAGACAGCAAGAGAACAGATCTC
Organism: Machaerirhynchus nigripectus; assembly: GCA_013397975.1. Classification (NCBI taxonomy): domain Eukaryota; kingdom Metazoa; phylum Chordata; class Aves; order Passeriformes; family Dicruridae; genus Machaerirhynchus; species Machaerirhynchus nigripectus. The sequence goes on from VZRQ01002448.1 coordinate 1,602,018, forward strand.
CCTGTACAGTTGCTTGAGAAGTTTTTAAAAAGTGCTTGCTTTCCAAATAGAAATCAATAGAGCCAAGGCACTATAATGAATCTAGTGGGCAGGTGAGCAGCAAGAATGAGGTGGCTCACCTTCACTTACAGTTCTTAATCAGAAGCAAACCCAGAAGGATCAGGCCAGCTACTCTGAGGCCACAGAAAACTGGTGACAGGGAAAAAGCTGTCAAGTTTTTGGGGTGACATAGTCCTTTAATGAGAACAGGTTTGTCTCAGACATTCTTCAGCCAGTCAAAGAGCAAATAACCCATTTTGTTTTTCCCCTGTTCTAGTGCTGATGAAAGATTTGATGCTACTTTTCACACTAATGTTTTGGTCAATTCTTCAGGACATTGCCAATACCTGCCACCAGGTAGGCTCTGGTTTTGTGTCATAGATTTCAATAGATTACTTATGTATGGTGTGGTTTCAAATCTGCCATGAATTATCGTGTATTTTATTTGTTTAGCTAGCATCATCTGATAGATGTAAGCCTAGAGGCACTATGGTTACATGGTAAACACCTTTGCATGAAAACCACCATAGAAGATGCGTGTTTTATTACAATTATGTAAATTCTTCCATCATAATGCACAATTTCAGAAGATTGGAAGTCCTTACTATAAAATGATATTGTTTGTTAAAGTCATGGTAATGCCTCAATAAATTTTTATTTCATTATTTTAGCGTTTCTTTTATTAATATGTAACTTTACAGTAGGATTCTTAGTAACATCTTGGATGCATTTCTATTTGAAATTATTCACTGAGTGCTTCATCAAAACAATTTTTGGTCTGGAGGTATTGCAGTGGAGCACTGTTTCTGTTCCCCAACTCAATTAGCATGATCACTAGAATTAAGTCTTCCTTGTATCAGAATTTTGCAAACTACAGCAGTAGAACCAATGCTTTCCAGACAAATTAGGTTTTCTGCCTAAAATCTCCAGAGGATTTCAGGGGTTTGCCTCTTCATTTAAGATGCTCTCTTGATTTAAGATGTTCCATTTGGTGGGGGATTTTCAATTCAATTCTGAAAGCTGCTGAAGGACAGGGTCTGATTCAACAAGTGAAAAATAAGAAGCTAGCTTTCCTGAGTAAATCAAGATCATATAAATCTAATAATACAGCAAATAATACTTCAGTATTTCTTATATTTCAGGATTTCTTACTTTAGTCAGTAAAAGAAGTAGAAATAGATTACATATTCTGCTTCATTTCTTTCTGAAATACTGTATCTAGAAATCTGAGTTCTTCTCTAAATATTCTTCCATTATGTGCCAAAATGGAAGAGTATCTTAAAAATAGTTAATAACATCAAAACTTTAATGGTACAGTTCTTTCCCTTTTTTATGACTGACTTTTGCTCTTTACATGTCAAGACATGACTGAGATTAAATATGCTTTACAAATGAAAAACAGAAAGCACAATGTAGAAAAATTTGTGGTTACAAAATGAACATGAAGTTATGTGGAACAAGCATTTAAATTAAGTGTTCTTGTTTAAAATCACACCTAGGCATATTTAAAAGCTCATGCTACATAGATGTGCGCTGGTTTCCATTTGATGTTCAGAAATGTAAGCTGAAGTTTGGATCCTGGACTTATGGAGGCTGGTCCTTGGACTTACAAATGCAAGAAGCAGATATATCTGGCTATATTTCAAATGGAGAGTGGGACTTAGTAGGTAAGTTCTTGATTCCTTATTTACACTGTGAACTTGCAGCCTTGTCTCCACTGCTGAAATGGATGGACTAACAATCGGGGAATGAAGACAGAAATTAAATTAATAAATGACCTGGCCAGTGGCATTTGAAACTCCTGAGAACAGATCTGAGATGCAAATCAACATAAATAAAAAGAGAAATTTTCTGCTTGAGTTCTGTAAGCATCTTTTATCTGATTTTCCTTTATCATCTGAGAAAAAGTGGGAATTAAGCTTAAAGACGTAGTTTTACCTGTAGTAAAACTTGGAAAGCTACATTTATCCTTTAAAAAAATAAACACTACGTAATATACAGTTTATTCACAATAATTTCTGCTTTTTTTCCTCTTCTCCTACACAGGAGTTCCTGGAAAGAGAACTGAGAGCTTTTATGAATGTTGCAAAGAACCCTACCCAGATGTAACCTTCACAGTTACCATGAGACGTAGGACTCTTTATTATGGACTCAATCTCCTTATTCCTTGTGTCCTGATATCAGCACTTGCTTTGTTGGTTTTCCTGCTTCCAGCAGACTCGGGAGAAAAGATCTCACTAGGTAAAGTATCAATAGGATATTTTAAGTATGACTAAACCAAAGTAAGTTGTCCTTTTAAAATTTCTTTTTAAACAGTCTTAGGAAGGAGGAGTAGTTTGTTTGTCCTGTTCTGGCTCATGAGCTATTTTTAGTGTTTGATGCTGAATCAGCAGAGGGATAAACAATTCCTGAGTACCTTCCTTAAGAAGTAAGCTTTCATTTTTTGACATTTATTTGCTGAATCTCACATTCAGTAGGTAAAGCTTAAGTTTACAAATACACATTTGAACACTATAACACTGAATTCCTCTTCATACTTCCTTTCAATATTGAGTTGTATTAAGAGCCCATAGTGCCTTCTCAGAAAGATTGATTCTAATTGCTCCTATTTTACTTTTTATTTTAACTTAAATATTGGTTTGTGAAACAAATCTGATTTTGAGTACTTGATCTTTAAGATGGAGTGTAAATATGTAAACAAACCTTTCATCCCACACAAAATTCAAATGAACTGACTTCTACTACGTAAATATTGCTGTTTAAAAGTAGAAACAAAATTGATATTTCCAGAATATGGTTTAATTGAGTAATAGCCTTCCTAATCAAGTTGTACCTCACCATATTTTAAGATTAATTCTTTGTTCATAAATCCTTTTCCACCTGACAATGACTCTTTATTGTTCAAGTCTAGTTCTGAGAAAGAGTTAAACCTTTTTCCAGAAAGATGGGAACTCATTACTAAACAACAGTAGTCAAACTCCAAAACTCAACAGTCAAGACTGCTTGGGCATAAACTCCTGCAGAACCCAACAGTAATATCAAAGGATACCAAAGTCTGTCCAAGGCAGCGAATCTGCTTTTGAGGAAATTTATGTATTACACCACCTGTAGTTTCCATGACAACTAATCAAGTGTCACATGCTGAAATACTCAAATTCACGCCATGTTGCTAAAGCTAACACAGTGCTTTGATTTGCCTCAGCTAATCAGCAAATGATGATAGAAGTTGAACCGTTACAAAGATGTAAAAATATCCATGTCTGTGCAAGCACTGGGGTCAGTCTGGCAGCACTGCTGCCCTGAACTTGAGGCAGTACAAGGAAGGACGGGAGGAGCACTAATGCGCTGGAGCAGGGGTGCAGTGGGACTGCATCTTGCAGAGAGCACTCCTTCAAATTAATTTTTTTTCTCTCCCTGTTGTAATTACAAGCTACCGATATGATTTCATACTTTATCTTTCAGGTATAACAGTTCTATTGTCTCTCACTGTCTTCATGCTGCTTGTGGCTGAAATTATGCCAGCAACATCTGACTCTGTGCCCTTAATTGGTAAGCTTTTATTCACTTGGATTTTTTTAGCAAACAAGGTGCAGTGACTTTGCACAAAGGCCAGCAATTAAGGCAAATCACCAGCTGTACAATGGATGACTGCAATTGAATTAGAAAAATATTGCCAATTGATGAGAGGCTCTGATGGGTGCTCTCTGCTCTGAATGAAATAGAGAACCTATGGGTATTTGGGGAAAGCACAAGAGAGTCAATTTTCCATGGAAGAATTTGTTGCAATTTTGACACAATTGGACAGATTGTGTTCTGTATTCCTAATTCCAATTAGGAATACAGAACTAAACTTAATTAACTCTTCCTACTGTAATTGTTCAAACAAAAAGAGAGACTTTTCAAAAGAAGTACTAGCCAGTCTCTACAATAATACTGAAAGAAAATTAGAAGGCAGCCTGTGTCAAGATTTCTTAGAAAAGGCAGGTGCTCATTTCCACAAAAACAACAGCTAAAAGCTGGCTATCCCCTCAAAATAATGTCTGATCTTTCTGCTATTGAGAAATCTTTCAAAAGTACCAAGAGCAGCACTACACTGGGCAAAGAACTAAATGCTATGAATGCATATACAAACACCCCTTATTAAACCTGTATCAGCCAAAGTATGTTCCTGTAATTATCTCTTTATTTTGCAGCTCAGTATTTTGCCAGCACTATGATTATTGTTGGTCTTTCTGTTGTTGTCACTGTTATTGTTCTACAATACCACCATCATGACCCAGATGGAGGAAAAATGCCTAAATGGGTAAGGTTTGATTTTCCTTCACTATCCATTGCATAAATGCAGAACTCAGGGATGTGATAGAGTAGCCAGTGGCCAATGATTACTTCTTACTCTTAAAAACATATAAATTCTTCCCAGACATTTTGTTTGGAAAAGCAGTTCCACCAGAAAGGAGGTGTCCATATATGTTTCGTGTGGTTGGTTTTTTAGAAAAGGTGCATGTGCGAGAGAGAATGGATATACCTCCACTAATTCTCACATCCTTCAAAAGAGCTACATGCAACTCAGGGTTTTGTTAAAACCTAAATATATAAATGAAGGTGATTTTCAAATAAGCTCCAGATGTTAGAAGTGAACCAGGTAGAAGAAAAGAGTAAGGTGCTGATGGAGATGATAAATGCATGAAATGCACTACTCTTGGGGTACAGCTGTGCAGCTGCTACATACTTAGCTGCTGTCCATACAGAAATATCCGTAGCCTAAAAAGCATTTGTTAAAGATGGCTGTTAAAGTGGAACTTGCTCTGAAAATCCTGATCTTTATATCTCTGTTCAAGAGCATCTGTAAAGTGCAAAGAATAAAAGTATTTTTTCTAAGCACATAAGACTTTTTAAAGTAATGTCCTTCTATGAGGGGTAGTTTTTACAGAGAACATTATGCTGATATTAGATTACTACACACTGCTGTCATCAGCTAAATGTCCCCTCCTTTGACTTCACCCAGCTCACGGCAGCACCAGGCATTTCTGAAGATGGAAAGACCTTTCTCCGTTTTTCTCTCTAGAACAATGAGTTATTATTATCCTTACTAGCTGGGAAGAATGTGCATACAGCAGTGCCCTGAGGACAAGAGATAATGAGATATTCCCTGGCCTGTTCTGGGGTGGTGACTTTAAAATAAATTTCAGCAAAGAGAATAAAAGGTAGATCTCTTCAGATGTGTGTTTGATGACCTAAAAGGGACAATATTTAGTACTGGGCCAAACATCCTCAGAAGACAGAGCACCAGAGGTTGAGAAGTGAGCTGTATGGTTGAGAAGCTGAAGTCCAACAAATATTATTTGGACACTGGCGGATTTCAGATCAGGCCCTCAGTTAACGGAATATTATCCTTCTCGGTGAAGCTTGATAACGTAAAAAAAGTAATAGGGCAAGATCTGTCTCTGGCTGGGATATTTGCATGGGTATAATATCTACTCTGAGTAACAATCCACAGTCAGAATAAATGGACCAAATCTAGTATTAGTTATAGGGTAGGATTTACATATTATCTGATACAATAATATTTCATTAGAACTCTGAAAAAGAAATGCTGGAATGAGCTCTTAAAATCTGATTTAAATAAATTACAGAAGCTTTCATTTGAAGTGGAACAGTCTCTGGCTTTCCTGCACTTTCTGTAAGGCTCAATTAAGGCAATATGGAAAACAGTGAAATGATATACACAGATTAAATCTGCAAAGTATTTTTTTTTTTAAATCAAAGTAACTTTCCCATATTTTTTCTATGGTATATCCAGATCTCTTTTCTAAAATCTGCCACCAACTGCTGTGAACACAATATGAGAACAGAGCCATAACATTTTAAAGCTCGGTGGTCCAGTCCAGTCCAAAATCTGTTTCAGCAACCCCACCCAAACAGTAATGGCAAGTGAATTTAATATTAGAGCACAAATAAGAGAAAAAGAATTGTAACTTTATTGACTACCATCCAAAGCAGTGCTATTAAGACTATTAAAAAGTAACTCTTCTTCAGTAGGAGTTTGGTTTGGTTTTGTCTAACCCATGGTTTCCAGTAAAGGTGGAAAAGGCTGCCACGTCACTGTTCAAGTGGCAGGAAGAATTAACACTATGGACACTCCCATCAGAGGAGGGGGGAGTCCCAGTACTGATAGTCAGCCTGAGGGAATCAACATCACTGCTAGAATAAGAAAACAACCCCAGTGACTGGTAAATGAATCAGCTGGAAAACTCCGGCACCATTTTCTAGAACTCCGTGCAGGCTAAGCAGATGCCATGGCCCAGCCACCCCAGCTGCCTGAATACCAGCAGCACCAAAGACTGGCAGTGTGAAGAGATGCTTACTCTCAAAAATTTTCTTTCAGACACGAATCATCCTTCTGAACTGGTGTGCTTGGTTTCTGAGAATGAAAAGACCAGGGGAAGAGAAAGTGCGTCCTGCCTGTCAACATAAACAGCGTCGCTGCAGCCTGTCCAGTGTGGAGATGAACACTGTGAGTGGACAGCAATCCAGTAATGGGAATATGCTGTACATTGGGTTCAGGGGGTTGGAAGGGGTTCACTGCACACCCACGACTGATTCAGGCGTGATCTGTGGGAGGATGACCTGCTCACCAACAGATGAAGAAAACCTGCTGCACAGTGGCCACCCCTCTGAAGGTGACCCAGATTTGGCTAAGATTTTAGAAGAGGTCAGGTACATTGCAAACCGATTCAGAGACCAGGATGAAGAGGAAGCCATTTGCAATGAATGGAAGTTTGCAGCCTCTGTAGTGGATCGGCTCTGCTTGATGGCCTTTTCAGTCTTCACAATCATTTGTACAATTGGTATTTTAATGTCAGCACCAAACTTTGTAGAGGCTGTGTCTAAAGATTTTGCTTAACTCCTAACTAAAACCTGCTTCTCCAAACGGTATGTAGCAAATAAGAATGTGGGGTCTTTTGATCGCTTGTTTTTAATGAGTATAGTGCTTCTCACTGTCTGCTTTCTTTTGCCCCCCTCTCTGGTCCTGAGTTCCTTTTGGAAGAGTGGCACCATTTCAGAAGGGAAGCCAAGAGTTTCTCTCTGGGCTGTATCTGTGCAGCTTCTATGAGCACTATTTTGTGAAAAATGCCAAGTGGCTGCAATTCCCTTCAGAGTGACAGGGTATTGCACCACAATCTCTTACACATGTTCTAACTGGCTGTTACAAAATAAGAGGTAGGCAGGGCCAGAAATGTTAGTTCTTCCAGAGTTTGTTATAAAGGACAGCACAGTCCATCTTAACTATTTGAATGGGTGATCACAAACACTTATGTTTAGGAGAGGATTAAATCCAAATGGCTGCTCAGACAGAGAAAAGGGAGAAATATATGTAGATCTTCAGCTCCTCATTCACACCCAGTCAGTCTGTAACTCCCTCCATGCACTTTGCATACAACATATATGACTTTCAGAATTTTGAATTTGTCTGAGACACCAGAAACCTGAAAGTTCAGAGGACACACCACATAACTGGTCCTTCCATATCTTTCTGGATTTGACCTAGAAATTTGGCTTGAATTTTTAAACGGGCTTCACAGTAATTTTTGCAGTGTTGACTACTTCTTCCTTCTCCCCAGAAAGGCATTCATCCAGCTGATAACCATTTTAACTATCAAAAAGAAAACCGATTGATTTAAGATCCCTTCATGATCACTTGTTTAAAAAAACCCAACCCCCACGCTTGTCTCTTTGCTGTTAACTGGATTCCAGTGTGGAAAAAGTAACTCAATGTCTTGTACAGGCTTAAGCATAAATGAAGAATCTAGAGCAAAAAAAGCCATTAAATCCTGAGATCAAGGTTTTCATTTAAAAATTAAATGTTTGATCTGTTTTATGCTTAGCCTTTTATAAAACTCTTTCTGTTGAGCCACTGTAACATTGTCTTTACAAGAAAACTGCACCTTTTCTGCTCAGTCTATCATCAGATGAGTACTAATGAGTAATAAAGCTTCTTGATTCTGATATAAACTATTAACTGTATAAATACATATTTATATATACACACTGCAGAAACATCCAAGGAAAGGTAAAAACTTAAATGCTAATTCTCCTAAGTCTAGAGAGACTTTTGCAAAGGCAAAATAGTGGTTCAGCGGTTTACCTTATTTTTGATTCTGAAATTGTCTTGTCAAAATAGGCTTAGCTTTGATGTTACTCTGATGTCTTAATGAAAAGGGCTGAGCTGAGAATACCAGGACCTGAAACTTTGTGTGTACAAAACAGCTGAGAATTAGTCCATTACTGGCACACCAGTATTCCTAACCAGTGCTGTAAGTGGTAAAAGATGTGGGAGAGGATTAATTTAGCATTGGCTGCTTCCTTTATCCTACAGAATCCAAATTTTTTGGTTGAGGTCCTCAGAGACAAAAACAGAGGCCTGTTGTACCATGTTTTTACTGTGAAATAAACTCAAAGCCTCTCTTAAGTTTATCTCTTAAGATCGATTAAAATAAAGTGGCTGAAATGCTTATCCTCTCTAGGTAACAATTTCCTTCTCAGAGTCTCTCCCTGGAAAGCAGGAGAATCAAATATCATGTACAGCAAGCCCAGAGTCATCCCAGGTACTATTCTTCAGCTGATTGAACACCTTATACAAGCACCTTCGTGCCTGAGAGGGCAGGAAGAGTGAAAGGAAGGCAGGCTATTTCTCAGTTTGTGAATTCTGTTTTCCTGAAGGTGCATTCAGAATCTTACACTGCAGAGACACGAGCAAAACATTCCAAACCTTCTTGTAACTTCATCCTGAAACCATGTGTCAGAATTACTTGTGAAGAAATTATGTTTTCAGGAACAACTATTAAGAATAAGCCATGTAATAATTCCTGAAAATAGTTTCTATTTTATAGATTGCATATGAATGGGAAACTATGAGTGCAAACTCTGAAATGTGAGTTTTGTTCATTTGTGAATGACTGCACATATCACCTGGCATGTGCTCCTCTTCTGGGTAGTCTTTCTAGGCTAGGCTTCCTAATAAGAATGTTGATTTGCATTGGTATTTTTTCTTGCTGCAAGTATCCCTAAGTAGCTCTGCAGAGTGTTCCATTTAGCCTTTGTAAAGTTTTGGGCTCCTCTTGGAGAATAGTTTTTCAAAGAAAAAATGAAGACTTTGGAGGACTACCTTGAACAATGGGACACAACTATTGCAATCATAGTACATGATGCATGTGATATAGGAAGCATGAGAGTCCCCCTCTTTCCACCTAAATCTGTTTACAGTATCCGTAGAAATCATCTTGCTGAATACAGGAGGATGTAGAAAGCAAGTTACAATTTGACAGTAAACTTCATCTACAGTGACAGACATGCCTGCCCTTAAAAATGGGAGTTTGGCCTTACGTGAAGTCCTGCCAGAGTCTGTCCCAGTGGGTTGGTAACACCGTCAGAGAACTCCAGGTGCTGACGAAGGGGCTGTGAGAAACCAGCATTCTGCCCACGCTGCCTTTATCATTGGCAGGGTCAAGGAAAATGCATCAAGGGGACAAGGGAACCCTCATTTTCCTACTGTTGACACAACCTGTAAACATTTGGTAGCAAGTTTATTATACATTTTAAATATAAGAGTGAGTCCTCCATTATGTTATTTGGCACCTTTGGGTTAAATTTTCCTGTAACTGAGCTGAGCAAAATTGGTATGGGTCTTGTCAAACTTGTGTGTGTCTAAAATATATTTGTGTATGTGCTAAACAATATTTTGATCTAAATGCTGTGAAAAATATATTTATTTACAATTCTGGGCATAGAGATGGAAATTAAATACTCTATACAGTATGTGTATATAATATTAAAGACTACATATTGATGGTAAAAATCTGTTACAATCTTAAAGAGTCCAGAGAGCGAATAAGAAGTGGTTCACCACAACTATGCTATGACTTGCCTGACAAATTCAAAAGCTCACTCTCGAGCTCAGGTGTCATGTACAATACTATGTGTGAACAATGTATATTACTTTTTCTGTTTTTGTATTGAATTGTATTGAATATTTAAAAGACTTTTTAATATTTAAAAAAATTATTTAAGTGTTAATGCCAAAAAGATTCCAAACACAAAATTTTAAAAAGTTAGTTTTAAATACAGATAAATTATTTAAAAAGTATTTAAAATATTAAATTATTTTATATAGGAATTGATAATACTATGTAAGACTTTTTTTAAAGATTTTAAATTCTCTTTACATTCTTATACAAATCTAGCTGCAGGATGTAGTCTCAGTTCACCTGTGACAATTCAACTCTTCACCTTCTTTAACAAGACAAGAAGGTAAACCAAAGCCCCAGATTTTCTTGCCTTTGTTTTGCTATTTTTTACATTAAGAAACATTGCATTAAGGGCATTAGAAAGAGATGTTACATCTGTCAGGTACTGATTGTCATATAAGCAACTCAATACCTTTTCAGTCCAGTACAAATAAAAGATTTAGATCAAGAGACTTTTGATTCTTTTTCATTTTGCTAAGATGGAAACAAACTCAAGTGGTAGAAAACATGAATAGCCATCAAAGGAAGAAAGATGTCTTTGGATAAATCAAGCTGGGATGACAGAGTTCTTTGATAATTAAGTATACATTCATATCCTCCTGCCAACCAGTCCCACACCAAACATATATTACTTCAGTCTTACATAAGCAATCAAAGTTAACTGAGTAGGACTGAAATACCATGTAAATTTTGGTCTGGCCTCAATGCTAGTATTAATTTATTTTTTGAAGTTTAACACAGAAGAGAGAAAAAACAAATCCATACCAGCTGAATAAATTGTTGGTTTTGCCATCTGCAAAGTTTGTTCGTTGGGTACTGTTGAAAAAATATCTAATCAGCAGAATATCCCTCAGATGAAAAAAAATATGTCAGTGTAGTGTTTTGCAAAGAGATAAGTTGTCCTGCCCACGTGCTGAAACAGCTTCCTATCTTTACAACGCCCTGCTGAGCATGTGCCAGAAGTAAAAAATCAAGGGTTGCTGAACCCAAGACTTTATTCTCTTCATGCTTCCCTAAGTAAGGAACAGTTAATGAAGACCAGTTTGGTTCAGGTCACCACAGGAGTCGTACAAGCCCGTAGTTGTTACTGAAGCCAGGCTGGCCCTGGTGAGGAGCTGGTCACTATGTCAGATACTCAAGTGAGGCTCGTGCTAGTGCTGCTTACTTTGCCAGTGTGCTCCACCCTTCTCCTCCAGTGCTGAGGAGCAGGACACTCCATGTCACACTTACTGCTAGACTTCAACTGGGCCAACAAGGTTCAGTTTAACACACACCAGGCAGGATCCTGGCACTGTCTGTGGAGTCACCATCACACACAGTGGGGATTAAAATCAGAGCACTGTGTGCTCCTGCTCTCGGGCATCTGGGTGGTTCCGATGCGGACTGAGAGCTGCTGGGGTTTGGGAGTTTATTCATGAGCAGACACAATGCCTTTGCCCTGTGGGTGGCAACGTCCATCAGAGTACTGGGTCTTGTGGCTATAGAGATTAAAAGTATCAGCCATCCAGTTTTAATCCTCAGTGTGTCAGGATGTATTTTACTTCAAGACTACTGATTTCTTAGCCTAACCTCATCTTAAAAAATCAGTAAATCTTACAAGGCTGTGAACAGAATCTGCATTTTAAGCTGGTAATCAAACAGGAGCTCAACAGCACTACAACCACAAATGAAAGTCTTCTACTGTTACCTTTATTTTTTTTTAACATTGCTTCTTCTGCTTAAGAGAAAATCTTAGCATTTATGTAACCTTGATTTATGCTATTAAGCAATTTGCAGATGATGGCATAGAGAGAATAAACAACAATTCCTCACACCCCAATAAACACATTCAAAACTGCAATTTATTCACAGAATATGAAAGTATTCTGAAGTACTCTGAAACATAGCATCAGTGTAAAGATATCACTAGTAAATCACCAGGCTTTCAGAGCTGCAGTGACTTGTCCCTGTAAAGATGCTATACAGGAATAACAGTTTAAACTTCAAAATAAGTTGAGATATCTACTTATTTTTACCTTAAAAAACCCCCAACAAAACCAAAACCCAGCAGAAATTTAAGAACTGCAGCATGATACAATGCTACTCTGGAAAATGTGTACATGAGAATAACATCTATAGAGGCTTTCCTCTTAGCTAAACAATTAAGGATAAAACCCAATGCCTCAGTGCCTATATAAGGCAGAGAAATCTTTCTACTGAGTCTGAAATTCTGGGATCAAGACCATATTCAATCCAACAAACCTCACGGTTATCATTTATGTATTATTCTGGTTCATGGTAGGTATGCAAATGAATAAGAATAAGCCAAATATTAAATATTTGTATTAAATTTGTTTTAGGCTAAAGAAAAACAAATCTCCTTCCCAGAGCAAGATATATGCACAACATCTCTAAGACAATATTATGATATCTCTCAGTGTACATGTATTACATACAGCTGTGAAATACTTCAATAATAACTTCTGTTCCTATAAAAGAATTCTGCTTTGAGATTGCTTTTGCTAGCACAGCACATTCACTGCTCCCTGTCCTTCTTCCAAATTCTGGCCACATGAAACCTAATCAGCAGACCATTTTGATCAGAAGAAATGTCACAGGACTGACATTCAGAAATCCTGTGTAAGTTTAACCCTTGACTTAAATTTTCTGACTTGTCATCAGAAAATTTGACATTATTGTGCCAAGTTTTGCACCAGAAGCAAGATGCTTCAATGGGAAGTTCATGCCAGCCCTGCAGTACACAGGTGCCTGGGCAGTGGAGGAGGTCTTCCCAGCTGGCAACAGTGCAGTGGCAGGGCAAAGCAGGCTCCCCCGTCCCTCCGTGGGGCATGGAAAGTGAGTTCTGCCACTTCTTCTGACTATGCTCTGTACCAGGATATAATGAGTATATTACTGGTCAGTGCTTAGGTCAGCTAGCAAGGTTTTATTTCTTTTGATGAGGTAACAATGTAAAATACTTGGGATTACAGGTTGCAATACACAGCTCAATTGGTCTTTTCCTAATACCATCAGAAACTGTCTTAAACTGGACTAAGCTGAAACCAGGTTAACGTTAAGGGCAGCGGATGTAGTTCTGTGGTAACATTGCTTAGTGATACTTTACAGTTTTACACTGTCCATATTGTTTATAATTGAAAGGATCTTGCAGTGAAGAGATTAGAAACAAGGACAAGAAGCCAAAGTATTGTACCTTTTAAAATAAGCTGTGAAAGATAAAAAGGGCATATGAAGGACTGGCAGAGGGTGAGTGGAGGCAGGTTTGATATTATCATCAACAGAGAGCTGTGACATGTCATCAGTACCACTCCTGCACCCCAAAGCCCAGAAAGACACCAGAGTCTCTCTGACCACCAGCAGCTGAGAAACAGCCTGTGCTGTTTGTGCCAGGTGGGGCTGAGAGGGGGCAGGTCCCCACTGACTGGGGACACACCAGTCACAGAGGGCCAGGCTTCAGTCTGGGTCCTTAACATACCTGTGCCTCATTTGTGATGACTGCACTTCATTTGATGACACACACAGACACAGGTCTAGAGCTAGTCATGGCTTGAAGCACCTTCATCCCTCTTATCTAACTCAGAGAACTCCTCACTGTCCTCCCCCTATTTCTACATACACATAAAGTCTGCTCCTTCAGGGAAACAGGGTTGATACCAAACATATTCAAAAACTTAAATAAACATCTTCAAAATATTCTGAAAAATCAATGCAGAGGAAATCTTTGTGTTAGCCCAAAACCAGTACGGCTTCTGTTGCTAAAAATATACTGGAATTCCTAGTTTTCCAGTAGGCTGCAGTTGCAATAATATGCCAGGGTTTTTATTATGCCAGCTGATAATGGAATGGGAGTAGAAATCTTCTTGCTGAAATTTCGAAGCAATCTGTGTGGGTCGAATGAGGTATAAGTGAAAACTCCTAGGGCCAGCACAGCTTTTAGCCGAGCACGCTACAGCCTGTCTTTTAAAAAACCTCACTGTTCTTTTGCAATCATTTAATGGATTGCTCCCTGCACCTAACAGAAGCCAACCCATAACGAATGGCACTGCAGACATCTAAAGTGTCCAATCTCAGTTCTGATTCAGAATCAGACTGGATTCATGCCCATTTATTTTCTGTTGCGCTTTTCCTAGTGCACTAGAAAATATCCTGTCTACTTGGAGCAATAAAACTGGCACAGTGCAAATTCTGAGATTTTTGTCTCCAGACATCGGCTTTATCATTTTAACAGTAATCCTGTATCAGTGTAAATGACAGGAGATTTAGCCCAATATTATATACAAAACACATCTTCATTTTGCAGCTTCTGCAAATTCAAACCCTTCTGTGCCTCGCTCCAAAGACCAGAAGAAGAGTGGTATGATGTCTTTGCACAGCAGGCAGAGTAATAACGGCAACAGAAAAATGTTTTCTCCAGGATAAGCAATCTCAGAACTCTTTGCATAAAACCAATATTTGTCACCTCTGATATATAAACCTTATTTAGACCATTTGGGCTCAGAAATAATTTCATTTATTTACCAATTCTTTGACATTTCAGAGCTGGCTCTTTTCATGTCTCAATTTTCTCATTAGTATGCGGTGTGTTTGGTAAAAGAGCTTTCGTTACTGACAACTTTCCTACAGGGCCTTCTCCTCCAGTGAGGGTGGTGCATGTTTTCTCTTGAACAGTGTTAATAAGGAAACTTCAATAGCCCTTCCGCAATGCCACAAACTGCATGATTGATTTGGAAAAATTATCTGGATTGGAAAGCACAATGAGGTTACAGGTACTCCTGTACTCTTCTCAGACAGCAGCAGCACTGATTTTCCCATTCACCCGACAAAAATAAAACACTTTAACAAACTCACTCTTTCTTCAGTTACCTGACACACATGCATATAGTCCAAGCTTTGTCTAAGTGTGGTAGCAGGAGTGAATGCCATAAGACTGCAGCCCAAAGTGTAATTATTTTTACAGGATTTTTTTAGGTTTAAACTGTCCTTTAGCCTAAATGCTGAAATCACAGAGTAGCTGCAACCCAACATACGTGAGAGAAGACCAAAGCTAGAAAAATATAAGTACTTTAAGAAGCTGATGAAGCAAGATGTATTCTTCAACACCAAAGTAGTTCAAAGGAAACTGTAAGGCAGTAAATTTTCAGTTCCCACACTACAGAGGACTCAATTTGCTATTCTGTGACAGAGCAGAGCACGAGCTCTTGCTGAGTCAGAAAGCTGTCGAAGCTGTGAGTGTGCAAGTGCTGGTCTGCGTGCAGGCACAGTGAGTCATGCTGCCGCTTGCTACAAGCCAGTAATCCACAAAGAGCAGCAAAAGACTCAGTAGGACTTCAGCGGAAGAAGAACTCTGCAGGGGGTACAGCCTGCCCTTAGAGAGACAGCAGGACCAGTGCCTTGTACAATGTTTGGAATTTTCAAGTACTATATCCATGTAAGTCTTAAATGGTTTCTATCAAAAGTTCAGAATACCATGAAGACCACAAGTTTAACAAAACCGATGTCCAAATACGGGTGAAATTTTCAAGAGCACATGACGGATTTTTAGATCTCAATACTTTTCCATGAGTTTGTTTAAGTAGGAAGGAGAAGGGAAGAAAGATAATGGAATACAGTAAGGATCCAAAAATCAGAGTTTTCAGAAGCAGATATGCAACCTCCTGAAAAACTGTATCTGTAAAAATGTTCAGTTAACTACCTCAATGATCACAGTTTGCTGAAGAGTTACCACTGAGCTTGCGGGTAGGATGACAGGATTGCCCCATGAAAACCAGCACAATGTTTTTGGGAAAAAAACCCTTGGAATTATCAGGAGGTCTTTTGGGGTTTTATTTTCAATATTTGTTTAAATTACTACCCATATGACTGTGCCTGATACTGGTTAAATAATTACTTCTTATTTTACTGAAAAGCTTGTCTAAGTTGCAAGGCAAAGTGACAGAACTCTGATTCTGCAGAGGCAACAAGTCAGTACCAAGGAAGATGTCCCTCCTGGAGGATGTGCTCAGGGACATGTGCACTACAAGCCTGAGCAGTACTTGGTATCAGTTTGTAAGCAGTTCTTTTCGGTGCTTGTGTCTGGGGAAACAATTCATCCTGTCCCTCTTTGCAGTTCTGCAGCGAGCACAGACAAGCTCTTTTTGATGATAGCGATCCATCCTCTAACCTGGTGTACCTGTTCTTCCCCCTTTGCCTTCACCATAGTTGACAGACTGATATGAGCTAACATGACTTGTATTTACACACAGATTCATAGGAAACCTGCAAATGGTTCCTGGTGGTGCTTGTTAGCTCCTCATACTCCCTGTGTGAGTCAGTGGTATCTATATTTAAAAGGGCAGCTGCTGGGCTATCAGACCTCCTACTTTATCTCTGGGTAAACACTATTAATCTCCGATGAGAATACCCTGATAAAATATAGTAGGTGTACTGAGAAAAACTGAGTGTCTATACCATCATACAAAAGAAAGGGACTGAGTTTGACTTCATCTAAAGCTCTCATAACTTTCATCACTTTGTTTACAGGCAGAGCAAGTGAGTAGGAGTGCTCCTGCTTCCAGAGAAGAGCTACAGGATAATAAATTTAGCAGAGACTGATTACAGACTGGCTTCCAGATACTACTGCATTATAAATAGCTGACTTTATGATACTAATTTACTACTGCAAGTTATTGGTGTATGCCTGGACAGAAATTTACTCACTTAAGAAAATGTTGGGGAAACCAGCTGATTTCACCAGGAAAGGATGCAGGTTGGTGGTATTTTGAAATACCTCAGCGTAAAAATACAGACTCTGCATTAAAAAAGCAGATGGGATTGTACCATTTCCATGTGGAATACCACAGACTGCATGCAAAAGAAACATCACGAGGGTGTAACAATATGGCACAAGTATAGTGTTAGTAACCTGAAAATGTCTGTGGCTTATGCATGTGAAATATTAGCATCAAGAAGACACTTAAAGAATAGGCTTCTTTTGTCAAAATATGGATTATTTATAGCATAGAACAAGTTGGTATTATAGACATACAAATATAATGTGGGCAGTAACAATTATTTTTCTACTCTGTGTAAAATTCTGCCTCTACCTACAGCTGCACTCTCCATTTTTATGCTTCCCAGCTGCCAGCAGTCCTTGCTGGAGTGCCACATCTGTGGAGTACTCCCAGTGCTGATGCATTTGAAATGGCCGAGTCAGCTCTCAGCTCTCGCAAAAGGATTGCACAACCAAACACGCAGCACATAACATGACGTGCCTGGAGCTGCAGTTACCAAGGTGTGCTGAAGTTATCGAGGAAGCTAGAAGAAAGGCTTGAAAAGTAAATTAATTTCAAATTAAATTACAGACTAAACACTACGGTATGACCCAATCTGCTTTCAAGAGCTATCTTTTTCTTTATTTTATCATTGCAGGAATTTTCTTATGGCTTATCTGAGTTACACCTAGCCTTGTGCATTCCAAGAAAGCATCAGGGTCCCCTACTAAAAAGAATGGTGAAAATTCAACCATAAAAGAGCTGTAGAGCAGGATAAAAAAGCTATTATAGATCTTTAATAACCACGGGACCTCAAACATTAACACTGAGAGATACCAGCAGGTAAGAGACAATCTTCCTGCAGGAGCTGTCAAGCTTATAATGAAACACCTTGACCCCAGCCAACTCTCCCTCCCTCCCTCTCCTCCCACTCCAGTAATTACCTCAAATCAACAAGACAGTGAATTTAGCTTGTAAAGTTAACAGGTCTCCAAAAAAGCCACTATTAGTCTGTCTAACAGCCCTTCAGTTTGCTTTGTTGCTGTCTTAATGACAGTTTCCTGTTCCAGCAGAATTGGCTAAATGGTACCTATGTGACCTCATAAATGAAAATCTATAATTGTTACATTTTCCTCAGGTAAGAAAAATAAAATTAGCATTTCTGAGACACAAATCTATTAATATAATTCTGCAGTTTAAAAAAGCAGTTTACGTGATCCTGAAAAAGCTTTATATGTTCCGCAAACTTTTAACATACTCCTCGTGTATGCATGCGTGTACTATTTACTGCACAGTAATATCTGGATTTTATAACCAGTGAAATGTGAAATTCCTCTGATGTAAAACTCTTCCCCTTCCAAAATTTGTCTTTTCAAGTTCAAATTTATCAGTTTGTAAGCAACTGATGCTTGCATTTTATCACAGATTTCCATCTTCAGGGTCCTTTAAATAATTCAGGATTTATTCCAAAAATCAGTGAAAACCCAGTATCTATCTATGGACTTAACTCCTTTAGGCTTTCTGAAAAGTTCTGCTTCTGGAACCTTCCAGGCAATTGGAAAAGAAGAGAAATATAGTTATATCAAAAATGTCAGGTTAAAACTGTCTTGACAGGAAAAGTCTTAAGCCTGGAGGTGGTCTGCCCTGAGGAACAGAAAAAGGAAGGTAATGATTCAGGCTCTTAATTTCTTCAAAACCTTTATTATTTTGTGCATGAGGAAATAAGTAGAACATGTGTTCACTTCTTTGAAGAACCAATATTACACACTGCTCTGTAAATTTGTAAATACAATCATAAATATGCATCCAATTCACTTTATAGCCTATATAGTGACTGGCTATAGCTCTATACATGTGCATTTTTCATTAAAAAACATATTTTTATCATATTTTGAGTATCACAGTATCATCACAGTAACTTTCAAGAAAAAATAATTACTTTCTTTCAAACCCATGATTAGTACTGCAAGAAGTATAAAAGTAGTATTATCTTGAGACATTTCCTGAAATTTATTTTTCAGCAAATGTTCTCTAAATCCACTATGAAGCTTGTACTGCTAACCTCATTCTGTCTTCCAAAAGGGTATTTCCCAGGAAAATTGCATTATCCTAAATAACAGATGAAAAAAGCAAGGCAAGGAAAAATCTTTGGAGGGATTCAGTTCTTAAACTATTCTAATTAAAAATTTTGCAAGCAGCTTAAACAAAATGTACAGTGACTTTCAACTGACAGACTCACTTTGGAGAAGGAAGTTAATTCCAAGATGACGAATGGTAAAAGGATTAAAGGGCAGAAAGCAGAATTTTAACTGCAGTAGGGTTAGAAAATTGACTATAGGTTTGAGATTACACTTCCTAAAGCCATTAATGCTGAAGACTCCCAATGTGTCTAATGGAGGTTGGATCAATCTCTTCGTAAAAAAAAGCAACTTCCTACACAACTTCATTCTGAGTAAATGCAAAGGTTCCAACCACTGGAGCCATCTGAAAAAAGGCAAAAGTTGGCTCATAATGTCTGTCCCTGCAGCAGTCTATGGAGAACGTGAACAAGAAAGCACATGGTGGCCTGATCAGATTTTTATGTTTGGTGGGTGGGCAGAACTAATTCGCTGGCACATGTACTGTGGAGAGCCTGCAAACAACCAAACACAAGCCTGCAAACAGCCAAACACAGGCCTAAAACCTGCTGGTGCCATCCTCCTGTTGGGCACGTGGCAGATCTTGGGCGTTCTCTTCCCTCTCCCCAGTACTCCTCTTTCTGCCATTGTTTCAAGCAGAGTTTGTAACCCTAAAACATTCCTGGAAGGTCCTACTAAGGACTACCGTATTTAGAATGGATTTCTACACTACAGGACTGGAAGAGGGAAACAGGAGCAAAAGAGAGAATAGCAAAGAACGCACAGGGCAGTTCTTTTCTTCATCACAGGGTGACATCCTACTGAAACTCTGGGATTTGAATTCTGCAGATCTACAGAAATCTTAATCAGGCTGAATATATACTACTGAATGAAGTGAAAGGGTCCATGTAGTAACTTCACTAATATATCTGTACCTATCATGCCTCCAGGAAAATAACCTTTGTATATGTGTTCAAGATGACATTTAATAGTACATTAAAAACAGACAAAACCACCACGGCTATAACTAATCATGAGAAAAATTACAAAGACATCAGTCTGCTAATCTACATGGTTGTACACTATTCTCAACTAATCGAAAGCTCATATAGTATTTATCAGATATAGTAAACTAATCACCATCTGCAGATACAGGTTTTCATCATTAGGGAAATAGAAATTCATGATAATGTAACATCACCTTAATTTTATAGCTATTCCATAACTCCCGGAAGCTTGGGGAGATGAACTATTTATGAAAGAATTATATGAAGGTGTACACCCATTCTTGGTGTGTGGGGGTTTTTGTTTCTGTCAGACAGCTTCCTATGAAGACATTTCCTAGGGCAGAAACGGATAAGGAACCTGTGCCTGCTGCTTTCCTCTGCTCTATTTACTGGCTTGCAGATCTAAACATATAAATGGAGCACAGGAAAGCCAGCTGGAGACTTGGCACCCCTGTGTGCTATTGGGTCACACTGGTTTTCTCCTTCTTATACCAGTAGTGTGGACAGTTCATGGAGAGCCAGACTCCACACAAATGAAGAAAAGACCTTTTTGGATCATAAATATAGACTATGTTACGGACACTCACGATTTATTACATGTATTAAAGATACTGAAAAGACTGAGAAAAAATACTAAGAATAATCACATGCTTTAAATTACCACATCCTTTTGTTTGAATCAACAAAGCAACATCAGGGATAATCAAAAAGACACCACAGTAATAGGAGCTCCTCCCATCTTTCTATGCCTGTTGACCATGGAAAACACCTTACAGCTCCCAAGTTTCAGATCCAGCCTGTCTGTATCTACCCTGAGCAGAAGCAAAATAAGTAACTGCTTTCAAGTTCCTACTCATCCATGGATGATGGAATCCTATTAGGAAGTCTGTTTTGAGAACACAGAGGGCAGGGTGAAGGCAGACTGTATTATGGAGATACACTGAGGTGCAATCTCCTAAGTGTGGGTGTGCTGTGCTGCAGTTATTTGTAAACCACACACACTCTGAACGTTTTTTTCCACTGCAAGTGCTTCTTTCCTAAAGGACTGACGTATCAGCACCACAGAAGCAACCAAGCATCACAAGTGATTCAAGAGTTAACTGGGTATTTAACTCTGCATCTCAGTGCCTCATTACAACAGCACATGCTGCACTTGGGACTTTCTTTTTCACAGACCGCTGCTATAGAGCTGTGTTACTGTTATTTTTTGATCTACTATGCTATCTTTTTGAAAGTCTCAAGTGCCTGCAGTAAAAAAATCAGAGCAATCTCTTGCATGACTACTTCTTTCTATGGAAAAGTAAAACTTGCATTTTATAGCCATGGAATAATTTTCAGGAAAAGATTCTTCTCAGGTACTTAAATATGTAACAGACTCTAGCTCTCTGTCCATCAGTTGTTTAGTAAGCTGCAATTTTCTCGTAATTTAGAAGATAAACGTATGGCTGAAATGTACAGATTTTTATAATTTCAAACAAGTTTGCTGGCACTTTCCTTTTCAAGATAGATAAAAGAACTATATTTAGGAAGAATTGGGTTTGGTTTTTTCTTAAGTTAATTTTTTAAAAATATACATGACTCATATCAAGTATGCTAAAAACACCACTCAGGACTATACCAGCAGTACCATAGAGAAAGGCTCCAAGACACAGTGTTTAAGGCCATAAATCTCACCCAACCATGCAGCCTTACCCTCTATATGTCACAGCCCATTAACACTTTTAGTGCCTTTTTTTTTTCTCTTTTCCCCGCATGGAGCTTCTGATATTCTAAGGCTGAAATATTGGTTTCAGCTGTTCAGGTTAGAAGTGCATTTAATTTTTGCACTGTTGTAAACCAATTTTTCTATCAGCTTAAAAGAATTAGGTGTTTCTCTGCTATTGAAGGTCAATGATTTTTTGATGTCTGGCTTACTTGAACACACTATTCACAGTGCAGAATAATAAAGGCTGTGTTCTTGTTCGGATCATCTTCTTCAAGTCTAAGTGCAAGTTTCCTTGAAGGAAGGTCTGTCGGGACACAGCACTGCAGACTGGGTTAATTCAAGCACTGGGAGTGAGTTCCCATTGATCACAAATGCCAGCTGGATTACCAACCTGTTTACTCAACAGCTATCAACACTCATGGTAGTAACCACTCCTCCCTCAGCCCCTCTGCTGTGTGCACAAGAACACACCAGAGAGAATCTCCTTCCAGAACAGACTGAGCTCATTAGAACATACTGATGACTCCAATTAAATTCTTATTTCTGCCCCCAAATCCTGCGCTGCACTCACTTTTCCAGATAAAGATCCTCATACACTAACCATAAGTACTTTGCTAGCTAAAACAATTACATTGACCTTCAGGATTACTTTATGAGAAACTCAGTAAGGAATAAAAAATGGATTTAAATCAAGACTAGCTTATTGCAACAGAAGGCAAATACCAAACTGCTGGTATTCCTGCCTCCCTAATATCCCTTGTGAGAGACAGGGAAGAAAAAAAACCCCACTGGACCTGCCTTCCCTGTAATGAACCACCTATTTTAGATCAGCAGAGTAAGGTTTCATCTACTGTAGGGGTGATGATGAAAAACAGAAAAATGAAATTTGACAAATTAGATCTCATGGTTCAGAAGGTAAAAATCACCGAAGAAATCAATAAAAGTATGCCCCTACAGTGCCACTCCCACTCACAGCATCAGGCTGTCATTTCTTTCTTTTGGGTAATACTGAAATTGATTGGAACAAAGTGTAGGATGCACTCAGGAGAATAAAATATTTTTAAACAGAAGGCTCTTATTTCATTATAGAGCTGATAGACCTGGAACACTGGACAGATCCCAATCTATGTAATTACATTCTGTCTATCTAAATTCTCTCTGCAGCCTTAATTGGAAAATATGTTTTTCTTCATTTCCTCTCCTGCTTTATGGTTCCACCACAAAAGTGTCTGCACTTGAACAAAATTACTTCTTATGGTCAGCATAAAGGACAGCTTGGGATGCAAGGATAGAAAATAGTTGGTACAAATGTATGTGACAGAAGACTTTTCAACAGGTCCTTACAGACTCCTCTCTGATGAAGAAAACCAGGAGGAAGTGTGCTTCTCTCACTGTGTCCGAAACCAGATAAGATTTGCCTCATTTTCTAAATCAGTCATCAAGTATCTCCAAAAATCTTACTCCTTGTCTTGTTGAGTGCTAAAGCAACTACAGTAGCCTCCCACACTAACAACGGAGAATTCACTCTTACTTTGTTTTTAATTATATCTATATTGTGTGTGATGATTAATTGTAATAAAGTTAAAAATTGCATACAAATCCTAACTAATCTCATTCTTACTAAGTAATGTACAACTTCCTAAAGATTTATATTTAGGTAAAACTAGCAATGAAATAATCTTACATTGAATTAGCTAAGTATCTTTCCCTTCTCAGGCCCTTCAGTCTGAAGCAGATGCCCAGGCACATGTTTAATTTTCAGAAGTCATGCAAGGAGACTGCAGAGCATTCCCACTCACCAGTAATACAGATTTTCAGTAACTTTTCTTTCTCTATTTTAAAACAAAATACGGGGAAAAAAAAAGTGAGGTGTTCTCCATTTTCTGGTGAGAGGTCGCAGAAATATATTCACATATGCAATTCTTGAGGTACCAGACTCCTTCTAAGACAAAAGTTCAGAAAGAAAAATTGCTCAACAAGTTGCTGTAACAAAGTGTATCTCTTTACAGCACTCAGTGGTGTCGGTTATAAACAACTCATTTAATACAAAGCTGCCAACAGAAAAGCAACAGATTTTCCACAAATCATGAGGCTGAATGTTTTACCTGTCTTATGCTATTGATATATTTGTGTATATGCACATAAATAAAATGACATATGAATATATAAAAACTTGTCATTGTTAAATAGTCATATAAACCAGGATATATGTAACTGAAATGTTAAGCATAAGCATAGGAGTCTTATAATTTGTCTCATTTAACCTTCACTCTACAATATAATTAAAAAGAAAAAAGATTGAAGCTTTCCTCACTTAGCATTCAAATATCTTCATAAACCAGCATGATACATTTTTGTCCTTTAATTATGCTAAAGAGCTGATGCACGAGCAAGGTCTGGCATTTCATCTGCCAAGGGCACTTAAATCTTACATGATTCTCACTGAGACTATACAGACAACATGAGTACAAGGACTTTGCTGTTTACAGACAGAAAGAACTTGATCTGACTACAGGCTACTGCAAAATCTGCCCCTGGTTACACAAATCAATGGGAAAAAAAAAAAAAAACAAAAGAAGAAAATATAAAAGAAAAATAAGAAAAAAAAGTAGTATGAAACAGGAAAAAAACCCTTTTACGCTACAGTTTCACACTGATTTGCTGCCTCAAAAAAAACAAAACAAAAAAAAAGCAAGAGCATCAGCAAATGTAGATGTTGGAGAACAACTTGATCACATATTAAACTCAAAGTCTCAAAATTTTCTTGACTGATTCATGACCATATGTATTCCAATATATTCCCAATTCTCTGCAAACATGTCAGAAAAAAAAGACTAACGATGAAACTGTAAATATCAATGTTTAATTTGGTTGGTTTTCAGCACCACAGGATGGTAATGCCTCACAAACATGAATGCATTCATTCCCAAAACATCCCCTAAATGTTCTCACACCTCATAATCACATCACTACACTCCTGGAAATTTCATGGTATCATCAAAGCACAAACAATCTGTGAATAATTCCTTACTCAAAATGCCTGCCATCAGCCATTACCACTATGGGATCAGAAGCAAGGTGGATGTTTCTTCTTTTTTGCCTGAATTTATGCGGATGAAGCTGACCTTAATCAAGATGATTAACACCTCTCTTTGAACTGGTGGGAAAAGACAGCAAACATGCCATAAGGCCTCTTAAGCATCTTCAATTCAGTCTAGAAGAAACTAGTCTAGAAACTTCTAGTCTGAAATCTATTCAGCTAGAAAGACCATGATTAGGACACAGAGACCCAAGTAACAAATTTGCAGTACGTTAATACAGGGGAGAAAGAAAAGCCTAAAGATATCCAGGTTCCAGTGAAGAGAGCAGGAAACAGCAGGGTGCAGATAGCAGCTCCTCATCCTAATCTAACAGGACTGATGAGCCAGATGGCAACTGTGAATAAAGTAGCAAAGAACTTCAAGAGAGAATGAAATTCCATTGCAGCTGGAATCACATTAACAGAAAAGTAGTGTGGAGACCAAAGGGACAGTGGAAGGTATTGTACTCATGAGGAGAACAATGACTTTTGTTGCAGTGAGCTCTTCAGCACCTCAACCCAGCTTGTTCTATTTTCAGCCTTCTCCAAAAATTTTGACACTTCAGCATTCATTCTGTGGGGAGAGTGGCCTCCTACTTACCCTACTAAATTTAAAAAGCTCAAAAAGAATAAATAACACAAAGCACCAGAAAATATATGCTACATTTTAAATTGACAGTGAAGGGTATAAACATCAGACTTAAATTATGCAGCACAGTGAACAAATCCAGATCAGTGCTGGCTTCAGTAGCTGCAATACTAATGTACTGCTGCTTTAGACAGAGCCACTGAAAGTGCTTAAGGAGTCCCACAACTGCTGGCAGTTATGTGCTCAGAACAGCTACATTTCACAAAATACAAACCCAGTACCTCCAAAGAGGAGAGTACTTACTCCTAGGGTGGAATCTATGAGAAGAGAGAGCAGTGATAAAAGGGAGTTCCTTTGCTTTCAAATACCAACTGGCTGTTCACAGTCTTTAGAGGATGCCAGAATTCAGCGTTTTTATGGAGACCTCCAAATCATTCTGAATTACATTAAAAGGCTTGTAACTATCATTAACCATAACATCAGTCCTTTTACTCAAAGCCCCTCACAGCTAGCTGAAGATTCAACTCTCCCTAATTGTCATGTTTTCCTATCTTAACTTTAATCTATCACTATTGAAACTACAGGATAAAAATTAATCCAATCCTACATTTACAATACAGTCTCATCAGAATAAGCTGCTGAAGTCCAAGTAGAAATTACAATTATGTAATCTGTAATTACTATTTCTGCCCTTAATCATTAATATTCTGAGACCCAAGGTCAGTGTAACTACACTGACACTTAATAAAACTAGAAGGGGTTATAACATCCAAGAGAGTTAATTCTGATTCCAGACATCCTGGCTCTCAGCTGTGTAGCTGGGCAGCCTTGCAGCACCAGCTCAGGTGCAGCCCATTTTACTCACAGGGTGTGATGGGCTTGCTGTGGGTCTAGAGCTGCTCATGCTGAAACAGTGCAAACTCCCCACCTTCCTCTATCAATGAGAGACTGTAGCAACTTTTTAAACAGTTCCACCCTACCCACCCCAAAAGAAGCTCAAAATAAGCACTAGCCATGATTTTAAAAATCTGTATGGCACTCCAGCAGGAAACACCTCTAAAACGTGTTCTCCAGTGCTGCCAGTGACTTGCTAAGTGGTTTTGGATGCATTACAGCAGGCCCTAGGTGTTCCCAGCCTTCTGTGGTTCCACCACACATACTGCACTGCAAGTGTTGTGTTTTAATATGATCTTCCTCAGACACCACATTTCACTAGGACCAGCATCACTAGGTGCTGTCATCCTACAACTAAAATCAGGAAGAATATAACATACTGAAAGTTGCATGCTTTTACCACAGCTTTGAAGGCATGTTTCTTTCTAATGTTCCATTAAGTCACCTGAGTGAGCTGACATTTAATTCGTTCTGCCGCTGGTTTAGTAACTCTTACAGATGCAAAGATTATTTCAAGGAATACTTGGACATAGATGGGTTAATGCACAATATCAATACTCGGAACATTTGAGTCATAGAGCTCTCTTTGATCTTACATTCTGTTTGCTATTGAAAAAGCAACCGTCTCACCCTATGCAAGATAAAAAATGAAACATAATTTGACAACATGTTAGAAAGATTCAATTCATTAGTATGATTTGGTATCAGAACTGCAAGCCATGATCTACAAAGCTGCAAATGGAGAAACTCACTTTAAATATTCTCTATTTGCAACAGATTTCAAGCTGCCAAGCTCTCCAAGACAGCGTCCTCCTTACTAGAACTTAAACTGGAGATGCGGATCCAAGGTTATTATGTTCTTTTAATGACCTGAACTCACCAAATATTAAACATTACAGAAAGCAACACAAGCCACTGCTGTAATAAATGACCAGACTATACCACTTTGATCAGCACTGGGTCCCGTATAATTATCAAGGAGCTGAAACTTCTTTGCTAGATTACCTTAATATAAAACAAAACTTCTCAGCTGCATTGTCCCTGAAACACTGTAATGCCACATTGTTTCCCCCCGGATTAATTTATCAATTCCCAAATGCTGTATTTAGAAGATAGAAGGATAATTAACATTGCTGCTTACACAGCCTGTTAAGTCTCTGTATCCTCATTTCTCCGTGCACTGAGGATCAGAGGCCCCTCTCCCTTCAGGTAACAAGGCTACAGAAGGGCCCATTCTGTCCTGACCAGCAGAGCACAGGGCCAGAAGGACAGCAGGAACATATTAACCATGGGACTGCTGGCTGGCTTCTGATTGCAGGGTCACTGCTCCCTCAGAGGGTGGGAAAGGCAGACAGAACTTTGTATTTAGCTCTAACAGCTACTCTTACTCTAAATAATTTTTTTTCAAACACTGAATAGTTGTTCTGGTGTTTAATGAGGTGCAAAGGAATTGGGATATCTCATTTTAATAAATAAAAAAACTTTCAAAGCATACCTGTGTTTAGAGATTTGATAGAAAACATTTTGACACTGTATTTACAGTTCCCTGATTGTTGACTAGTGTCATTAATAAGACAATAAATTCCTTTGATCCTGATTTGATTTAAACCATGTAAATTGAAGTTCCTCTCCTGTGATGAGCATCTATATACCATCAATTTCTGAATAACACAGAAGCATTTAGCTATTACTACTACATAAAAAGTATTTAAAGTCTTTTTATATTTATATAGTTTTAGTCTATATCTATAGCGTTCTCATGCAAAGTGCATTTATTTATGAATTCATAGAGCTAGTTCAGATTATTCTTTCTGAATTAAAGTTCAGATTCATTTTCACCATTACAGAATGCGTACACTTTTCTACCGTTGAATATAAAATTTGATTCTATCCCAGATGAAACCTGGACAGGCTTGCATAATATTTCAAAATACCAACAGAGAGGACATATTCCTTGCTATTACTTTGAAAACCAAGTACGTAGTCTGCATTTCTGCCAGATAATTCTAAAATTGGCTGTTTGTGAACAGCAGATAATTCTTAATTAACTCCCAAATCTACGTGAAGCTGAATTCTTCACTATTTGTGCATTTCTAAATAGGTCTGCATAATGGCCACAAAAACAAGAGGTGTGAACAGAAATCTGGTATCAGCTCCTTAAAGAGCAGAACAAACTACTTAATATTCTGGTGCTCCTGCAGTTTGATCGAATACTGAGTGAACTGTAGGAATGACAAAATATTAATTATGGACATATTTTGCTTCATTATTTGTGCTTCATCCAAAAGTTAATGTTTAAGAAACAAACCCCTCATGCTTAATTCTCTGTCAACTTTTTGCTAATTATCACAGGAGGAATGCACATTTAAACTGACTCAGCTGACTCCTACTGTTTGCAGCCTCTCAAACATGTGTTCTGCTTGTAAGCTGTACTTAAAGCAGGCATAAAGGTCATGTTTGCATCAACTCAGATTTCTAACACCAAATTACTGTATTAATTTTTATTTGAATTACATGCTCTTTCTCATCTAGATTTACCTTCATTATAAATGAAGACTGCACCTCCTCTCCATGGAGAACTCATTCTAACATCCCTCCCTGTGGAAGTATCTAACCAGAGTATCCTGTTCTGTATGGAATAGATGAGTCCACAGGCACATACTCAGGGAGAGACCTGCTGGTCACCAGCCAGTGCAGTTCCTCACAGCTGCAAGGGAGTGCTGACCTTCTCCAGGGAAATCTCACTACGAGGGCTGACTCACCAAGCTGCTTGAAAATGTCCTGTGGAAGAGTCTCTTTCCTGTTTCTATAGGAGGCCGTGGAGATCAGCTTCACAACTCCAAAGAGTAAAGTATCCTCAATCTATTCCTGGTTTTACACATTGCTCCATCTGTAAACTGCTTACACATGAGCACAAGGGCTC
The DNA here is from genome assembly GCA_013397975.1 of Machaerirhynchus nigripectus. Taxonomy (NCBI): domain Eukaryota; kingdom Metazoa; phylum Chordata; class Aves; order Passeriformes; family Dicruridae; genus Machaerirhynchus; species Machaerirhynchus nigripectus. The sequence continues at coordinate 1,631,142 of VZRQ01002448.1, forward strand.
TGTGCACTGCTGGAACCATCCATCAAGTGAATATAGTGATTGATTTAGACCATAAGGATACAAATCTGACTGGAAATGGAGACAAGTATTCATGTAGACACCAGTGACATGGATATAATCCTTTTCCTAGCAATCTTTAAGGTACTTCACCAAACTTTCCCCCTCTATTTTAAGCAAAGAACAAATTTGTGCATCCACATGTATATGTGAGTATATACACTTATGCATGCATATATATATTATATAAACACACATATAAAAAATAATATATACACAAACATACACTGGACATTACCTTTAATGGTCCTTGTCTCTCTGTCTGCATCTAAATATATTTCTTTTAAAGCTAGTATCCAAGCCTCTTACTGTAAGCATTCATTCTATGAAAGAAACTACAGACTTGCAGAGGTGTATTAATATTGATAAGCCCCTCAAGCTGCTGTTCTTTGTAAGCAACGAGCACAAACAGGCACATACAGAACATCTCATCATTATGCTACAGATGTGCATTAGGGGAACACAAGAAAAGTCAAAAGCAGTATTTTCTTTTCCTACCACATAAATTATCAGTGTATCCCAATATTCTGGAAATTTATGCTAACCCCAGGATGCACCAAATAATCTTCATCTGCCCTAGTTAGTAATTTGCAACTCTGAACACATCAGCACCATGACTAGCAGCATTATTATTAACTATGCAGGGAGAAAAAATGGTTACCATGTATTTACTTTAATTCAATCCTTTTGTTTATATTCAAATCTTTCCATTTGAGCACAAGAAAACCACTTTCTAAACTCTGTGCCTTGGTAGGTAGTAGAACTGACCTGGGCAAAGACAGCTTCTCTCCTAATATACACACAGGAAAAACCTCACTTATTTCCCCCCTATTCTTCCTAACAGAATATTCCTATTCATATGCCATGTACGCACAGAATAAGGCAAATTTTCCTTTTGGAGTTACATCTGCTCAGCGTTTCCTTGCATATCTCTTGTGTTTGGTTTGGAAACAAACTGAACTTTAGCCCACCTGGCTTGGAAAAACCAGTGGAAGCTGCTGGGTTTTTCTCCGGATGGTTACCACAGAGACAAGATTCCCAACAAAAGAAACAGCATTTAGTGGCTGTAAAAATGCCCGTTGCTGCTGAAGCATAGGACAAGATTCACATCTCTACATATTTTGTTGTCACTATAGCCAATATCTAGAGACGATGCTGCAGGTGGTATGGCTTGGCCCCACTCCCCTAGTTCAGTCACAGGAATTTCACTGTGGTTTAAAATTATCCAGTCTTCAAGTGTGGAATTTATGGAAACAAGGATTTTAGCCCCAACAGTCTCCCCATCAGTAGAACACATGAGCTATGTAACAAGATCTTTCTTAATCTGTTTTTTTGAAGTCTTGGGAACTGTGCTGATGGCTCAGGATTACAGAGCACAAAGGATTGCTTTGGAGGGCAGGGCTGCAGGCACCGAGGTTTTAAAAGGGGGAAACCAAATGCAATTGCTACATCATGAATAGTCTGGTATCAGATAGTGGCTCAGTCCAGGGCTACCCTCATGAAATCAGGCCACCCTACTCACGTCACCTGTGCCTACTCCATCTTGATCCTTACAAAAAGTCTGTCACTGGTTTCTTTCCTTCTTAGCCCAAGCAGAAGCAGAAAGAAAAGCGCTGGAGATAATTCCCTTCACGTGTAAGACATGAACACCCTACAAGATTTGGCAACATTTTCACGTACGGTATCATTCACTTTTTCTAGGGAGTTTCACTAAGTAAAATCAGCTTCAAACACTCCATAGATACTTGCTTGCTGTAAAAAGCTTCCAGTCACCCACATTTATTCCTATTCTCTGCTGTTACTCTGGATGCATAATCATAAAGCACATGCCCCCAACGTATGTTCCATTTCATCCTCTGCAGAACATGGTTATAAAGGTTATATAAACATGGTTATATGTGGTTAAATATGGTTCTATAAATAGGTTATAATTATCCATTATAAATCAACAGACAGTACTGCACAGTGGAAAAACATATTAAACTATCACAGGGGATGCATACTTATTTTACACTTGAATAATTACTACCATTTAAGCCATGAATAAAGTAAGCAGAAGTTGTTAAGTGAAAGCTGGAAACGGGTTTTACAGCTCAGTGGGAAACAGAATACCATTTGAGGCAAACAAAAGAGGACCATTGTGTCTTGCAGACAATAAAAAAAATTTAAGGAAAAACGACACTGATAATAAAATCTATATAACTGTCATAGTCTGATGCATCTAAAAGGGACACCATGCCCAAGCACGTTAAAAATAAAAAGAAAAAGTAGAAGTCTTTCATTGCCTGTTCCATCAGCATCATCACTCAAAGCCTCATTTATTGGGAGTTAGGAACAAAGTAAGTCAAAGAAAGCAATAAGCTATGAGATATTTATTAAGGCTGCATCATAAAAGTGACAGAAGTGATAAACTAAAGAGAGCTTTTAATTTTCTTCAAGCTATATTAATAACTATTCAAGATGTTTCTTTTTTTGGAATGAACAGTCTACAAAGGAAATTTCAGACATTTGGCAAAGAGACTGGGAAACAGAGAGTCTTGTTTGTTTATCAAGACAAAATATAAATCACCTCCAATTACTATCAAAACAGAATTAGCAATGAAAAATGCATAGCTGCAAGAACACGGTCATGTTAATTATTAATCCAATAAACACTAACTGATCACTACTTTGGAAAGCTGGTGCATTGCTAAAGCTCCCTGAGATACACTTTTAGCTGGAGCAGGTCAGACAGGGCTCATTTGAGCAGCTGAGCTGACAGATCTGATGAGTGGCAAATGTCTGGGAGAGAGAGAAGTGGGGACAAACACTGCAGTCAGAAGTGAATTTATGAACTAGTTGTGAATGAAATGAAACAGAGAAAATAGAAAATTTTTACCATTTTAAGATAAAATTTAACCATGACAAAAAAGGACACTGATTTTCAGTGGTGCTTACTGCTGCACTGACACCCATAAACAGAGTGGTCATTAAAAAGAAAACCTTAACTGTTTAGGATCTAGGAATCAGGTAACACTGATATGGGGAACCAGAGCTCTCTACCAGGATGGCCAGTGTCTGTCTGGGAGGCAATGGGAGCCTCTGTTGCCAGGCTCCTTGCAGTGTCATTTACATCTGGATTGTGAGTGACTACCCAGACAATTCTTCTGCTCAAATTTCACAATCCAGCTGGCCATGGTCCTGCATAACCATTCCAGGACATGCATAATCCAATGCCTTTGTCTTAATTGTATTTAACCACTTTCACACCTACACAAACAGTTTCTACAGACTATATACAAATATCTTACCTATTTTCAATTTGCCCTCTTCTGCAGCAGGAACTCTCTAGAACACTCCATCCAGGGCAATAATTTAAGCTTAGAAATTGGACTAGACACAGCAGGAACTGGCAGGGGAATCTTGAGAATCAGCCAAAATTCCCACCGGGAAAGATTCTGAGGCCATCAGTCAAACACCTCCCTGCAAAGGTGACTGGGAGTGCTGTCCCTCACCCAGGTGCAAACTACTCCGTTCCCATCTCTTTGCGGTTCCTGCATCCTCTGGGTAACCGGTGAGTGACTTCCACGCACTGACCAGAGGCACAGGCCTGTTATCAGCTGCAGCACTGTTAGAACTATAGAACAAACCTTATTTTCTCACTTCTCAAATCCCACAACTCCTGCCACACTTGCTGCCTTCAGTTCCTACTGAGTCCAGTCAGAGCTCTGGTGAAATCAAATTGCCTGAAAGCCTCAGAGATCATTCAATACATTCTCGTTTGAAAAACAACTACTGTGAGAAGTAACCAATCTCTTAAGCTACATGATAACATGATAAAAGGCATATGCTTGCTACACTGTGAAAGAGCCTGATGCTTTACCACTAACCAAAATAAACCATTTTAGAGAAGTAATTGGTGTTTCATCAGCTATAAAATAAATACAAATGGCTAATGCAAAGCAGATTATTTTGCTTGTACTCAGATCAAATTTGCATATAAAACTCAAAGTTTAACAGAGAGAAGTCAACAGCAGTGGTGATGAAATGAGGGTGATCTTTCACAAAAGAAAGTTTTCCTGTCTTCCAGCCAAGTAGAATAATAGAGAAAAAGTAATGCTCTCAAGAAAAAAAGTTACAACCTCTCAAAAGATCGAGAGTCCATGTATAATATCCAAAGAGCACAATCTGGTTCTTTCCAAAACTTTTTCTTTAAAAGAAAAAAAAAAAGACAAAAGACATTTAATGGCATAGCCATGCACTTCAACATGCCTCTCAAACTCACTGGACCACTGGAGATAAAATCATGTAATGAAACTGATTTTTTTTTTGCTCTCTAGTAAAGCAAATGTAGTTGGGATACATTTCAATTCCTGAGGAAATAGACTTCAGCTATTTCTGTATCCACCTGCTTTTCCTCAAGGGTTGCAGGTTAACACCCCTGATATTTAATAGAAATGTTTTCCACCACACTCAAATAGATTCAAAACACTGAAAATATTTCCCCTCTCAGAAATTGTTAGAAGGCAAAAATGCAGCTGACTGCAAATGGAGGGCCTGATATTGATCTCCTTTATCTATCAGAGCTATAAACCCTTTGACAGGAATAGAGTCAGTATGATTTATTTTAATATACAGAATTAAAAACATGGCCCTACAAGTTACTGAGCATTCACAGAGCACAAAGGATACCCAGAGTAGTGGATGCAAAGAGCATTACCCTCAAGGAGTCCTGATAACATTTAGATACAGACTAAGCCTTAAATTTGCATTTCTTTGTGTGTATTAAATGATCCCACCAGCAGAATATAGCCTAATTGAATTATAATGCATTTTAATTAAAGATATACAAATGCAAATTTTAAATGAAATTAATAATTATATAATAATTACTATTCATCAGGAAAATTTACTATTCTATTTTGCTTGTTATCTGAAAAGTATTAAAAATGAAAAGCTATGAAGCCTTGTGGGGTAGAAACACCACAACTGCATTTTAAATAATTCCGATTTCTCATTCCTTAGCTCACTTAAAGAAATTCAAACACTGTTTTTATAGCTTAATAAACTATGTATTTTTCTAATTTAGAGGGTTTAATACCAATTTATTATTTAGATCCCAAGTTCCTTTGCAACATATTCATCTTAAATGAAGGATCTCCAGAGTACAGGACCATCATGGAAATACTTTCATGGCATCATCAACAAAGGACAGCCATCAGTGAGCAAAGGCCACATGCCAAACTCCATTGTGTTCAGTTCTCTGCAATTTTATCACTAAGAAAAAGTGGAATTCAGATCAGCTATATACTGAAAGGGATATTTCTCAAAAAAAGAAAACAGAAAATTACTCTTTTTAAATCCAAGGAAGAAGCATGTAGTCTGTAATAACTCTGTAAGTAGATCCCTTTCTGAGCAAGAAAGCACATCATGCGTATTTTTGAATATTTTCAAGAGGATGTAGTACACTAAATTAAATAGGAAAATGCCATGTAATCAGTAAATGAACATGTAAGACTAATTATTACAGAGGATATATATGAAGAGGATAATTAGCAATGTCAGTGATTCCCAGCACAGCTAAACCACTTGTTTATTCAAAATTTTTTAAATTGTATGCTCAGTAATAACATTTAAAATGAAACCACTTCCTTATTTACATTGCCCCTGGGTTCCAGCGAGATGTTGTGTGTGAAGGTGAAATGTGGCCTTTAACGCACATCCTGACAGCAGAGAAATCCCCTGAGGATGAAAGAGATGGTTCTGTCCTGCACCTCTGGACTTTCTTAATATTAGTGAACAGTTAATGAATTTTTTTTGTACCTCAGAAAGAAAATACATGACAAAAAAGAGAAAAAATCAGCATGCAATTTTGAGCTTTCCTATAATTCACTTAAAAGACAGGAGCACGCCTTTGGTACATGTTGCAGTCGGAACAGAGTGGAGCGGACACGATGGCCCATCGGTGACACAGATTCTGATTCTGTTGTGGTAGTTACAGCAACAGCTTTGTGATTAGGAAGTCTCTTTCTCACCTGCATAAATCCTCTTCTATGCTTGATTTAGTGCTTCAGTGATACTTATAATTTGTCCCTTCCCTGTTTGTCTGAGGCTGCACTTGGATCTACAGTCCATTCTCAGCAATGCACAGTTTAGGATGAGCAAAGGACCAGAACTGTCCTTCCTTTGCTTCCCTCCCTGCTCCCAGTCACACAAGGGAAGCCACTTGCATCAGGCTCTGTTCTGCTTTCTGATGTTTAAAGCAGCTTACACCTACTCTACAGAAAACTGCTTAGAGGCTTTTCAAATTTGAACTTACTGAAGATATAAGCCTAATTTGCATACAATTTGTACTATACTGAATTTCTCTCCCATTCTTATCTCCCATTACCTTGGATAACTCAGAGATGACTAAGTAGTTCCTCTGACAAGTGTATTAAATATTTTGCACTCTTGCTGTAAATAGGGCTCTTTTCCACTGTGAAAACAAAAAGGCTGAAATGCCTTTTGTAATGCTTTTGGTTTGATGTGTAGCACTTTTCTTGAACAATCTTCCCCATCTACAATCCCCAACAAATAGATAAGTCACAAGAGAAGGCTGATATTTAGATTTAACAACTTTCCTCATAATCCACTGTATATTATGGGCATAGTTTAGAAAGAAGCATATAATTATTCAGCAGGGAAATGTGTTGTACTATGGATACATGGAAAATTCCAAATAGCAAGGTTTAACTTGATGGTGTGAGCAAACGCATGACACCTCAAATACTGTACTCCGTATTTTACATACAGCGTGTCTGGTCGAGAAAAAGACATAACTTATGCTCCTTTTACAATTTACACTAAGTTATCATCATTAAAGAGTGAAAGAGAAGTAATTAGATCCTCATACAGCCCTAAAGGTTTCAAAATACTTGAGGGCACAGGGCTGCATTAGGGCCATAGCTGCCATCTATCATTAGCTGAGGCCCTCTGGGTACAAATGCATGAAAGGGTGGAAAGTGAAACTCAAAATCAGTGGGGTAACTCATTGGCAAGTTTGCAGTCCATGCTGTTTCTTCCTGTTGCTACTGCTTTTACTAACACTGTGAAGCACTTGAGGTTATCAGAAGCAAATACAAAGTAACTACTAAACAAGGGTTGATGTACAGATTTTTAGAAAGTTAAATCATAACACCTAGTCTTGAGTAAAGTGTACTTGAGAGACCAAATGGATAAAAGTTTTGTCTGTGCTGGTTATTTTAAGTAAGAATAGCCTGAAGATGTACAGATAAACCTGCCTGTCTTCAAGAAGCAAGTTAGATATAAAAAAATACTTTAACTAAAAGTAATGTTGAGAGTACTTGGTCCATTTTGGAGCCAAAAAAAAGCCACTTCTGAAAGATTACTCATCTCACAGCATAATGAGCAACACAGTATTATGGGACAGATGTAATGACCAACCTTTTTCTTACTTTTTATGCAGAGTCAATACCACCATGTTTCTACTGTTCAGATTATTCAGGCATTTATCATTTTATAAAAAAACAATGCTTGCCCTTACACTCACACTTCTAGTCTTCATAATGCATATTCTGTGTTACACTCTTCTACTGAAAGTTCAGATCCTTGTTTTGGAAATCAAACACATGCAAATAAAAGTGCAAGCTAATTCTTCATGTTCATTGGTAATCCACTACCCCTAGTGGGTAAATAGTGATGCTCCTGGTCATACTGACTCAGTCCATATAACACCCAGCTCCCAACCTGATAATCAGGGATCAACTCTCAATCAGAATAAATTTGTCATTCTCATTTCAACTTACACCAAGACTATTGTGACAGTAAATGAACAACATTTCTACAGCAGCAATAACCAATGTAACAGCAATAGTTACACACAGGAGAATATGCGTTAGAACAATCATACACCCAGACTCCTGCAGCTACAGGATATTAAATATACTTTCCCAAATTACTGAGAGTGTGGTGGTGGTGGAAATAAAATAGAAGGAAAAGCCTTAAACTTACCTCCATCTTTGCTGAGACATAGATGATTATGCTCCCAAAGAACTGGCCCATGTACAGCATTCTGGGAAGAGGTGGTGTTCTTGTGGACTCAGGTGATCTGGAACATTAATAAAAGAGTTCAAGGTGAGATTTTTATGTGCCAGATTTCAAACTGCTGAATTATTTTCTGCATGTAACATCCAGCTTTGAAGATACTGGTATTTTAGTCAGTGCCTCTTTAAATTCTTCATGTTTTTGAAGTAAAATAGTGGTCTGTCAATAACACCACACCAACATTCAAAATGTTTGTTGTTGTTGTTTTTTAAATCTGCGTAATGTTAGAATAAGTGTATTCTTCTGAAATAACTGTTGGTTTATGGAGTATTCAAACAGCTTTCCCTGCAGTTTAATTACTTCAACATTTTCAAGGAAAACTTAATTGTACAGGCTGGATGCTATTCAGCATTAAAAGGAATCAATACCCTGTTCTAATGCAAATGACCAGTATGCCTGTTAATAATTTACACAGCTATAAGCTAACAAATATTACATGTACAGGGTGATTTTGGTTATCTACAGACAGTAATTGTACCCAGGAAAGGTATTTTGAGACTAGGAATCCACAGAAGCACCAAAAGGAATGAATGATGCCTTTCAAATAGATACATTTGACACAAAGGAATGAGCTGGTAGTTGACTGTCACAGGTAAGAGGAATATGGACTTCTGAATCAGTAACTTAATTTTTTATCATTTATTTTATTGAAATCTCAATCAGCATATCACATCTCAAAATCCTTCACTCCTTCTCAGCTCTGAAGCATAATTTAAGCATAAAATTTAAAACAAAATAGTAAAAACAGACTACTAAAATGATTATGATATGTATAATAAATACACGTCAGAAAGACCTTAGTACTGAGAACATAAACACAGTACAAAGGTCATGGGGCCTGTCGAGCTCATTCTAAGGAAAAGAACAACAACAGGTGATACAGGAAGGCATCTCAAGGTTTCCCCTTGTGATTTAGACTTAGTGAAGTAATCCCTGACAACACTGACATTACAGCAGGGGTTCAAGTGTATTTGCTTTGCATGCTCAAGCCTGGAGAGTAATCTTTAATGCTAACTTTTCTTCACATTACAGTGTTCAATTGCACAACAGCTTAACTCTGCACACAACTTAACTCTGCAGCTGAATTTTAAATCACACTACTGAAATCAGAAAGGGAGAGTTCACATGCAAGTGTTATTACATCAGCACTGAAATTTATGACAGTGAAGATACAATGGGTTTTGCTACCAACCACACAATATTCTGTGCAGACCGTAGTGTTAAATATATTTAATCACTTATTCCACCTTTTTGCATCCAGTAATAATTTCAGAAACTTTCCATCTCCTTAATTTTCTGGGTTTTGTTTTAAAAAGTGTTGAAAGAAATTTTTAAGTGCAAGAACTATTACAACTGATTGGGCTAACACATGTGAGAAGGAAAAGTTTCAACTTTCAATCAACCCAAGCCAATAAAACCTATAATCATAGATTCTAGGAAAAGCAGCTCAGTATGTTTTATTACAGAAAGGATGTACCAAGTCCTCAGAACTCTATTTCCTTTTTTTTTAATAAGGAACCATAACAGAGGTCTGGTGGGCTGAGTAGTGCAAAACCACTGAGTAGAGCAAACCACTGACCATTTAAAGGAAACCAGACAATCTGTAAACAAACAAGCAGATGCTCTCAGCATAGCTTGGCAAGACTGCCCAACTTGCATGAACTGGAAAGCCACTGTTGAAATACAATTGATTTTTTCCACTGCAAATAAGACATGAGGAAACTTCTTTATACCAAAAAATTAATGAAAACATCAGCATAATTGACACAATTCCTGCTGAAGGGAGACCTTTGATTGATTTAAACAACAGATCACACCTTTTGCAAGGAAACCCATGTAAAGATCTGGAAAAGATTTCAAATCTGATTTACAAAATCTTTTGAACAATTATGTCAATGTCTTTCTTCACCCTCTCAGCAATATTAACAATGTCATGAATTGAAAAAAGTAACTTTAAGTTTATATCTATATTTCAAGGTGAATGGCACTTAGACAGACTTTGTGCAAACATTCGGCAGTTTTAAGCAAGCCCCGTATCTATGTTAACGAGACTACAAAAGGAGACAGCTCATTAGATCCTGTACCCACACAGTCTGCTGCCAGTACAGTGGGAGTGACCTTGAAAACCATCAGCACCCACCAGAACAGCAGAGACAGCCCCTGCTGCAAAACTACAGTTGAGGTATAAACAAATTGGTATAAAAGACTCTATTTTTACAGAAGGAAAGGAATCTGGGTGTTGAGGCTCTGGGTTACCTCTGTAGTGAAAGCAGTCAGCATGTGAGTAGAGTACAAAGAAGCTTTACTTATGATTTTACTTAGCTGGTAGGAGTTGTAATTTGCAACTGTTCTTAACTGGGAGAAGAATATAGGGAAGAGAGATGATCTCTTATCAGAAGCCAACTTTGATCATGTAACCAGCTTACATAACACTGCAGCAAGTGCCTGGGAAACCCTGGAGAAAGACTGATTAATGATACTATGATAATCCTAAAAGAAAAAATACTGACGTGATTCATACTGAAAGACATATTGATTGCACAGAATGCGAATCAATAAAAACGAGCCAGAGGTGAAAGGAATAAAATTAGATACTAACAATCTAGAATAGAATTGTATGAAATAGGAATAGCTGGAGGTTTGCTGTAATAGATTATCAAGTTGACACAATTGCCAGGTAGGTGTCTTTTTTTTTTCCAAAGAGTAACTTGAAGGATGTGTAAACCTTCTTTCTGTACCATCACAGTCCACGTACTGCTACTGTTATTATTAGGAGCTCTGTGAACTGTAGGGAAGATTTTTCTGTAAGAAAGACCATATAACTTAAGTGAGACCTTAGCACACTAAAAAGGCTCAGCTTAAACTGGTAAGTACTATATCAAGAATCAGGGAGCTGAAATTTAAGTTCTCTTGACATATCAATTACTCACTTTTTTCACTTCTAGAACATTTATCATACAGTAATATCCAATAAGATCTCTTTGTTAGAATAAGGTCTATAAGGCCACGTGTTCTTTGTCAAATACCATAATGAGAGCATTAGTAAATATTATTTACTTAAAAGAATTTTATAAAGCAATGCATTATCCAAACAGCTCGCTGACAGAGAGAAGGCAGAGAACATTAAAGGATCTGAATAGCAAAGCCAACATAAATTTGTACAGTAATAAAAAAAAAGGTAAAACAATGATTTAATGTGACACAGAGATGAAAAGAAATCTTGTCATCTCAAACATCTCCCTGAAAAATGCAAAACATTCTGCCATTTTCCAGAGCAGATAGAAGTTTGTATCAGTTTCTAGAGCAATTTATGAATTGTGGTATAAATTGCATATGAAATGCAAGCTGGTTACAAGACTTACAAGAGTAAAATGTTAATAGAAAATATAACACATTTGTTTCACTAACCATGCAAGTATATATTTACTAGGTCTCCTAGCAGAAGCACATAGAACACTAATTGATGCGTAGAGTTTGTGGAGATTTATTAAGAGAATTCTGAGTGGTTTGACAGGGTATATGAATTAGTTTGCAGTTTATACTTTCTTCACCTTCTCATGGCTTTTTTGTTGCCCCTATTAATTTTGTTTCATTTGTGAATCCATCTCATGCATGCTTTATACTGAACTGATACACCAGAATTGCTTTACTGACTTATGGTGACACTTCAATAACTGCTACATTCTGTTGATGATCTCACAGTTAATATTCATTGTATCTTAATACAGACTGTATTTTACCAATAGATAAAATAAATGTGCTTGCTATAGATCATTTGAAAGGATATGTTTGGAATAGAAACTATCTCTCTTTCAAAACACTGTTACCCCATTCTTAATTATATTAGTTCCATTATAATAATTTCCAGAGCAGCTGTTGAAAAAATATAGTCTGTTATAATGACAAGCTTTTGGACAACAAAAACTGAAACTAGAACTCCAGCTGAGTCAAAGACATAGGGAAAGACATTATGACGTGTGTATTTATGGTGATACAACGCAGGAAATCCAGTTGGTCACAGAACTGATTCCTGTCACACTGCAGAGCATTAGAAGGGAATGCCTCGTGTTGTCTAATAAGCCCCTGAACCTTAGCCTGAACATTTAGGCAAAATCTGGACAAGGTATTATGCCTTATCACAACCGAATGCAAGTTCCTTTGTGCTTACAAAAATTTAAATATATAATTTTTAAAAGGAGCAGAAATCTATACTCTCAGAGCTGTCCATGTTCAGATGTTCAAGAGAGCAATTTCTGTCAAGTGCAGTTGTGGCAAGATTCATCCTTTTGCTTTCTGAATTCGAAGACAGGAGTTAGAATAATCTTACATTGCATATTAAAATCTTTGCATTATCAGGTAAAGTAATGACTGGAAAATGACAATTTAAAGTCACAATAAGGTTGACAAGAAAAAATGTGGTTTTCAAAATTAGAGAAGTAGTCCTCTATTTTTAAAGACAGATGAGGGGCTATATCAAAGAGACAGCTGGCAATCCTTGAGTCCAGTGTGCTTATGCTTGTGCCAATAAATAGACCCAAGGGTAGGAGATATGGCACAGCCCAGTGTGCTCAGAGGCTTCAGGATGGTATGGTGGAATTTATTAAATGATACAAGGACAAGACTGCCCTGGGTGATGAATTGGAAAGAACAAGAGAAGATAATGAGCTGCTTTTGCTTGTTTCAGCAAAGCCATATTGATGTGTCCAAGCAAAATCAATGGAAGAGTGACTGTGTGTTCTTATCAGCAAAAGACAAAGACCTACCTAACTGATGGGGTAAAATGATTTCAATTGAATAATACATAAAACCCACTTAATTTGACATACTTCCTTTTATCCTCCACCAGTGCTAATCAACAGTGATTTTCAGAAAAGCTACTGTCTTCCCTCCACTGCTGCCACACCTACAACATAACCTATGTTTCACTTATTTACACATATTAATTTGTTATCTGTAAGCTTAAGGATTCAGAAATAGAATTCACTGGTGAAAACAGATTATTTAGTGCAAGGGAAGTGTACTTGTATAAATGTATAGTTCTAGGAAATTTTAATTTTCAAGAAAAATCATCTGCCTAAAAAACTAACCATCACTGATTTCAACACATCTTCAAAATGCGTTCCAGAAAATACACTTAAAAACATTAATAATAGTTTACAAATGGCTACGTGGCTGCATATCAAAGGGAAAGATTAGAATATTTTTAACTGTTTAGTGTACAGCATGAGGAAAGTTAATAAAAAAGAGATCTGATACCACATTTGTGGCACACAGTTATGATTGAGAACATTGTTTCACTCACAAGGGTTCTGTACCTCAAGGAAAATAGGATTGTTAACTTGCAGAAATGTTGATTATATAGGAAATACCTAGCCAAAATGTGCAGACAGTTGTTTTGATTTTAATAATCCACATGGCTGCTAACTCCTGTCCCATTTTTTTCATCTGAGGTTTCAGTCAATAGCATGAAACAGCGATTCAGATTTGCCTTCCTTCTCTTAAGAAAAGTGATGTGCAGTGCCCCAAGCTCCAGAGATAAGGGATGGGGGTCAACGCTGGGCATGAACACTGCAGCACTCAGTATGAGGAAGTGCAGTTAGAAACCCAATAGCCCATAAAAGATTCGAGATAACTGAACAAATGCCCTACTGTCTGTTCTGGATCCAGAAGAGAGATTCATTTGGGGTCAAGATTTCCAACCCTTCTGCCTCGGGGAAGGTGGGCCCTACTGTGAGAAATCATTTCAGGGTTGACTAATGGGCTAAATCAGGGAAATTTCCTGTGGTAAACTCTCCTACAGTAACATGAGGGTACGGTTACCCTCAATCAGTATGTACTCACAGCTGTGACAGATTTTTTTTTCTTTTTTGAATTAAATCCTAGTTTCTGCACTATAGTTAACCAGGTGTGTTACTACGAAAGATGTCTCTGAAGGGGCAGCTGTATCAATCCAGGGCTGATGCACATTTCAAGAGGCAGCAAAACAAAAAGGAAAAAATGTAAACCTCTGGAAAAGCTGAAGTCACTCATTGTTAAGAGCACAACTTCCATTCGTGAAGGTGGTCTCCCGCATTTCTTACAGATACAATATTTCCATTGTACTCTACCTAATGAATCCTCCCTAATGACTCCTAATCAATCTGAATTTTGCTTGTGGAAAGTTGAGAAAATAGACTGAGCACAAGAAAAACTGCTCACTCTTCAATCAAAACATGCATGCACCAATTTCATAAGAATTTCTTTCTCATTCAGAATTCCACCAGACCCTTCAAACTTTATTCTGAATGAGTCACTGCTCATTCTGTTACACAAGAGGTGCCCTGAAGCCTCTTCATGCCTTCCAGACTATGTAGGCATCTTCTGCTGCTCTTAGCAAATGCTCTGTGACTGCATTTCTAGTATTTTGAAAACCTCCAGCTCTGTCTTTGAGTGACTGGTACCCGGTTCTTTGCACAGCTCCACAATCCAGTATAGCAGAAACTCTGCTAGTCTTGCATTTCTTTATTCCCACTGGCAAGTCTACAGATCAGGACAAAGTGCAGGGATCCCATTCATTCCTCACTTATGCATGAGCGCTAACCTGACAAACACTGGCACAAACACATCTGGTAATGATGGAGGAAGACAGGCGACATTTAATCCATCACTCATATCATTCTTCAATGAGGTGACACATGAAACTCATTAATTAGGCAGAAGTGTTCTGATTCATTCAGCCAAATTTTTGCTCTAAGACACAAAAGGGCAAAATCACATTTTGAATGACGAATATAAACATTTTAAAACCAGTTAGTGTTCAATAGTGCATGCAGATTGCATACACATGAAATATGAAACTAATCCCTGGTAGGACACTGTGCTGCATGTGTGGAACACAAGTCCCAACACCGTGCTAGTTTTACCACAGTGCCTGTACAGTGTCACGGAATGCTACAGACCATCCTGCCGAAGTTCCTTTACTCCCAGTCAAAAGGAGTACACAGAGCAGCTGGAAACAACAGGGCACAACAGCAGAGAACACACTAAGTCTTTCTATTTCTGTTTTATCACCCAGTGATCATATTATATAACAAGAGATTATATCAACAGAAGATTTGATAGATGTAAAATGCTGCTGTAATTGCTGATGCTTTAAAACATTTTGGATGATTGTTTCATACTTAAATTTCAAAGCAGTGAATGTAAAGTCAGATAAGAGAGAAGACTTTATTCGTTCCATCAGCTTTTATAAAGAAGAGTCAGATTGAATTTGAAGGTTCTTGTGTTTTCACAGCATATAAATCCTATTACATTTTGATAGTGCAACTTTGTAGGACATAAGGACTGTAAGACCGCAATTTATAGCTGCATATTAGAAATCTACGCTTCACAACAAAAGCCTATTTTGGTACAAAACTGCAAAGTAATTTATTAATGTTTTCAACACATACTGAAATCACACATTTGACTTCTAAATCCTTTAGTACCCAAATGCTTCAGAAATGGCAGTTATGGGACTCTGTGCTTGCTTGAGGTACAACGGCCTATTTCTTCTGCAGAGTTTTTAGTCTGAAAAGATTTTTCCACAAAGAGAAAATAACAATGTAACAGGTATCACTATGTAAGAGACTTGCTGCCTATAAATTTCTTCTCCCTCCTTCTCCTCTCCCAGCCTTAGTGTGACTCTTTAGGCAGGAAATTTTTACCTCATGATGGCAACTCTGTTAAAATAATTTCCCATGGAGAGCTGCATGATTTTTTTACCTAAAACACTGAGTAAGGAAGCATCTTTACTTACTTGAAACTGCAGTAAATACATTGTTACACCCCTGCTGAGTGCTCATCTTTGGGCAGGGTTTTGAGTGCTGTGGATCAATCTCCTGGTGCGTTCCTGGCTCCTGAATATTGCTGCTGTTCAGCCAGCAATGAAGGGAATATTCCCATGGGAGCAGGATGGAGGATGGAAGTGAACTGGGAAGAACACGTCAAAAGGAACAGCCTCTGATAAGTATAAGAGTGAAGGCTTGTGATTTGGCCGAATGAAGCCAAGTCCATTTTAATTTAGGAATAACATGAGTGCTGTACATCAGAAAAACAAACACATCAGGACATAACATTCCATTACATGAATTTCTTACAAATAATGAAAATTGATATGTCTTAAATCTCAAGAATGCCTACTTAGGGACATCACTATTACAATTTCATTCTGCTTACTATTCAGGCTGCAAACCAGATAAATCCAACCAGCAGAAATCTTGTTTGGTCATATTATTTGTGAATTACACTGAGCCAGATCACCAACTCTACATTTTCCAGCTAGCATTAAAGGTTTCTTAAGCTGACAAGTATACTTCTATGTATTGCTCTTACTACAGGTTTGCAAAGACGAGTTGACATCTGGAGATTAAAATCAGAAGATGCAACTGCACTGACAGATAACATTCCAAGCAGCATCAGAATTGAATAATGAAAAGGATGAGGAAATAAATCATTTCAAACAGCAAGATGTGCTGCTGCTGCTCAGCAGCCCCTGAACCAAGATGTCTAAAATACTGAGGGATTTTTTCTCTGTCAGCTCCTCACAGCATGGATGAATATGCAATTTCACATCAGAGATAAGCAAAACGTCATAGTGGAGTTCTCTCTTAAATAGTGAGACCAAGGTCAATATTGTGTGTTCGTCAAGTTAGCTTTCTTAGGGAAAATAACAAATTAATATCTTAAGCTCATTAGGTGCACAGGGTGCCCGTATTTCTGATGAACGAGACATAAAATTCTCACGCAAGGCAGAAATCAATGAGAACTTGGTATACATTTACACACATACAGACCCTATAAGGACACATGGCCTGAATCTGGATGATTCTTTTAAAAGTTTTGCTAAGGCTATTACGTAATATTCTAAGAAGCTTCTACTATTCCAGTGATTAAAAACTCATGCATCTATTAAAAAGCCACTGAACGTGTCATACGCTTAAGCATGTTTAGTCTCACGCTATATTCTATTCCTCCCCTTTTACAAATGGAAAGCTGCATTACACAGTAACTCTGCAGTGGAGATTTGATCCTCAGCCTAAAAAGTTTAATGTAAGCCTTGCTATACATTTTCTCTGTTAAGATACTTTGGATATTTAAGATATGCAGAAAACTTGAATCCATTTTACCATGGCCAACCCAAAATACACAGTTTCTGCAGTCTAAATACCAGATGTATTCAGGCACATCTTCATTGCATTTGAGTCTTATATACTTGACAGTGATGAAGCACTGAATCTCAAAGTAGGTTCTAACTACTGAAATAGGATTTTATTCAATTGTATCAAAAATAGTTTTATTTATTTCTCTTTATTTCTCTTTGTATACACACGCCCTCGAATGAAGCATATGTGAACACACAAATTCTGGAAACGCTGTGATGGTGGCTATGTAAATATTCAATGAAGTTTCTGTCCTTCCTTTTGACAATTCTCACCCCCCTGCCCCAAGTGAGCATCAGGTCAAATGCATTTCAGATTTGGTTGACAAAGGAAGTTAAACCCTACAGAAGAACTACCTAAAATTCTCTTGGCCAGGCTTTCTGCAGGAGACACCTGTAATAAGGGCAGTCTCCTGGAGCGCATCAGGACTACGAGATTACAGAACTATGAGCTGGGCAGAAAGGTGAGTCATAGCCCCTGGCTCTGGCTTTTGTCATTGGCTGCTGCAGAAGATTGTAATGTGGGCACAGTTCATCAGATGCTCAGTTTTACTTCAACTGTGAAAATGGCAAACAAAGTCAGTAACACCAGAACATACTGTTTTAGCAAAATTACACTGCTAAATTAGGAATGACTGATTAGTCAGATTGTACTCAGCCTGGTGAGGCATGTGTTACAGAACTATACAGAAAGCATTTATACAAATCTCTCATAACAGCTCTTACTCTGAAATGCAACAAGCTACAATTTAAAAAAATTGCTTGTTTATTCTTGGCACAGCAACACTGCAACCTGTCTTTGCTGAAGACAGACTGCCAGTAATTATTTTACAAAACTTCCATATATGCCATCTGTCAATAACTCTCCAGAAACACTCATTTATTTCCAAGATTTTCAGCTATATCTGACTCATTAATTAATTAAAATGAGGTATGAAAGAAAAGAAACATTGAAGGAACATTTGCCTTTAATATTGCCTGACTGGGAACAGATGAACTTCAGTGTTTCCAAGTTTTATTACATTTTCCCATATGAAAGCTCCAGTTAGAGCCTTAAGCCCTAAGTATGAAAATATGCAAGATTTAGCTTCTTATTTATTTTACCTCCCTATGTAAAAAATCTTCCAAAGACGAATGTCAGAAGAGAAGTTGTATGGGTAGTACTTCGACAGACTCTGAATGAAACAACGCAACAATGGACATGTAACTAACAAGCTGACTATGGAGGCTACAAATGCACTGAGTGCCAGACTGATCTGCTGCCTGAGAGATGTGCTGCTGGTTCTGCCAGGTGTCAGCTACTAATGCCTTCACTGCTGCAGCATTTTTTTCCACTTGCATTACTGAAAATCTGTGTAAAGGAGACCCAAACTCACCACTTCCAACCTCTGCACGGACAGCAGGGGAGACACTGCAGAAACCAGAGAGCTTTACGAGTTATATAAACAGCTATGAAGGCAAAGATAAACAACAATCTCAGTCTTGTCTCTGCAGATAGGCATTTTCAGCAGCTTCAGTGTAGCACTCCTTATAAAAATCAAGACATCAGAGTCACACAGCAACTCACCTGCAGAGCTACAGAAAGAACCCTGGGCTGGTACAGTCTCTGCCCAGTGCACTGGCACAGGACAATGTCCCTTGCGTAGGACACCAAGCTCATTATCAGCAGAAAGGCTGTAACACCAATAGCTACAGTACAGCACAAACATTACAGCTGTGCTGGAGTGAGGGATCAGGCTGTTAGTATACATTATTCTGAGATGTAAAAATGTTTAATCAATAACTTTCCATATACATTTTCCTTGAGATGTTTAACCAACTTTAGTCCATGAGCAGTAACAACCATTTTAAACAATTTTCCTGAATTTAGGTCTTTTATTTCTAACAGTTAAAGACTCACCGAGGGGTTCAAAAAAAGTTTTTTGAACTCAAAAAGTTTTTGAAATCAATCATCCCAGGAGACTGGGATGATTGATTAATTAAAAGTATGTAATTACATAGATGCACACTCACACATCCCATGTCTATATATATACAAATATTAATAGTAAAGATGTACACATCTATATTTGAGGTAAGTCTAAACTAAGCTCACAAAATGCCATTCAAAATCCTCAGCTCCAAATAAGTTTTGCATTTGGGACCCATCTGTGATTTATCCTGTGGCCCTTCCCATGGGAACTTGATTGTAGGTCTTCATTTTGCCAGCCAGTCCATGTGAGGAGACCCTGGAGGAACCCTTCAGAGACAGAGGGACTCCAGGAAAAGACAGTTTGCTTATGTAGAAACAGTTGTGGAATTGGCACCTTAATGATCTAAAATGGGTTGAGGGCTTTACAGGACAGGACACAGTCTGTCGAGGGGGGGTGCAGGTAGATATTCAGATGGAGTGAACTGAGTTCAAAAAGGGGTTCAAAAAAAAGTGAACATATTTTATTTCTAACAGTTAAAGACTCAGCTAGGTTAACACCTGAAAATACCCAATTATTTCTCACTGAGGCAAACAGACAACAGACCCAGGAAGGGACACAGACAGCAAATTATATCACTAATAACTGACATTATTAAATTTTTGTTTGCCTGCAATTTCAATGTTAATTTAAAGGACTGAGGGATTTACCAGAACACATCAAAAGACAAAAGGTCATTATCTTATTGAAGAAGAGTACCTAATTCAAGATAATTGTACTGTAGCAGCCCTTTGGCAGTTTTTAATCTCTGGGAAAATTGCCTTCCTTTCATGATACTGTAGAACCCCATCTGGTAATACTGCTCATTTGCATTTTAATTTTTTGAGGAATGCCTTCCCCAAACCAAACACCAGAGTTTCTCTTCCTACAACAGGAACGAAACGCCTTAACTTCAGAAGACATAAACGATACTGATGTCTAATTTATATAAACTACAGCAAATTCAGCAGAAGGGCTGAGCAGCACCGCACATTGGGATATGGAGGAATGACATAGGCAGAAGAACAGATTCTTGGCTGTATTTTTACTGTATGGTGCAATATTGAAGCAAGAACATCATAGTTTACATGTGTGTAGGATAAATTCTGCCCATCAGTTTCCTCTCTTGCTTGAAAATGAGGACACATACTACACCTCCCCAAAGATTAAGCTGTAAGTATTAGGACTGATTATCTATCCTACTGCATGTTTCATATGTCTAACCATTTTGTTCTCTGGAACTATTCTAACCTCATCCTGTATTTAGAAACACATACAATACCCTGTTCCCTGCTGACTGGCACAGGCCCCCAAGTCTCTTATTCTGCAGAA
Source organism: Machaerirhynchus nigripectus (assembly GCA_013397975.1). Classification (NCBI taxonomy): domain Eukaryota; kingdom Metazoa; phylum Chordata; class Aves; order Passeriformes; family Dicruridae; genus Machaerirhynchus; species Machaerirhynchus nigripectus. Next base: position 1,651,743 of record VZRQ01002448.1, read on the forward strand.
TAAGAACTCCAAGACTCACTGCCATGCTTTTGTTAAACGGCAGCAGCAGCTACCAATATTTTTCTCTGCACATAACGCTTGCATAAAACAGAGGATAATTTCATGCTTCCTTATCATTCATATTTAACATAAGACTGATATTCTTCTTGGCATCTTTATGATGCTGCTGTAGCAGGTTTTATACCCAGCTTTTATCAAATATTCTCATCTAATTGTAAATGCCTGCATGAGTCATGTAGCTGGCTATAGATGTTGTCAGCGAGTCCCAGTCTCTTCCAGGTCCCTTCATGCTGGGGTTGGACAGTGCACATTTACAGCCACAGCCACACTCACAGTGGCACCCGTGTGACTTGTGTAGCTGAGCTGTAGTTTCTGCATTCTGTGGTCATTTCAGAAGCATTGGGTGTTCTCCAGCATTGAGTTCTTCTTTCAGACTCCACCAGTGTGGATTACTCTCGCGGCCAGCACTGCACCATGCATGGTGTTGTATATTCTGAACAACATGCCCTTAAATTATAAACACATCAGGAAATTGCTACGGGCACACAAGGTGTGTGTTAAGTTACAGAAGTTAGGCATGTCTGCCTCCATCATGAGGTCTGAGTTGATATTCTTACCCTTAATAAAAACAGTTCTGAAGAAACACATCTTCAAATCTTCTTCTCCTCTCCGTCCTTTTTTATAATGCTCTCCCAGGTCACAGTTTATATTTTCATTTGAATATGCTACCAGAACCATTGAATTTCTCCAGCAACAAAAGTAGGAAAGCTGTTTCAAAAGTTTACGTAACTGTGCAGCTTCTAATCTAGTAACAACTCCTTCAAGGCAAAACAAAGTCCCTTACTGCTACAAACAAGTGCCTTTTAACCTCTTCCAAACATATGAACAACAAGGACAAAGCATTTATCTCTTCAATAATTGGAATTCATCATCTGTATCTCAAGGAACTTGAATTATTTGCAAAAATAATTTATGTACAAGTGTTTAACCCAGATTGATTACATTGCCAAGTAGTATGTCAACTATTTGAGACATCTAATTTACAGTCTCACAATAGATACTTCACTAAATTTTGCATTCATCTGTCACAGCTGTGTTCAATGATTTGACCCTGATTAAAATTCAGACAGTTTCTTTCTGTGGCAATTCCTTTTGATCTCTCATTCATCTCCACAATTTCAATAAAACTGGAAATAAAATTGGAACATTCTGGCCTCTATTTACTGTATATATTACCAGTTGTCTGCAGATCTTTATAGTAACAGTATAGCACAGGGGACTGACTTTGTTAGATCCTCCTCCTGAGCCTTTCAGGTATGAGACAAAGAAATCAGCAATATTCCCCTCTTCCCCTTGCAAGACCACATGGAGTGTTACCGACAAAAGAAATCAAAAGCTTTAAAATCCCGTCACATGGAAAGTAATCTTCTAACCATACTGTGAGCCAAGACTGAGGAATGACTCATAAAGTAGTCTAAAATAACTAGAAAGTTGTTTCCACAACCCGTGTAAGCAGTGATATTCAGACTGAATTACAGGGGAAATGGGAATGCAAGGATGTTCTCATGTAACCAGACATGCTGGGGTTTGCCTGACTGGCTCCTGCATCAGCTGCCTTTGGTTTGTTTGCTCAGGAAAACAATGACCCTTCTGATCACAACCACCTAGGAAACCGAAGTAGGAAGAAGGTTGAACCAACCTGTCCTCTCACATGAGAGCTTATAGCATATGTTGAATTGCTACAACAGTTTATTTCAGTAACTGGATGGTGTTTGGGAGAAACGCAGATAAATAGGAGGAAAAACTTTGGCGATTGTCAGACTGTATAGAAAGATTAAAAAATTATTCTTTAAATCAGTGGTTGAGTATGCGAAAATAAATAAACAAACCAACCAACTCTGAGTTGGTTGAGAAACTGAGACCAGGTGAAAAATGTACTTGAGAAAGGGTATTAGATTGACCTCTACTGCCAAAGGCCAAACTTGTTAGGCACAGAGGCTTCCTAACATAAGAAACAAATCCAGCATGGGTTTTTCAGTGAAAAGAAAAGGTAGCAAAGACATCTTCCCTTGACGATGTGACAAGCTTTATGTTGGAAAAAAGGGAACTTTATACAAAAATGTGTATTTGACCAAAATTCCTCCACATCAAGCTATTAATATGCCTCCATTTGCTGTCAGTATAATAAACTGAAAGCATGACAAAACCAATTAAATGGTGACAAACAAAAGCAACAAGGCCACAGGCCAGAAGGCCTCAGATATTTTTCAAGTGCAATGTGATAAATGAATGCCAGTTGAAGAATTTCCATGTTAGTAAATGCCTTTCCAGATTCTTAGGTAAAGGACATGACAGACACAGAGAAATTTCACTGTCATTTAACAAGATGCTCAGTTGCTGCATTTTCCCATCACAGCAGAAATATTAGTGGAGCCCAACTAAGGTACAAGTAACAGTGGTACCAAGGAAACAAATGGATGAAAAATCCAGCTAGATTTATACTGGAGTGTTGTCAGCTCAAACACTTTGATGTCATGACAAATTACTGTAGGAACTGTGAAAAATGTTTAGATCAGAAGCTATGGCCTCAAAATTATTCTTTTTCTTACACAGTAATACTTCAATCTTTTAAAACACTATATTCTTCTATTATAGTTTCCCTAAGAGAAAACTGGTTAAAAAAATACCAAAATACTTCAGTAACACAGGGAGACTTTTTTCAATTTTTATATTCTCTTTGATTGCAGAGAAACAGGGGTAGTGATTTTGGGTACAGCCAGCCATATGGCACACATACATGCTTTAACTTGAGATTTGTCTTCTTTTTTTGCAAGTGCACTATACAGCACTGAATGTTATACAAACTGTGGCAACCGACACTAAATGTTACACAAACTGTGTGGCAACCAAAAAGTACAGCACAGCTCACAGTCGATAATCACCCACCAGCTCTTACTTGAAGTAAAAGGCATCCATGTGAATCTATAGAGATGGCTTACTGAGAAGTTAGCCATCATTCCCTGGGAGCTTGTTTTTATTTTAAGATGAAAACCAACACAATGTGTCTCTTTGAAAGAAATATTTTTCAGCAAAGAGGTCTCCTTTCTGAATTCTGCTCAATGCCTGTCAAAAGACATGGCTAGTGACAGTAATGCAAACAAAACTCTGACCCCTGGAACAAATTAAACACATACAGGTGGGATGTCAAGGGAAAAAATGGTTTCAGACCTACAGCATTAGCCTCTGTCTTCCTCCTTGATAAAGCATTTAGGCCACTGACAGATACCAGAAAACTCCTGTCTATAGCTCTATTTTTGGGCTAGAACAGACAAATATAGAGAGATTAGTCTAGAAAGATATGCAGAGGAGTGAAGAATTCTTGCCAAATGCAAGAACAGAATCTAAGCTCAGAACAATTCCCTCTAGGTATTGGCAGGTGCATTCCCTCAAAGCTTATTTCTAATTTCCAATGTTTTTACCGGTTACAGCCAAGAAAAAAACATCTCCACATGAAGACAGGGAAGGAATCAAGACTGCCCACCTCTGGAGATAACCCTTTGGATTTCCTTCAATATGCCTCCTTGAACAGCAGAGTTACTCAGTAATAATGAGATGGCATTTAACATGATACATTAAGGATCAAGAATTCTGTAAAATTCCTTCTTCCTTTCTCTCCTTAAAGAGGAGAAAGAATTCAGTATTGCCTTTCAAAATTTCTCCCATTTTCTGTATGTTAGTCCAGGGGAAACAACACCTGAAGACCTGGCTGCATTTTGCAGATCCAAGTCACTTTCCCATTACAGCCGAACAATAGATACATGAAAAGTAATTGCTCATCTTGTGTTCAAATGCATGTGTATGAGTCAGAAAGGAGATGACAACAGCATTAGGACACTGGTCCATTTAAATATAGAACAAAATGTCACAGTCAAAACAGAAAAGTAGTCTTGATTTCCTGCTACTGAGTTTCTTTTTCAGTAAAATAATAATATTGAAACAATCCTTACTATAAATGAAATACAGAACCTGAAGAGTTTAACTCTCATTTGGGCAAGCTGTACATACTCATCATTTATCAATATTTATTTTTCTTCCCATTTACTGTTCTGAATAACAACCTTTTACGCCATTACTTCAGGACTCATTTTCAATAAATAAAACAATAACAAAATACATTGCCTATAACAGGCAAATAATTCAAAGTCAAAGAAATGAAAAGACAATCTGAGCAAATTAGTTTTCCTTTTCCTTTCATGTAATTACTTAGGGTCAGATGCTGATATTTCACCTCCTTGAGAATGGATATGAGTTTCCTCGCAAAGTCAACTACACTATAAACAATAAATTCATACATTTCAAAGGCTTTGTTAAAGACAGAGAGCAGTGGCCAAGAACACAGCTGTAACACTGCACTGAGAGAATGACTGTCAAAAGGAAACAGAATTGCAGTAAAGACCACGAGATCACTTTTCTCTTCTAAATTTGTTCCAATACTTGAATTCAGATCAATTAGCTCCAACCAGTTACTGAAGATGAGAACAAGTTACAAAAGGCAACTAGAATGACAAAAAGCTAAACTAAAATGAAATTTACCACCTGAACAGATGTTAAAAAAAAAGGTAAATAAAACCAGGTGTTTTAGTCTAACAGTAGCCCTAGATAAACGTACCAAAATAACCTGCCTGCACACCTTCTGGGCAAACTTATGGCTATTATACTACAGCAATTCATCTATGGAAAGGTCAAAATAAAACATAATTTCCAAATCCATTAGAGCTGAGGATCAAAACATTTCCAGCTCATGTTGTTTTCCCTTTACTAGGGTGGTGTTCCAAATCATAACCTGCTGGTTTTGGCAGCAGTTCCAGAATACAGAAGATATTTGCAGTGTAGATGTACCAGCTGTAGATCTGTTACAGCACTGGAAGAAGGATTTGGTCATTTTGGTAGTTCAATTCTTTTGAGTTTACACAATTTTCACTTTTGAGCCCTTACATTCTATCTGCTTGGAAATAAAGCATACAACCTTTAATACACAGTTTTACTCACAGGATTTAAATATTCAAACTGCAGGATGTATTCTCATAAAAACTAAAATAACAGCATCAAGCGTGCAGTAAACAGCCCTAACAACAGCTTTCAGATGAGATGTTACTGACCATTGCAGACAAGTGGAGAGCTCCTAGGCAAGGATAGAAAGTGAACCCGTACCAGCAATAACCAGAGGCATTACAAGCAGTGAAGAATGAATGCTGCATGCAGGAATTCTCTGCTTTCTGTCTCCCCACCACTGTCCACCAGTCCATGATACAGCTCCATTCCAGAAGCTCGGTCAGGCTGCCTTGTACCTTTGTGTACCCTAAAAGCATCATCATGAATCCACTGACACCCCACTGCTGTAAGCCTGGTTTGACCTGATCAATAAGCGAATAAGTTACCACTGCCCATTTCTGCCTTTTGCACTTCCCCAGTGAGAACACAGCATTGTCATATCCTGCGGTTCAGTGGGGGTTCAGCAATATTCTTCTCAAAGGCACCTCACTACCCACTGCTGCCAAAAGCATGCATTAGGGGTGAGTTTGACACCTCTTGCACATCCTGCAGTCTTCCCTTCTTATTACTAACTGCAGTGGTTGACAGGAAAAGGAGGGGTGGGACAAGCTAAGAGATAAGCATCTTTCCTGAAAGGTTTGACAAAGTTTAGTGATCTTGATATCATAATCAGTGCTCTTAAAATTCTTTCCTGGATAAAACATTAATCAGCATGTGAATTGGTTTTAAAAATTATTAGACAGGAGGGAAATTGTTCCATTACAATGCTGTCTGAAGATTTAAATCTTGCACAATATCTATAGGAATATTAAAAAAAAAAAAAAAGGACAAAAAGAAAAGGTCAGAAAGAGTTAGACAAAAAAAATATGAAGCCTTCATATTCTGAATTATCTGTAGGGGAAAACTGCATCCTAATAACTGCAAAATGGAAACACAAACCCTCTTATTTTTAAAAAGGAGATAAACTTGGAAATAGTCTGAAGAAAAGTGAATTTTTGGCTGCATCCCTTAGTTATTTATAATTCTTGCTGACATTTGCAAACTTAATTCTGCAGCTAATTTTAAACAAAAATGTAGGCAGAGGTAACTCATGGAATAATTTGTAGAAAAGGACAACTCTGGTACCTGCCACTTTTTTTCTGCTTCTACTTCTAAAGAGGTAAAAGTCAGGTAAAGAATTGCACTGCCACCTTCAAAAGCTGTGTCTGAAGCAAAGCTCTTCATCATACCAGGAAGCTCAGCCCAGAATCTCTGCAGCGTAATCTATTTTGCACCAGAATTTCAGCCAGGAATATAGATTTCTCTTTCATATTCCAATTACAGCATTTTTCTGAACCAGCTGAGTAGGACCACAGCTTAAAGGAGTTGAAATCTTTTCTCACTGGAATGTAATGGAAAGATAAACCATCTCAAAAGAAACATCTCTCATATATTACCTTGGCCCAGAACAAAGGCACTCTGGAATAAAAAACCTGAGCAGAGAATGCAAGTCATAGCAAATAAAACAAGGACAAAGCTCCCTACTACAAACATTTAGAAACAACTCACTTCTTGTGACAATACTTGCAAATACTTCAAGGAGGCAAATTTAAGAGACAAGTATCATCTCAACATGTAATTCACTCTGATAAAGTCCTTAAAGCAGACACAAAATCACTGAGTTAGGTGGCTAAGTAGCACTTGAATACACAGGTCTCTTCATGGAGCAGGCTCCAGCTTTTCACTTACTCCTAATGGAAATTAAGAGTCAAGAGACCCCTTGGCTTTCAAATGTCTCTCCCTTATATTTATTCTGCCGTTCATGGGCTGGAGCAAGGCAAATACCCTCCTAAATATTTCTCTTCAAAGGATAAGTGATCCATAACAGGGTCTCAAATAGCCTTATAAGACTAAAAGGTCTTTTCGGAAATTATAGGACACACTTGGTACTGGAAGATTTGTAGATGAGAATAAAGCACACTTATCCCTTCCTTCTTGTATCAGAGGCAGTCCTGACATACCAGTTGCTTTTGCTATTTATGAACTACTATGAGCCACAGAGGAATAAATGAGATTACAGCATTTGCTAATTTTGTTGACTCATCCAGAAGGGGAAGGTTATTACATTAACTTGGATTTACATCAACTAATACCAGTTTGCCCCAGCCCACTTTCATCAGTATACCAAATGATAATGACTGGTTTTAAGGCACACAAATACACTCTATACTCAGTTTAATTATATTATACTGAAACTAATGGCAGTAGTAGGTCTAAACTCACTCTCATTGCAGGTTTTCTATGGTTTGTCAAACTCTGATTACATTTTGGAGAAGGACAAAGCATCAGCATCTTCCTTCACACAAAGCATTTGTGCTTATTTTCCTACCTACTGCCACTACCAAAAAAAACCACTAAAACCTAATTGCCCTCAGAACTTAATTTACAAAGAAAAGAGAAATATCACTTTCACAACAGTTCTACTAGGCACACTTGGACAAACAGGACAAGCAGCAGTGAAGTCCCAGGGCTCTGTTTTAGAGGAAGACAACATTCACAGAGAGTGACTCTCCAAGGGCACAGCCTGTGCTACACAAACTCGCCCCAGCTTAGCACAGTGTGCCCGGCATGCTCAGCTTGCAAAGCTTCTGCAGCAGTACTTCCAAATAGCAGCCTGTAAGTGCCAGTGTCTTACTGTTAAGAAAAACCCCCACAATATTTCAGCTAACTGCTTTACAATCCTAGTCACCTACATTTATGGAATCAGTACAAATCTAACAAAGAATTTATGTGCATGTGTACACACACATACACAAAGCCCCACCCACACCAAACTCATAGATATTCCTGGATAGACAACCGTGCTGGAAGCAGCTTTGAGGCTAACAGCTTCTTTATGGATCAGAGTCTCTGACATAATTTGACATACAGCCAAAAGGCTCAAGCATTTTGCTGAAGAGGGGTTTGTACAAGTAGATACTTAATATGCACATCATGGGTTTAGTGACCCTTCTGGACTGGTTGATTTTTAAATCACTTTTGCCCATTTCTGCATATTAGCCTTCAGTTGCAGAGATGTAGGAATTAATGGTCCTTTAAAAAAAAGGGAACAGTTTTAAGAACTGCATTTATCACTCAGATAATTTCTCTGAACATGGAGTTGTGAGGTTCCATAATGACCACTTCTCAATACTTGTAATCACGTTTGTTCAATCTACAGTAACACTTCTTTTCTTTAGCTGTCAGAAAATCTCCTAAAGCCAAGCCACACTGCTTCCTTCTCATGCCCTATCAAAAGCAATAAGGAGTTACAGATCAAATTATGACCTCAGTAACATCTCGGCAGTTCATTATTGATGACAAACTTGCACCAGTGTAACAGAGCAGGAGTGTAAAAACTCTCACTGATAAAGCCACAGGAAAAGATCTATATTTCACTTAGACTCAGCTTTACTGGTTTTTTGACCAAAAAGAATACGAAGCTATATTAGGAAAAAACTAAACAGAATCTTTGAAGTGCCCAAGGAATATTCCTTGCACTCAACATGATAAAAAGGGTCATGGAGGGATTACACGGAACTGGACTCAAAGGAGTCAGTGCAGAGACAGTTCAGGCAAAGGGCAGCATGGCAAACCAGAAGAGGAAAATGGGAGAAGTCCCGACAGGAGTCAGTGGGTAATTCTGCACAGTGGTGTATCACCCCTTCTTGCTCCAGTCCTTCCCCCAGTCATAGCTGACTCTGTAACTTCAGTTTAGGACACAGATTTTATGTTGACTCCTTGCATCGTGTTCACTTGCACCTTGGGATGCATTAGGAGGAGGTATTAAGTCATCTCTGCATGTGACAGATGTGCATCTTCACATTTCCAAATAGTTCCAGAAAGAGTATCTTAATACAATTCTAGATCAACTTTACAAAGTTAGTGACATTTCACCATTACTATACTTGCAAATTGGCAGAGTTGATTTGGGAGTTTCCAAGGACCACTTGGAATAGTTACCTTAATTTAAAAGCTGCTTATCTCTTTATTCTTAATTATGTTTTATTTACACACAATTAAGCACAGCATCCATGCTGGGAAATTGAATTTTATTTACAATAAAAAATTCAATAGATTCAGGAACTGGGACTGATTTTAAGATGCAACTGCTGAAGCCAACTCATTGTTCCCAGCGCTACATAGATGTTTAACTGGTTTCCTTTACAGATGTTATTCAACCTGTTCAACTGCTTAGCAATGTTAAATGACAGCAATTGACTTGCGTGGAAAAGATCATTTACAAAGATCCCAAGAGAAACAAGTTTTTCTTCGTGTAGAATCCCAAATTTAAAAAATGCCTGCAAACAGCTCAGAGAGATTATTTGGTGATATCTAGTCAGAATATCTCTCTGATTCTATTTATGTCATGGTACTTCTATTGGTATCATGTTTTGCTTTTGCTTACTCAAACAACAAAAAACAAAAAGCTAATCTATTACAGCAGAAATGTATTATAAAATGTGTCCAGAGCACTGCCCAGAAAAAAGAATTTACAGTAATTATTCCTATAGAATTGATGCAAAAAAACCAGAAAAGATATTATCTAGTAAAATATCGGTTCACGTGAAGGAAATACAACAGGACCACATCTCACCAAATTTCTAGCTTCAGAGAATATAAGGCTTATATTCACTGCTTCCCTTGGGATTAACTGCTATTGCAACATTCACACATGCCTCATTAAAATGATGGCATTGTTAAGATACTATACACTATTTTTGCAAAATTCACTGTGTTATTTGAAAATAAGGTCTACTTTTATAGTGAACGAATGCCAACAATTCTTAGCTATTTATCCAAGGTATGATACATGTGCAAAGTCATCATTTATATATACAGATGTGGCCAACAGATCCTTATAACCCTCTTTCCTGGTAGGCCAAGAACTGCATATTTACAAAAATACCCACCCCGAAACCCTCATAAATGTACAGCTCAGTCCTTTCAGTGTTAAAGAGTCCTCACCATCAGTGATGTTATAAGAAATTTTCTATGCTTAACTCTTGTTTATTAAATCAATACAGCTTACACTAACTTCGTTGTGCACCTCATGCATCATCTGGGCAAAGCAAAACTGATCAGGAAAATGCCTTCCTAGGAAACCAGGCTCTGAGTTATAGCACCACCTAGGGGCACCAGTTTCTGAAGGGACATTCAGCCATAAATTGTATACAGCTATTTTTACAGCTTTATCTTCATGACATTATCATGAAGCAGTCTGGGGAATTTGGATTTCTTTCTCAAAGCTTGTCTTTCTGTCCTGTTCAGAGTGTTGAAGGGTTGGGGTTTGTTTAAGTTTTCATTACTCCATTGTGATATAAACCCCACAAGAGAATGGATCAGCAAATCAAAGCGACGGAAGGTAACCCACAACCAAGCAATCACAACTATACCTGACACTTGTTATTGCAATATTACATAGTTGTACTAATAATTTTGATGTTACTTATTTCTGAAATTTAAATGGTGCAATAAAGAGAACCAGACTATGTGTTTGAGTGGTTTCTAGTGAAATTGCTGTACCTCTTCACTTATGGCAACAGGATGCTCCACGGCAAAGGCACTATTTCAATATATAAAACTAGCTTAATATGCTTTTAAGATTTTCAAGCTTGGAAATATCAAGCAAAGTATACACCTGCAATAGGAAGCAAGTTGGACAATTTGCCTCAAGAAATGAAAGAAGGGTGCAGAGCCGGGCTCCCATTCCCCATGCTTCCACATAAGCCCTTTTTCCTGACTTTGAGAAGAGAGCTGTAAACAGGTAATGCTGAAACCCCTTTGGCAACAGTCCACACACAGCTCAGGCTAACCAGCAAACTGCAGCTGTTAACTGTTTTTGTGACAGTTTCCAAAACCTGCACGATAATCTGTATGATGCTAAGAAGAGAACAAGGAAAGAGACAAGTTTGGTTAGTTTATCCCTTATCTTTCAACTACTGTCAACCACTTTCAGATTGATTGGAAAAGGGCATAGCGCATTTCAAGGTTTTAAACTTCCAAAGTTTATTGTAGAACTAACAGAAAATGGTATGTAACAAAAACTAAAGGGGGAGAAAAGGACAAAACAGCAGTTGCTATCTCAATTCCTAACTTTATAATTCAAAAATCCCCCAACATCACTCAGGCTTACAAAACCTCTTACCACTAGAGATAGCAATTTGGTAATTTGTGAATCCACTCCACATCTGGCAGACCATAGGTGAAGCTTACAACCTGCCACATTAAAGCTTTGTTCCAACAACAGTTTATTGAGTGCAGAGTAGCTGATCTGATTAGAGGCTCCACTGCAGACCAACCCATAGCCAATTCTGATAAAACCAGTAACCAGTGTTATTTTTGAACAGGGGCCAGGCCCACAGAGCTGAAGCCTCAGGCCACAGTTTGAAGGGTCGTCTCCAGCCAGCTGTCAATATGCAGTAGGTCTGATACATCAGGACACAGTGTATGGACATAAGACTAAATTGAAGTCCCTTGCAGTTATTTTTACTGTCTTTGACATTTACAGGCACATTTGCACAATGATTTATTGTCTGGCTGATGGTATGTGACCTTTTCTAATGGTATGCTGGAGGTAGAGGGGCAATGCACAATGAAAGACTATTAAAAAAGACCTTATCATTTGGCAGCATTTGGTTTTTTTAAGTTCTAGTCTATTCTAATTCCATTCAACAATTTAATTGCTGTTCTAGAAAGAGAGCAATATCTTAAATGGTGCAGAACCTGCACCAAAACTCCAAAGTGCTGGCAATCTAAAGATTCTGCAAACACACACACACAAGTCTGTCAGGTTTTGAGAGACCAGACCAGAGCTGTGCAAATCCAGAAAAAGAAAGTGTAGCAGTGACAAGTACAGAAATAACCAGAAAGTATTTTGTACTGCTATCATCACAAGTCAGAATCCCCACACTATAAATTGTGATTAGAAGTCTAACAGACTGTTAGATTCAGTCTCTACGAGCAACAAAAATGGATAGCTCCAAGGTACAGGTATATTAAATATTTTTAAATTATTTAATTCCCTAGAAGCATTCCTTTTTACTAAAGGAGGAAATCCATTATTACTGCAGTGACTACTCTTAGCTATACTGATTTTTAGGAGATAACTAACAGCTGTTTGTAATTGCAAAAGAAAAGGAAACAATCCCCCACTCATGTGTATTTTTAGTTACCAAGACTTCTTTTGTGTCTGAGGATTTTTCTTGATTTCAATATCTTCTGCAGTCTTCATCTATTTTACGCTTTCCTTGGACTAATCTCATCTTTTGGAAATTAGAGTACTTCCTGTGTGACTCAAAGACAAACCTTACACAAATCTTTCAGAGCATAATGTTGACCCACATAGATCTGTACTGGGTGTTAAACTACTACTAAACTATTAAATCTCCTGTAGGTAGATTTGTACTGGGTATTAACGTGGGTTTTTTTCTCTTTGTTTACATTATAAAATTTTCTATCTTTGGACAATCCATAGCATAGCCTCTTTTAACCCCACCCCCCTTTTTTAGTAATAATTTGCAATAACTTTCCAATGCCAGATCTGCCAAAAGTATACTGAGATAGTGCAAGACAAGCTTGTAAATAAGCACACATAGGTAATGAACCTGAGACGTCATGAAATCTTTCTTGTATTAAACCAAAATCAGCTACTGTATTTTACAATGAATATCTCTAACATTCAGTACTGATGACACCAGAAAACTGAAGAGCCCTGAAAATGATAAAATGTTCTGAAGAATACAGTGTAAACACTTCTAGACATTCAGAATACTAGTATATTTTTTTCTTGAAAGAGCTCTACAGTATCTTAAAAAAACCTTACTTTTCATTGTGATTCTAGTAATTAAAATCTCGTTTAGTGATAAAATTCTGTACTGTCAAGGTATTAGCATCTTGATAAAGAAAAGTTCAGACCTACTAAGGTTTGCATAAAAATTAATGATGAGAAAGTTCATGTGACAGGTCACACAAGGGTAGACAGAGTGTCACTGGATTTTTCTTTTACCAGCATAAAAAAGATTTCATCAAGCATTCACCACTAGAATTACAGGACAACTGGTTTATGGTCCAAAATGTATTTAGGAGAAGAAAATACCTTGTTGTCTAAGTTGGTCCATTAGCAAGCACTGCTGTAGCTCTTCTTGCAGTGGTCCAGCACAAAGTTTGCTTTTTGAGGACTGCAGTTCCCAGGCTGTAAAACAACTGTTTTGCAATCCTGTAACCTTTGGAGAGCTCCTTCTCACACTGTATATTCCTTTCACTAGAGGAAGAAATTCACTTGATCCATATAAAGCCCATGTTATTGGAAAGGTATTATATGAAGATAAAGCCATTAGGTAAATGGAAAGAGTGAGGACAATGAATATTTCCACACTGTGACAAATACTGCTGATGTCCAAAACAGACCTGATGGCACTTGACTTTGCAAGGTCTCAGCCAACACATCTGTCACTAGAGACTGCAACCCCCCCTTAATTTATTAGCCAAGAGACAGAGGTTTGAATTATCCCTTCTGGGACTTCAATCTAAAGCTCCAGAAAGACTTTGTATTTCAAAGTCGATGTTCAGACCTCAAAGGCATCAGTTCTTACTATTGCTGCCATTGAAACAAATAATTTTGCAAGTGTCACAACATTTTTATGGTAGCAAAATAATTCTGGAGTAATGAGAGGAGCTCTGTAATACCAAAACCTACACAGCATTTATGCTTTTTTATAGTACTTGAAAAATTCACTAAAACGAGCTTTGCTTCTAAAAAGTAAATGAAAAATGAGCCCACATATAAGGATGTGTATAATTATATAAGAAAGGAACTGCCTTCTCCAGCGCTACTGTATTGTAAATGCCCATCAGTCTTTATCCTGAAACATTAAAAGCTCCTGTTGGTGACAACGCAGATGGAAACTGAAGACATACAGTCACACATACATCATTGCACTATCTCAAAATGCTAAAAGCATTATAAATTCCAGTACATTCCCTTACTGAAGTGCTGTATGCTTCTGAAAAACTCAAAAATATTGCTAACGCACCATGTTCCTCATTAAATTAGCAGGAGTTTATTGATTGAAGCAAACAACTGCAAGCTGTTTTTCTCCTAGAAGGGAGTAGACATTCAAACCCAACACTGGGTAGGTAAATAAAATAATGTCCTATTCTCTTCTGATGTAACTTAATCTCACTTTGCTAGAGGAAACAATGACAGGCTTTTATTGAAAAACAAAAAAAAGAGTTAACTGATCAAATCAGAGTTAACTGTAAAAGGAGCAATGCAGGAAAATTAACGCAAAAACCTGCAGGGTAACAAGTTCAGTTAAGCAACTCAGTAGCTAAACAGTAAGTATTCCAAATTATGTAGCATAAACCCTGATTCATCAATGCCTGCAAGATATCTTTGCAGGTTCATTATCATGTTAATTCTGGAAAGCTGCAGTAAGTAAGCTCCCTGAAAAGAAAAAGTTATCACCAGATGCCCATCATATATCATATATATCAGTGGAACATATTTAGTAACTGGGAAATTATGCCCTCATCTTTTTATATTATTCTATTCAACTATTCTGTGGAACTAATTAATTACGAAATACCTTAAGCTGGGAAAGTGACCAGCCTTTGTAAATTAATGTCATAATCACTACTGAGAAAGAAAAGCAGATTCTACTAAGGTTGCCTGTACTGACAGACATGATGGAGTCAAACATCACTGAGAAGGGACAAGGATTCCTCCCAAAAACCAGGGCTATCATAAGAGAGTGTGAGAAACAGTGTGGGCAAAGACCCAGAAAAAAGTCCAAAACCCTACAGCACTGTGTAAGATTAGGAAGGTCATAGATAAAATGCTTCCAAGGTCTAGACATGAAAAATGAGAACCACAAGCTTGCTTGTATTTGTAACTGCTTTGATGGAAGTCAAACTTATCTAATTAATCACTGTTCTAAAGAACTGTGAAATGCACAACTTGACTTCACAATAATAACAACATGAAGTAATTATTTTATAATTTCATTGATCATCTGATTTTCTGTTTCATTGGATCATATTCCCCAAGTATTTATAATAGTATTAAGAATTAATAAGTGCCTTCAACAGAAACTAATTAATTTCAATTTCAAGCCATATAACTGCTACTCAGGTTCTTAATGAGAAAATAATCCTAAATTGCAGGCAATATGAAATATTTCCATTTTTATGCTCACGGTTGATTCAACATGGGCAAAAGATTATTATGCAGAAGCTATTTCTATTTGGAAATTTCCAATACATCTAGATAAATACTCCAATAGAAAACACAGTGCCAAAGGAGAGTTGATGATTCACCCTGATGCTGAGTTGATATACTCTGATGCTGAGTCTCTGCCTTCAGGATTAAAAAGGACTTCTTCCTTCTGTGGCACTGAAGATGCTGAATAAGGTACAAACCAGTTTAGAAAGATGCATCAGAGACAGAAAAATAATGCTCACTGAAGGAAGCTCATGTATATTTTTCCATTACAATTTATGCTTGCTAGCAAGAAGGGCACACATTATTTCTGAAACACATGAAATATCCATCTCGTATAATTTCTATTTTCTGAATGTGAAAGGTTTTTCTATTTTAGTCACATTCTACAGAGCTATTAAGTGGCATCCATCATTACTTGCTCACCAAGGAATTATACACAGGAGACAGGAACATTTAAAATGATTTAAACCAAACTTGGAAAGACCCTTAATGGCTTCTCAGTCTTTTAACTTCTAATAGACCTTCTGCTTGTAAAAAAAAAAAAAAAAAAGAAGTCAAATATAAAAGAAAGCAGTCTTGGACATTATTGATTTAGGTAACTGGCTTCAAGACAACAATTTTTAAGCCACAGTGCAGAGCAGAAATAAAATAAGTTAAGAGAAAAGTCTCCCTTGAATCTCTGCTCATGTTTTTACCATAGTTGTAACATTTACCTTGCTGTCTGAGAACAAACTGCACAATTCCAAACCATGTCATAACTATAACAGAACTTTACCACCTGTTAAATTTCTGTTACATTAACAGTCCTTTAGAATTCGCACCCAAACTAAAGAAATCTTTGTGACTGACCTAGTACCATTCACATGAATAAAGGAGCCTCTCCAAATTCACACCCCTTCTTGTCCTGGGACATGGCCATGTGATGGACATCGCCTTGTGCACAGTTTTCATATCAATGTACATGTTCCAATAATCTTTAAGGTGACAATATGAAGATACCATAAATCTGTGATTTTCAAATGTTTTAGCACTCTATACATTTTTTGGATTTGCATTTATGATCAGTATAACATGTGCCTTGCAAGGAACTTCAGAGGTACGTCAAGGTCCTGATGTTCAAGGAATCAGAAAAAACATGGACAAAGTACCTCTGTACAACTGATTCTGTGAACTACAAGAAAAGCAAGTAGCAAAATACTACAGGCAAACCAGAAGAGCAATACTTTAAAGTTCTCATACACCAGAATAACATTGTCTGTTGATCACAGTAAAGCTCGTAACTCAAAAACCCCAAAGAAATTTAAGGCTTACTTATTCCATATAAATACAGTGGTGCAGATGAGAGGACCCACTTTAACCTAATTTTTACACATCACTGAGAAGTTATACCATATATTTTAACTACTACCACATCATTTCAAAGAGTAACTAAAACTTCATTTCAATTCTGAAAGGATCCTTTTGATTGAGGGCCTAGAAGGTTGATAATCTTCAGCTATCTTGAACACTGCTTTTGAAAACAGAATTATGGCTCACCCACGGTTTAGGTGGGTGCCGTTTCCTGCTAGAACCTGTTTCCTACACAAGGGAAACCTGTGCCGTTTCCTGCTAGAACCTGTTTTATTTCAAAACATGTCCATCACTGTTTGGGACTTCACCTATACTTAAGGAAGGTACTCTTCAAGCAGCCTGTCAGTCTCTGCTGGTGGAGAGCTAAAGACTATGAAAAGGAGAGGGAAGATGTGATATTTCCCTCCACCATTTCCACCACTGCAATTTCTAGAGCAAGAATAGAAATAAGTACCAAGAAACTAGGTAACAAAAGAAGAGTGAAATCTCTCTGGTTTCACTGTAGTACCACATTCAGACAGAATCCTTTCATCATCTTCTAGTCCACATTGAAATACTGGCTCAAACAGGTCCTGAGCCATTTTCTTCTGCAACCTTGAAGGCTATACCAGATAAAGGACTGTTCTTCCATTTGCTTTCTTGTTTTAAGAACTCATTACTCAAGACAGGTGAATTTGACTCTCTATACAGCATGATTCCTACATCGAGCAAACAGCTGCTACATTAAAAAACAGCTACATTGAATCAGAGGCTTTAATTGGAATTGGGTTGATTTATTCTGGTTGAGAAATCTGCTCTTGCTGACAAAACTCTGATGTTATTTTCTGTTCAAGGATTAAGGTTGAAGCTAATTACTGGTATAGGCCTGCTCGCAAGTCTGAAGAGAATTAAAAGATTGACAGCATATTTTTCTTTTGGATTAATATAAAGGACTTACCTCAATTTGCACCAATAATCTCTACAAATTAAAGGATGGGATTTTTCAGCCCCTGGGGTAGACTCCTGACAAAGGAAATCACCTACAGCACCTTCAGAAATGCTCTCCTCTGGAGCTTTAAGAAGCTTTTGTGCTCTATCCGAACAAACATGGCTTAAAGGCAACATGGTATCCAAGATTTATGTAAATTTTCATTTGATTTAGGACTGAATATTCAATGTGATGTTTTCCAATCACCACCTATTTCAGAAGATGGTACAGAGTCACCTAATTTACTCTTCTAGCCCTGAAGATTCAGTGCTTAGTATTCTAGTCTAATACTTCCCAAACTCAACACTGCTACTCACTTTGGTATGCAAATCTTAGCAGCCTGGAGACAAAAATTCCCAAATTAACAAAAATGAAATGACTNTTTCTGTAATTGCTAAAGCAACAAAGTTAATTTTCCAACTTCAGTTTGCTTGCAAAGCTGACTACTGCCTCCTTATATACCTCCAGAGATGCCACTTCAAAATTTTAAGGCCAGCTTGTATTTTATCATTTAAAAGAAAAACACTGTCATATGAAGTGACTCTCAGATCAGCTCCTTTCAGAAGTCCTGTAGTGTACAGATTAGCACACGGTTGTTCCTGGAAGACTGACTCGTATTGATGTGACCAAAAAAAGGGTCATCCTTTCATGCCCAAGCTCTCCACTCTTAGGACTCCACTTTCATTGCTTAGGCTTGAATTATGAGGACTCCTGCAACAGACTTCCAGGCAACAGGGATAAAGCAAAACCCGCTAAATTTGCTGACAAAGATTTGCACTAGACAGGAAACAAGCTCAGGTGCAGGCAGGCTGTGTTATCGGACTGCAATGGAGGTGTGTAACTAACCCGAGCAGACAGGCTCTGCTCTAACAGGTGTCTGCAATAAAGCAAAGAGCCCCTGTGCAGCACAAGTAAAAACCAACCCAGGCTGGTGTGCTGTGTCACCCTCCCACGACTCACTATGGCCTCTCACTAAAGCCTGCACAGAGCACCTGCCCACAGCTGGTGCAAACTCTAGGGAAGTTTAGGCCAGGATTTTTCCAAATTGAGAATTTTAATCAGTACAAAAGTATATATAAACTTAAATGGTTAATTTAATGCCATATACATTAAGTATGCAAGTAAAAGCTTATAGTGCTTTAGCATTTAGATTACTTGATTTTCCTTTCAGCACAATCATTCTTGGAAATTTTACATTTATACAGGACATCTGCTGCTTTCCTTTAATTTCTGATGGAGAGACTATAACAACATTTATTTCGATACTGTTTGTTTTGTATGTCACAAGGACTTTTAGGTAAATGAATTTGTCACTATAAATGCATTTTTCGACCCCTCAAGCTTTTGTTTATTTTCTTAAATCATAACAGATTTTCTTCAAACAGGATTTCATGGCAAAATACGAAGAAATAAAGTATAGCAATAAGATAGAACTGTACAAAAACAATTCCTGTCCCCTATAATGCATTAAAAATACAATACATGCCAAGATAAATATATTTCATCTCTGCACGTTGCAGACAACCTGACTGAACAGAAAAAAGTGGGAAATTTTCAAAGGAACATACAGAATCCCAGCTTGTTTAGATCCTTACAATATGGGCTAATACCTTTACCAAGATCTACATGGCACCTAACTCTTCATTTTACTCACAGAAGCTCCGATTATTGGATGAACACACATCATCCTCCAGAGAAGTGAAACCCACCTAGAATGTAAGGTAGGACAAGGTGACATCTGGTACCCTCAGCAAACTTCAAGTTTTCTCAACTTTTAAATGCGATTTAAGATTATCCTTGGCACACCATCTTTAGTGAATCCCTCCTCTCCCTTCCCCTGCCACACACAGCTCACAGCCATGAGGCAGTTTCCAAAACTATGCTCAGCAGTTCTAAACAGAAATGTGTTCTGCATCTCAGATTACATTCTTATGTGCCTGAATATACAGCAGATTTCATCAACTGTTGATAGCTTCATTACACAGCTAAGATTAAATGATTTAAAACTGTAAAATTTCCCAAGCAGTGCTTGCAATTTGCTCTGAATTGAAGTCAAGTGTGTATGTGCTATTGGAATCTGCTGTCAAACCAGTCTGTATCAAATTTTGATTTCTTTTAATATTTCTAATGCAGCTGTCTTCTAACCAAGTTAAAAGTAGTATCTTTCCTACCAGAGTATTTTTCAGACACAGAAGGAAGCAGTGTGTTTCTCTCCTTAAAAATCTTCCTATTCTATGTACAGTCAGCCATGCAAAGGCTGGGGAAATGCAAGGATCTTGTCTAATCACACTTTCTTACTTAATTATTCCAGACAACACGGAGAAGCACAGTACAAGGGTAAAGCCACAAAACAGCTTCTATGTACACTTAGGCTGAGCATCAGGAGAACTAACGCAGGGCAGAAATCACCTGCCCAGACTGCAATAACAATTTAGACCTCAAGTTACTAAAAGGAAACAGAAAACAGAAAAGCTGCAAATAGCAAGAACTCTATTAGACATAATACACTATCAGATAATTGTACCAAGTAATTGTATCAACCAGAACAGGTGCACCAAACTATTCAATGCAGCATCATTGCCCCTAAAACTGACTGACTTCAATTTCCTTTCTAAAGACAGCAACATGAACAGTACCTATGGTATCCTACAAGGGGAAAACAGTTAAATTCCCAAGTTGCTGAAGATGAGTAAGATTCAATTTAAATCACACTATAATACAAGAATCAGCTGAGAGAGGTTGCGGATTCTTCTATGGTACAGTACCTATGAATCATTCAGCACTTTCAATACTACTACAACACCAAGTAAAACTAACTTAGGATTCTACAAGCAAGTAACTCCCAAAGTACTGTCAGTAGGAAGCCTCAAAAAGGTTCGAATCTTTTTTTTTAATGACTCTGCTCAATGCATTCTAAACAGGCTGTTTCATCTTCTACATTTAAAATTGGTCAAAAGTAATAGACAAAGCCCAAAAGTACATTACTAATTGCAATTCCAACTCTGAAAAAAAAGATTGTCTGCTTTGCCCTCCAAAAGCTTTCCAACATGACCTCTGAAGGGCTCTTGTTGTTGAACCAATGACAATGGCAATCAAATTCAGACTAAATCAAAGCCAAGTCCAACAGTTGAAGAGATACTGGCACTTGTTTTTGACAGAAGACCTATTTTAGTATAATCTAGGTTAAGGATCAGACATAAAGGCTGCATTCTTACATATACTCCTGTGAATAACACATTTAATGGTACCAGAAGTGAGCTAAAACTTTGCTTAAAAAGGTAAAAAAAACCCAACTGATTTCAATTCTTTCTAGAGAGAAATTTACATATAACTTGACGTAATCTGAAAAAACTGCACAGGATTTCTAATAGGTTCATATAAAAAAACCACAGGGGGTGGGGGGAAATGAAAAAAGTTGCAAATTTTTAAGACTTTTTAATAATATCCAGTCTTTTGAACCAAAAGTCATAACATACTTCTAAACTTTGGTGAAGTGTAGAAGGACAAACAAGTCATATTTAGAATAGCTGGCTTCTGTTAAAATATAATCACCCTGCTGACAAAACAAAAAGAGTACAACATAATGCAGGTGATAATTCTTTCTGCAAAATGTTTTGCTTACCCTAGAAAAAGTTACGATTTGATCTCTTTGGCAGATACAAGGACAGGACATTGTTCCTTCAATAATGAGTTAAAGCTGTGATCATACAGATAAAATTGACAGTAATCAGAATACATTTATACTTGAAGAAGTGAGAAACTAGTCTTCAAAACTAACATAAAACACAAAAACACACAAAATCTTCCTTTTGTAATAAGTTCTTGGATTGGCTCATCAGTCAGTACACACATTTTATGCTGATTCACTCTTCCCCACCATTTTCTGGGCCACTTCACCAGCTGCCTGCAGTGGAACAGAGCCTTTGCAATAGCTATTGTAATAAAGGTGAAAAGGATTATTGTGGCTGCTTCTGAGTGCTGAGGAGAAATGCTACAAAGAGCAACTCTTCCCACAGCATCTGTACTGCACCAGGCTCTAGAGCTAGGAAACATCCTACACCCCTTCACAAACAGAAGCTCATTTCCTGACCCGCTCACTTGACTCTGCAAGTCACCTCTACTCACCCCACACTCAGCCACGTAAAGAGCAAAATTGTATCACTCCTAATGACTTTCCTGCGGATATAAAAGAGGCATTTCCTTTATGCAGCAGTTTGCATTTTGTTGTATGTGCACTGCACTGATATTTCTGCCTAGCTGAACACAGAAGATACTCCTATATACATGTGAAATTCATTAGTTTTATACTAATCCACAATTCCGACTGCAAGAAAAAAAAGCAGAAGAAGAAGATGGCATACACAGTACTCAGCTTGAACATAATGCTTTTCAACTTTGCTTTCTGGGGAAACTGCCACAAAGCTCACTAATCCCACAGCCATTCCCTGTTACCCTGCTTTCACGGTGTTCCAGCATAATCAGATAATTAGATTTCCTAGCATATGCATTACAAAGTTGATTGATGCTTTTCCCTAACTCCTCTCATTAATTCCCCTTGTGCCGCTGGCAAATCTGAGCAGAACCTGGACATAGATAAGCAACTGCATTTCAGATCGTCTCAAAGAAAACAAGATAGCCATGGAAACTTTTTTTCTTTTTTAATTTTTGCTCTTCTGGCAAAACAAAGCATTAACTCCTGAGGAGTTAGTGGTCAGCTCATGGATCATTGCTTCATATTCAACATTAGGATTTCCCCATCCATGTGGATCACGTAAAATTCAATGCAGCTCAACATAATCTCACATTTTAGTATCCATTTTCTGGGACTCTTCAAGTGCACTTTACAAGTGCAAATTATTTAGGATGAACAGCACTTCTGATCAAACTTTTACTCCTTTTCTTAGCCCCTTACACAAATACTGTATTCCCAAACTACAGGCTTTGAGTTCATTTACTGGTGTATTTTCTGCATTCTACAAGACAAACTGTTCTTCCTTATGAGCCTATGTCAACATTCACAAAACTGCTCAGTCCCAAGGGCTCATCTGAGCTTAATGCTGTAGCTGATTCAAGGATTAGAGCAAACTTACTAAAGACAAAACAAAGCAATTAAAGGATGAGATACTGGGTTTAACTCCTATGAGCCCCATAGAAATTAAGAATGATGGTGGATAATAAGTCACATTTGGCATAGTGTGCTGGGATAATTTTTCATGAAAATTAAACTCACAAAGAAAAAAAGTCTAAGATAAGATATACTCAAGTATGAATTATGAAATTCAATGGTCTATCTTTTTTTGCTCTGAACCTTAATAAAATTTTTGCACAAGAATACTGCTCAAACAGGACTGTTATAAAATCAGTTTATAATCAGTTTATAATGTGTCCATCTGAGGAAAACAATCACAGCTGAAAAACTCAAATTTGATCAGCTACCACACCAAACTGGTCAACTTAAGCAATTTACATGCCAGAACAAGAAAACTAACAGACCAAGTTTCACATTTTTTATAAAATTAAAACAGAATTTTAAGAGTCAAGAAAAGAGAGCAGGGCAAAGCATCTAACCTGGAGAAGAAGCCGTGTTCCATAAGAGCCACAACAAACTAAACCACAGCACCTGCAGCAAGGATTAGTTCTTCCAGCTGAGGATAACAACCACTAGAGGAGGGTGATGCTTCGTTAAGATGAAGAGAAAGCATCTGTACTACAAATCACCAGGGTAAAACAAAGCAAAGGGAATGAAGCTCAAACCTCTAACACGCGCAGAAGTAAAACTTTCCAAGCAAACATTTATGCTGAGAGGTGCTAGAAAAGCACAAACTCCACGGCTAACACCAGTGTGAATTTAGTTCTCACAGCAGCTCCTAGATTTGACTCTCTTGAACAGCCCCAGGTGAACACTTCCATCTGGCCAGGCACTGAAACTTTCTATTAATGGCACATGAGGGGGGAGGAACATCCAATGGCTACAGTATATCTGACTGAGGTGGACTCGACAAATGTTATTCACAATATGAAAAAAGATTAAGATTAGCAGATTTCCTTGTTTAAAAACAATATGAACATATGCGCAGTAATCTTTATTTCTGATTTTTCAAACTAATTAGAGCAGTTATTACTCAAATACTATAGTTTTTCAGCCTTGACCAACCTCAAAAAATATCTCTAGCAACCAGAACTTAAGACTGAATTGTTTCATGGTTCATTTTTATTACTTACTGTCTCTGTTAAGGTGGTTTCTGTTTGGTACACTGAGTTCTACTCTTGTTTGACACAACCTTATACTGTACAGTTTGGATGGTCAAAAATATTTGTGGCATGAAAAACAACACTATATAAACAGTAGGCAATTGCATTTCAGTTTGTGATGTTTCATGGGTTTTTACACCATTTTTTATACCTCTTTGCCAAACATCAAGCATAATATTTGCAAAGAATTCATTTAATTCCTAATAATCCTCTAACTTCATACAGCGTACTGAGATCAAAGCCAAGCCAAGAACTGTAAGATGCCATTTACAGCCTCAACCTCCAACCGAGCTTCTAGAGCAGAACCTAGCCAAAGTAGGTTTTGGGACAAAATGCTGATCTGAAGGATTTCTCATTTTTCCAAATATCCCATAAAGCAATAATGTTTTTGATAAAATATTCATGCTGTTTAGATGAAGCAATCAGAAGTCTGAATGGTTGATAAACACATACAAGCTAAAGGAGAAGGCATAAAGGGAGCAAAGAACCTTCAGAACAGTTTTTCTTCCTCCTCCCAGACAGACAACAGCACACTCAGATTTTCGTGTCCTCTCACAATACACTTTCCTTTTTCCTTGTTCTTTTCTCACAGTACTAAATGGTTCCCATAGTCATTACTGTGACATTTAGCTACTGAACCAAGCCCATGTCAGATGCTTTTCACTGCTGTAGAAGAAGTTATGCTTTCAGCCAAGCTCAGTTATA
This sequence comes from Machaerirhynchus nigripectus, assembly GCA_013397975.1. Taxonomy (NCBI): domain Eukaryota; kingdom Metazoa; phylum Chordata; class Aves; order Passeriformes; family Dicruridae; genus Machaerirhynchus; species Machaerirhynchus nigripectus. The sequence continues at coordinate 1,676,312 of VZRQ01002448.1, forward strand.
CCTTTGTCTCTTGAAGCAAGGGACCTGAACATGATTTGCTGGCAACTTTCTGCCCTAGTTCTATCCAGCTAAAACTCCAGGGGAATGTTTATGCTTAAATGGCTGTAGACTGATGCAAGAGAACACCTACTGAAGTGATTTATGGTTAAAAATTCAGAAGAAATAATGACTACCAATTTCAGCTGGGTTCAATTGGGTTAGGCTGCATTGGAACCAGGGGGTTCCAAAATGGAACTGAGTCCTATCCAGCAGCTGGCATTCAATGCTACGTTAACAAAGCATAATTGCAACTATCAATCTATCAGTTGTTTAACTACAACTATCATTTCTTTCTGCTTTCCATGGCACATAAGGGATTAGATTTTGTTATGAATTACTTACAAATGCTAAACCCCGTGCATCAAATCTGCAAGCCTTTACTGGCAAGGTACACAATGAACAATATGTATTTTACTAGTGTAAAATCCTAAAGGTATTACTTTGACATTCTTTTTTTTTTTTTGTCTTCCAAATAAGGATCACAGTGTCAAGGTTTATTACAATTATTGTTCTTCATTTACAAAGAAAGATCACAGCTATACGCTTTTGACTCTCTAGACAGTAACCCAGCTGCAACTCATAGCAGTTTGAACATGTAAACATTGTGTTTGGTGGTAAACTCATCACCAGTAGGTAGCATGTTGGAACAAATAAGTAATTAGTTTGAGATAGTACTTTAGGAATATCATTGTGAGCTCATTCAGATACTTGCCAGAAATTGCAGCTGCTTTCTAGAATTTAATAAAGACATCTGAAAAAAAATCTTGCTTAAAAAAACCACAAAACCCTGGACAAGGAATTCTCCAGAACAACCTTGATAAAGAAACCATTTAAATTCCTTGAAACACTGGCATGCATCCATCTGCTGTACCTAACACGTCATGAATTGCATTACCAAACTGTGTAGTTGTCTCAAATGATATCAGAATATGCACTGTAAACAAAAAGAAGGAACTAATTTTTTTGCTGGACAACCTTCAGGGCCCAGTATTTTCTCTTGCCATTTTACCACAGCTACCTGCAATGGAAACATCTTCCACTAACAAGCTCCAAGCTCCCTCAAGAGAAGTCTCTATGTAAAGTTCTCCATTAAATTACAAAAATGCTATGCATGCCAAAGCATGAACTTATAACTCTAATTTTAAGATGCCTTTGTAGAAGATTGTTGAATTTATTGGTATGATTACAATATTAAGATATCTTGCAATATTGCAGTAACACGATTAAGAAATAACCAGAAACTACCTATGAGAAGAACGGAACATTGAAACTTGCATTAATATTCTCCAGAAGTGCAAAGATGCTGTGGCAACACAAACGAATATTTACCAAGATCAAGTACTTGGTGGAACTTGATTCTTGATAAACCAGCTGATCTTTGCATCCCTTATTTATAAATAAATATTTCAGCTACTTAATACTTGAAAGCTGTCAGAACACAGTTATTCTGTTAAACATGACCCTTTAAATGGAGCTTTTCTCACTTCTGATTTATGACCATTAACTATATTTCACTTTCAAAATTATCCAATAGACAAATCAAAATTTTCTCAGTACAGTTTCTTCAGACACAAGAAGTGCCAAGACTTGCATTGGGAAATCTGCAAATAAATCTGTATCCCCTCTGTTCAAAAAGTTTTGTTGAGCCACACTCCTTTTTACTCTAAGGTAAAGAAGACGCTGTTAAGAAAAGTGCTGCATGGCAATGCAATACCCTTGGTACAAATGTTACAGAGGTATCAGCCACAACCTTGTGGCTGATACTATGTTGTTAGGACAATGGAAAAGAGCAAGTACCAAGAGGCAACAGTTTTCTACAGATGCTGCTAAAATAATCTGACAGTTTAAAAGTTCAAACGAAAGCCAACAAAAATCTAATACAGCTCTCCAAGGGCTATTTAAGTGCGTGCTGGCTACAGAACCATCTCTACTTCAGAACTGAGAAAACGCTTGGCAAGAAATCCACAGGAAAGGACAGAAACCTCTGCAGTTGGAAATTACACTATTTATAGAAGTTGCTCTTTGGATCATTTGCTGTGTGGAAAGACACTTGCGTGCAAAGGCCCAGCCCTCAATTCTTCTTCAGCAGCTTCCCCTGGGGTCTGTGTGTGCAGGACTTATGGCAGGAGTTTTTCTCTGTATAGTCTGGAAACCAAGTTAGGCTTTCACAAAGCAATGTATAACACAGCAAGTTCTTGTCCCTGAACTGCTTCAAAAAAGATTATTTTTGCATTTAGTTTTCAAACAACATTCTCACCACTTGTAACACAATGGCTGGGAGGTAGGTTTTGTGAGAGACAGAACAAGAAAACATTCCTATGACAACCTCATGAAAAGGAAAGCAACTTAAGGAATTTTTCCTGGTATTTTGCAGGGTGGTGATATTGCAGTGTTACAAATCTGATTCAGATAAACGAACTTATTACATGTTCTGGTAAAACATTCTATACTTCAGATTTGTGTGAGGAAGAAAATGTTATATTGTCATTATCACTGTGTTAGGAGAAAACAGAAATCAACTGCCTGATCCATAACCCTGATTAGAACTTCCCCTAGCAAAAAAGCTCTGGATTCCTGACAGAGAGGGTATTGGGAGATTCAGTACTCCCACAGCCCTTTGACAGTGCTATTACAAGGCTCTTCCACTGGTTCAATAGAACTCCTTGTCAAGTTTCTTTGGTATGAAATGGGCAAGGCACTGTTAAAGATGTTCTGTTTCCAGCTTTCCAATTTTTGGAAAGCATTGTGTAATGTTCTAAAAATGAAAGGCGCTGTACAAAGAAAACTCATTCTACTTCTCAAGCATAGCTAAATGTTGACTCATGTTGAAAAATAAAACAAATATAAGATAGTTACAAAAAACCGCAGCAAAACAACCCAAAATATAGTGTTCACATTGATATTAGCTGAAATTATCATTTGACTGTCTCTGAAGTGAGGCACCTTCAATCTCAATTGCAGCTAATATTTTCTAACTGAAAAGCCACAAAAGATATGCTAATAGAAATCCAAAATAGAAAGCTGCAGAGGAAACATAATTTCTACCTGGAACCACGATTTCCATTCTTTCTCCTGTGTAATAACTCTAAGTCCAGTTGCGGAAAGGCTTGTTTTTCTTAATGGCATTAACTTAAATGGAAATGAAAGGATCAAGGTTTATTTCAAAATTCTCTTAGCTTTGCTTCAAGTGCCTCAAGGCAACTTCCTGCCTCAGACTAAAACCATCTACATCAAGTACAAAGGAAGTGACCTTCTCATACAGGTGCTCTGCATGAGCAGACTCTGAAAGTATCTAAGCCTTAGAATTAAACTCCTATCCAACTTTCCAGCTGCTGGTGATAACTGCAGGGAAAAAAAAGGTTCCACCCAGAGAGCAGGCAGACCTTGGGATGTATTCAGTTCAAAGCACATTCAAAAATTACTGCACAGATTAGTACTGTACAGCACACTGAGCCACAAAAGGTGGGTATGTAACTGAATACACGTGTTTAAACACAACGTCCCATAATACTAAATTTAACTAGATGAAAATACTGACAATACTTACCAAGATTCATCAAGTCACTTTCAAATGAGTGACAGATTTTAGTTTCCAATAAATATTAATAAGCTTAAATCGAAAAGTAAAACTGTTCTATTTTGGTAAAAAGTGACTTTGCATCTTCTGCAGAATATTATCAGACTGTAGAGCCAGACTGAAAGAAGTAAACTAGCTGATAACTACTTTCAAGTCTTTTATTGCAATCTTACTCTGAGTGATAAAAAAGAAGAGTGCTGCAAGTGCTGTATCACATACAGCTATATTATCACTTGAGCATTATTATCAAGAAATCCAAGAAGCCTCACACTGAATTATACAATGTATTTCCAGAACAGGACTGAAAAGATGCCAAATGTGCTGACATTGTCTTAGTGTGGAGAAACTACAACTTTACAGCTAGAAGCAGGGGGATGGGAAGGCAGTCATTCCCTCTGCACTTCTAAAAGAAAAATTACCAGTTTTCAGCAGCAGAAAAGGAATGGCAGAAGTGGCAACTGAGCTTTATAGCACTCTTGGTCTGATCAGTCATTGCTCATGTGGACAGCCAAGTGCTTCAGCCTTTTTGCTAAAAACATTCATCATTACAGTGGAAAAGTGACAAATCGGGAACCAACAGGACTATGCTAAAACGTTTGCGGCTTCGATATTGCAGAAATCTTACAATAAAAGAGAAAGCCGTATCTTCACATAAACACTGTAGAAATTCCCACCCAAAGAATGGCATATCCTGGCAGTTTGTGAAGGACTGTTATTTAAGTGAAACAGCTTTGATTATATTCCTCTTGCTGCTTAAGAAATATCTATGCACTGAAAACTCAGCCTGCAAAAGACAGCAAATGCAAGCAAGGGATCAGGAATCAGGTATGCAAGCAAGATTCTAGAACAAATGAGTGGACAAGAGTAGCTTTAAGCAATACAGACTTTTGGCTGAAAAGCTGAATACACCCAGAAGAAATTTCAGCCTGTAGTTTCCCAGGCCAGACATCCAAGTTCAACTCCAGCATGACAAGGACAAGAGCTTGTTCTTAGCAAGGAACAGAGTTCTCTAGAAGATATAAAGCCAGAGGATTGACTTTTCATAACTAGAACACACTTTCTACGCACACATATTTAAAAATACATATTCATTTAAAAAAATCCCAGACAAAAACAAACAAACAAACAAAACCCACCAGAAAAAACCATATCCCTGATGTAGAATATGAATCCAGCTGAACGACAGTTAAACTATTTCCTTTAGCAAGAAACAAGTTCTCCATTCAGAGCTCATTAAAATCAAAAGAAATTGGATGCTCTCAGCAAGGGGAGGTTGTATATAAATTTTATCTACTTACCCATTCCTGCCAGGTCCCCAACCAAAACAAGAGTCTTTTCTGAGAGCATCCCCCCACTCTGAATATGCCTATTTCCCAAAATTAAGCACAGCTTACTCCCTATTTCACGGGACACAGAACAACCAAGACAAACAGAATCACTTTATTATTCTTATCATTATTGCTGTACTGTACATTGAAGAAGTTTTAAAAGACTTCTTAGTCCATCTTCCTGTCCTGAAGCAAGATTCAAAAATAGATGGCCTTCTAAAGTATCCTTATCCTGCATCAATTGCATCATATCCCCCCGTTAGAAAATAATTCTGTTATTTACACATAGTAAGTGCCATCTTTTTTCTTGAAAATTAAATTGCCTTTTTCCCCCTTATCCTTCAAAACTCTTTTATTGAACACTAGCCTCCTAATGATCAAAATAATTAAATCCAAAACTTAACACATTGTGGACTGTTAAATCCATGTCCAGGCTTTACCTTGTAGAATAAACAGACTTAATTTAGTTAGTTTAAAAATTACTCAGATTAGTTTAAAATTTTAGTTTAAACTAATATGAGTTTAAAAATTACTCATAGTGGATAGAGACAAATATATTTATTTTCATTTCCCTTCTTCAGACTCCTTTAAAATCTCCCACAATATTTTCCACGTGACACACGATTTAAGTACAGATCTTGTCAATGCTGCCAAGAGGGAAAACTCTATTCTTGCATGAACTCATGTTGGTAAGAAAAAAACACTGCTGGAAGTAACTACAGTTACAGTTAATTACAGTTAATTACAGTTACCTGTAATTAATCATTCAGTTTGATTTTTTGTAATTCTTCAGTTTACATTTGATCATTACATTTTGCATTCCACATGCAGTGTTTTATAATGTAACCTTTCTCTAATTTCATTTTATTGATTTCAGATTACATTTGCAGTTCACAGTTTGGCTTTCTGATTTTGCCTTTAAAAGTGCTTGCACAAAACACGGAGATCGAATATGTATTCATATAATTACACATTAGCAAGAATGAGGAAGTTAAGAATCTGATCCATTGTCTGAATGTCTTCCACACACATATGATCCGTTGCACTCATTCTTTATTTAATAAGAACTATTTTCTGCTCTGCATCAAAGACCCATAGGTTGAAATTACCAACCCAGTACAACAGCATAACTTATCAATTTACATCAAGAAAAGATAGGGTAAGTTGGGCAATTGTAGGATTTTTCTTTGCAGACTAAGGAAGATCATGCCCTATGAAAAAAAAAATTGGAGGTGGAAGGGAACCCACTTATTACAGTTCAGTGTAGAAAATCATGATGTTTTCAAGAAAAACAGTAGCTCCCACACTGGAGACATTTAAATTAAAAGAACTATGTGTCAAATTGCTACAGCAAAAACATTATTAAAAATGGACACTGTGTTTTACATGTTAGAATGTGAAGTATGCACAGAATTTCTCTTTCCTTTTTTTGGAAGCGATTGTTCAAATAAACACCTTTTCCCAAGGTTATCTGCTAACAACCATAAAAGCTGGTAGAACGTTTGCACGTTTTTCCTTGGTCTCTCCTTCACCACTTTGTTGTTAAAATAGCATACAGGTTTAGTGCTGCTATAGGCTCCCAATGCTTTACATTTTTGAGTCAATATATATCAAGAATTTGACTGCCTCATGCATTTATATAGTCGAGAGCATCACTTGCCAATCTCTAGGCTGAAACAAGAAACAACGACTACATTTTATTCTCCACTCTCAGCCAAATTCCAGTGCTGAGCAAGTCGGTTCGGTTACAAGCAAAAGTAATTTTTCAGACAGATGCTGCTTTATAATAAAGCTGGACTGGATTTTACAAAGTCTCATTTTCTTTTATTCTGTGGCAGCCAAAGAGCATCCACTCATCTTTAAAAGCTCACTTGACCTAGTGAAATTATGACAGTCTTTTTGAGCAGGCCACATTCCAGCTACTTCTTAATTCTGCATCCATAGCATACTCTCCCATTCTAGGGCAATAGCAACCATTTCCAAGAAAGGTTAGCCCTTAACTGTGAAAAACCAGGAAGCATTCCTTCCACAAAACAAATAAAAAAGCCAAGAGACTTTTCCAGACAACAGGAAATCTGTTTCAAAGAGAACATTATAGTGCTGGAAACAGTTTGTGATGAACTTGCAAAACCCAATTAGCCCATACTAGGAGGAGAATGGTAAATGCTTCTTGGAGAAACAGTAACATGCTACTTCTTCTGTGTTGCCTGTTATTTTTTGTAACTAAGTAGGCCTTCTGACCTATTTGAAGTACCTTCTGCAGTCTAACACGACCTGACTGTCAATTAGAACTAGCAGCAGCTTTTTCAATGGGTTGCTGAAACCAGCAGAGTAGCTATGTCACAAATTGTAGGTAAAGAGCTGCAAGAGCAGTGAAGGCTGGAACTTACAAAACTTTAAAGTTCTGAAGATATAATAAAATGAACAGTCCCTAAGAAAAAACCACCTTAGAGGATACCTTAGACTTGCTCCGAGGCAGTACCTTCAGCTCCAGTGACATTCTCTTCCACTGGCAGGTTTCTTCTATTTCACTCTAAGTCAGAAGGCCCATCCCTTCCAAGGCCTAGGCCAATTTGAAGCAACAGCTAGCTTTGTTCTAAGGGAGAGAAAACAAGTTTACTGTACTTCCCAGGACAACACACTTTTAATTCAGTTTTGATATTTTCTTGCAGGTAAAAATAGATCCACTCAAATAATGGAAACGCTTTCTCTTTTTTAAAAAAATTTAGCACGGACTGCCTGGTATAGCAGCCTGGCATAGTTTCCTTAGTTTCAGTGGAATTTTATGATTTACTCTCCAACCATAAGATTCATGGTTCTGTTTTCCAGACCAAGGAAAGGTACCTTCCCAAAGTTCCACAACAACACAGTTCCAAATCGGTTGTTTCTCCTTGGGAAACCTTGTGCTTGCTTTCAGTCTCACCCCACAGGGACAGGTGATAATATAAAAGCCAGCTGGCAACTTGAATTGGGAAGTAGGAAGTGTCTGCATGTGTTCACTGTTGCGAAGTCTGGGCAATACAGGCAAGAGCAGCTACCTTTTCTTCACGAGGGCTGACTCTTGCTCATATGCCTTAATATAAAACAAAAATAATTAAAAATGTAGACAGTTCCCTATCCCAAAAGGATTCAACTTCCACTGGGTTAATGTAACACTGCTGTCTACTGCTATTGCAGTCATCTGACTTAAGATTCAGGAGCTGGAACTAGAGATACTAAGGCTGAAGTAGTTATAGTCCACACAATTGCACAGGATCATTCACTAAGGACTGGAATGATTTTTTTTTAAGATAAATAGCAAGAAAACCAAACTGGAATGCTGGGAAATATATTATTTTCATTTATTTATCACAAGAATACGCAAAGCTACAGTTCCTTGATAAAATGTTCAGATTGCACCTTATATGACACTCTGGAGAAAGATCACCTGTGTTCCAAATAGCAGTTCGTGCTGGTTTTGGCTGGGATAGTGTTCATTTCCTCCACAGTAGCTAGGATGGGAATATGTTTTGGATTTGTGCTGGAAACAGTATTGAAGACACAGGGATATTTCCATCACTGCTAAGCAGTGCTTAAGCAGAGTCAAGGCCTTTTCTGCTCCTCACATGACCCTGCCAGCAAGGAGGCTGGGGGGGCACAAGAAGCTGGCAGAGGACACAGCCCTGGGGATAGCTGAACGACTCCCTGCCCGTGGGAAGGGGTGAATGAATTCCTTGCTTTGCTTGTGCATGTGGCTTTTGCTTTACCTATTGAACTGTCTTTATCTGAGCCCACGAGTTTTCTAACTTTTACTCTTCTGACTCCTCCCCCATCCCACCGCCAGGGACTGAGCGAGCAGCTGTGCAGGGCTCAGTTGCTGGCGGGAGCTAAACCCCGACACAGTTGGTCTGGCACAAACTGAGCTCATGGTTTTAAAGTTGCTGGACACCAATTACACTGAAAGCACACAATGTGATTTTCTTCACAATTACTGGTACGCTTCTTTGATTCATTTGCATGAGTATGTCTTAATAATTCCAAGTTCAGTACAGGCGCATTACATTAATTATTATATGCAATTTAAATATTTACCTTCCTATGCCTTACTCAAAATTATACACTGAGTAAGTAGGAATGAAGTACGAAAGTTATTTTACGATCAGAGCAAATTTACTTTTGATTCCTGACCTACCCTATTGGATTTTTCCTCCTTTGAAAGTTGGAGTCTTTCTTCTTCAAATATTCACTTTTCTTTCACTTTATCCCAAGCAAAAATGAGTAACAGAGAACAAACAAAATAAAACAGCCCATAGTAACAAAGGAAATACAACAGAAATTATCTACAGAGCCCAAAGCTGTGCCAGACATTTATATGCATTCATTTCCTTTCTTACACTCAGTAATTGCTTCAACTCGATACTAAAATCTCTGCTTTGGATCTCAAGATTGGACTTAAAATCCTCTCAGGCTTTTAAACTGTAGAAGTCACCTCGCTGAAGACAACACAAAAACACCACAACATTCCAGCATTAACAGTCTTCATACTTCAGAGAAAGAAACTATGGAGCACTTTTCTTCAACTTTCTGAAGCCCTGAAGGGAAGGAACGAAGACAATGGAGCCAGGCACTTCTCAGGGGTGGGCAGTGACAGGACTAGAGGCAAAGGGCACAAACTGAACAACAAACAGGAAATTCCATCCTTTGGATGACACTGAAAACTTGACTGGACACAAATCTGGGCAATTTGCTGTAAGCGACACTGCTATGAGTAGAGAGGTTAAAGTAGATGGTCTCCCGGGACACCTTCCAACCTTACCTAGTCTGTCAGGAGCTTCACACTTCTGTGGATAGGTGTTATATACATTAACTTTGTTTATGTACCTCAAAAAATCCCCACCAAAGCCAACCAGATCAAAGGCAGCAGCTAATTCTTTATCAATGCTCAGGTCAGCCAAGCTACATCAGTAAACAGGACAGGAAGCCAGCATTGCCTTTTCTATATTTGTTCCTCATTGGAACTTGCATCTGTGGAGAACCAAAATCAAGTTTTTGGGTTAATTTAAGAGCATCCCTTTGAATTTTACATGAATAAGATCTCTGTAATGGTTTCCATTTCCTTTTGACACTGTGGCTAGCAGTAACTATGTAAAAAACAGTTTGCCGTAAGAATATCCTGAACCAACAAATTAAAGTTTAACATGGAAATAGGGTATGGAGACAGATATTAAAGATGAGCATTTTCACTCAACAACTGCTCAGTGCAGGGTTGCACACAGCTCTTGTAACTTTGGCTACAGCCTCTGTATTTACCTTAGAGGTCCACTCTTTGCAAGAATCATGGAAATCAGGGACCCTGAAACCAGCATCATGTGGTGATGTGCAATCCTTCTCAGGCTCCTCAGGCTTGAGGGCTCAGACAAATCACCACGGGGAAGTACTGCAGCTGCTACAGGGCTCCTAATTTTACACTGAAGTTTTATTTTAAACAAAGAACAGCTGGGGTAAGAGCAAGGCATTTCCTACTGTATAATTTGATAGCTTAATAACTCAAGTTCTACTTTAAAAACCAAAACAAACCAAATAACCAACCAACTAGAAAACCCCAAGCAAAAGCCCCCCACCCCCCCGTCTAGTGAACACTTAAAATCTCTATGTCCCCAGAGAGGGACACAGGCACTGGTTTCCTGGAACGAGGGGACACCGTGAGGATACTGCGAGGACACCGCGGGGACACCCTGAGACACAGCGAGGACAACGGGCTATCGCCCCGGTCCGCCCCAGGCGCGGACGGTCCCGTCCCCTCAGAGCCCGGCGGGCGGAAGGCGCCGCGCGCGCCCCCTCACGGCGCCCCCTCACGGCGCCCCCTCACGGCCCTGTGCGAACTGCGAACCCCCGGAACTGCCGCTCCTCAGGGGGGGCACAGCCGCTGGTAGCTGCAAAGATGAGAGGACAAATAACACCGGCTTACCTCCAGAAAAGCGCCCGGGTGGTTTTGCTCCCCTGGCACTTCAACGACGAGATGCGGCTCTTGGTCCTGTGGTCTGGCTGACGTCGTGGTGTTTGGTCAAAGGCTGGCCCTGATGATCTCAGAACTCTTTTCCAACCTTAAGGATTCTATGATTTTGTGACTTCACTTATTTATGGTGAAATTACCCTTAAATCTTCAGAGAACTGCCTGTAGTGCTGCTCTGGTTATGTTCAGAGTGGAGAAGAAGCAGTCTGACCCTGCATCAGCTACAGCATACGCTGTACCTGGGGAGAGGCTGTTCCCTGAGCAACACTCACCGCTGTCCTGGGACATCCCAGGGCTTGGCTGTCACCCCTCAAAGGCTGGCTGGCACACGAGTTACACAGCTTTCTGCAACTTGGTTATATTGTGCTCACTCCTAAATTTGCTCAGTTCCCTTAGTGTGTTTGAACCCTTGTTTATGCTTTTACTTAATTCTCAAGAAACTCAAGCACAGATCAACCAAAAAACCCCAAACGTGTAACATAAATTCATCTTGAGTTACTTTATTTTTCACAATAATAAAAAATAAATTAGTCATAAACAAAAATAGTTAACATTTTTTCATCAAAGAGAAAATGTATACAATATGAAAAGGATGCTGTACAGTTCTGGTTCAGGTACATTGCCACGGATACATATTCCTGAACGAGTCAGAAAGCAATTTGCCTATACTCTCCCTCTTTAATTCACCCAAGGAACTGGCTAATCAGAAAGTTTAGAAAATTGTATTATGGATTTACAGTATGACATATATACAAAATATATATGTAATACCTGTGCTATAAAATTCCCTAAAAAGAGGGGTTAGTATAATGAATAAGCTGGACAAAATTTGAACGGTATATGTAAATAAATACATAATAGGTCCCTTTTAATAAAAATATCTGCCTATTCTAAATATTTGAAATATTTTGGTGCAGTGGCTTGTTCCATAGACACAGCTCAGAATTACCTATTTCCCATAGACATCTTGTATTTACAAATAACAAAATAAGTTATAATAAAGTATATCCTTCTGCCAAAATCAATTATGAGGGTCAAGTAGACAATTTTACACATATTAAAAAAAAGTTAGGGTTTCTTTTGTCTCCTATCCTTCCTGATCCTCTCTGTAGATCCTGAGCGACTGCGATGGGACTTCACAAGCTCGTATGTACCCAACCCCTGCCAAGGCCGCTGGTCTCAGGAGACACAAACACAGTGTGGAAAAACAGGTCAGGACAAGCAGCAATGACTGTTCCTGAAAGGTCAATGATTCATCAGAATTAAGCCTCCCTCCTCTCCAGGTATGATGGTACTTATCTGTATCCAACTACACTACACAGGGATATAGAAAATTGGGAACTTATTCTTCTGAACTTCTGGTTTTTAAAAGCTGAGAAGCACAGAGCCAAAATCAGGTCTGCTATGAATTTTCTTAAACGGAATTTTCTCCCTTTCACCAGGTCTGAATTTTGCTCACACTGAAATACTAGAATGATTATAAATTTGCTTTAAAATATTTTGAAAATGTTTAGTGGATGATTTTTCATTTCTGATGTAGAAATCATTATTTTACTCTGTTTTCTAACAATGCCTAATTTCATCTCCCACAAACATTCTGTAAGTTTAGAAATAAAGGAATTTTACTTTCATGTTCAAAATGTCATGTTTTGTGTTCCAGTTACAGGCATACACATAAATTATCTGCCCCATACACAGAACAGCCCTTAAGAAGTCAGGAACAGTAAGTCTCAAGAAAACCAGGTAAACACACAGCTCTTCCTTTCGAAGTACCATAACTCTTTTTCTGCAGTAGATGTTACATATTAAAATAAAGGGCCACTACAGACTTCAATAGCTGTGCAATCACAGGTTCACTGCACAGAAATTAATTCACTATGTCCTTTAGTACTATGCATTTAAAACTAGCCAACATGGATATGCACAGACACAAAAATCCAGGGGCTGGTAGAAACACAGTTGTCTTAACAGTTGGGCTTATTTCTAACACAGATTCTTATAAACCAAAGGCCAGTTCAGGATTTTCAGTAATTCTTGAAAAATTTAATATTGTCATCCAAAGGATAAAGGGATTAAAGTGAGATAAGAAGGAGAGGAGAAGCCTTGGTGTGGGTGTAAAAGGGATAGGTCAGGATGAGGATGGGGAAAAGCAAAGCCCTAAAACGCACATTTTACTTCTTACAGTGGTACACACTATAAAGAGAGGAAGAAAAGCATTTCCTTCAGGAAGACATAACCTCCCCTGTGCAAGCCATAGGCTGTGTGAGCACCTCCCTCCTTCCTCCCTCACTGGTGACCACTGGCACTTTCTAGGACTACAGGCTATATGATATAAAACTGCACCATATTGCCATAAAACTGGGATCTAAGCAATAACATTAATGTTAAACGTTTTATTCATACTGAAAGTTCTCCATTTGCTGAAGTATTGGGAAAAAACCAGGAGAAGTTTATGTGAGTAATGAGGAAGACACCAGTTCCCTGTGCAGGGATTCTGAGGTGGTCCTGCACTGAGCCCATGGCCATCCAGTATGGGTGGATTCCAGGCTGGCAGGTTGCAGTAAACCCATGTCTCCTGCACTGCACTCCCCAGCATTGCCCTGCCTCCCAGCAAGCCCTTCCCTCTTCAGAGCCCTGGGGTCTGAAGGTCAGAGACACCAAAGCAAACACCAACTCTGTCTCATTGCTGGCCAAGTCAGACACATTCACAGGGTCACTCCCACAGGAGCAACCCTCATGCTTCCCCACCATCTTCTGTGAGAGGAAGGGAGGTCTCCATCAATTTGGTCTCTCAAACTAGGCATGCATTTGGTGTACACAAGGAATTCTACCTCCATATGCTTGAAGGTGACATTGCACAGGAGGTAGCAAACCCTGACAGTCCCTTGACAAGCTGATAAACAACTGCACCAGGAATCCTCCATTCCAAAAGGAAAGTGCTTTGAGACACAGAGCCTGCTCTGGATGAAGCTGATTTTGGCCAGCCGCATGACTGTAAGACATGAAACTTCTATGCAAATTTTACCCCGTAAGCAGCTGGACTCTTTCAATAAAGTATCTAACTTACTCTGGTCTTCCTGGATTGTGTAAGGCATCTTCAAGGCAAGGAAGCATTTTTTCCCACTGTTCTACATGATTTTGACTGAAGTTAAAATGTCAGAAAAAGAAATTAAAACATTAAAAAACCAGAAGTCTGCATAATTGATACTTGCAATTGATAATATGCATAATTTCTTACTTATTCTTGTTTTGTATCTGCTCTGAGTCTACTACATTCATTAGGGCCACCTTTGACTTACAGAAAGTAAAGTCAGAGCCTCTGCAGGCATCATCCTAAGCTGGGGCACTGCTCCATTAGAACAAACACTTGCTATAGGCCCAGTTTCAAAACTAAGCTTTGTGAGATGGTAAAATCTTAGCGCAGCACTTACTTTGTACGGACAATATTAGTATATCAAAGTGCTGATGAAAAGGGCTCATTAGCTCATTTTGCAGGAACGACTATTGTAATAATGCTGACACATGAGAAGAGATGATAAATTATTAAGTTCACCAGCATTCTGGCACTTTCCTTACCATGAGACGTTTAATTAGGTAAAACTGTATTTTTTAATCTGGTACATCTGAAAAATGTCTCTTTACTTAAAAAGAAAAGTACAATTTGTATAACCATAGCTCACTACATTCAATGCACAAAGCTGTATACATTAGCTGTAATACAGAGTTACACTGCTATGTGTGTGTATATATTCTTTGATATCTGTAACAAACACTGTTTACTTTAGTAGCAGCTTTACAGAGCCAACAAGATGATCATCTTTGTAAAATAAGCTAATGGCCATATATTCCAGAGAAAAATAACAGATTTTATAAAATAGGAGGATCTGTCTATGTGCTGAGTCACTGATGGTCTCACAGCCAAAGCGTGTGTAAGAAGAATTTGTTCTATGACTGCAAACCTGATCTCTGCATCTCACTTGCCTTGGGGTTTTCAGGAAGCCTTTTTATGGAACAGGTATTTCCCTCAAGCTGACAGGAAACACTTCCTTGGGACAAGAGACAACAGCAAAAATTATGTAATGTCTCAAGATTTGCTGCAATGAGATACACAGATGAAAATCTGTATTCAGAAGTACTGTATTACAGAGCTGTTTACACTGCACTTTATCCATATCATTCTTTGGTCAAGAATCTAAGGAATATAATATGATAATAAACCTATAAGTTATCTTCATGGATAAATCTTTGTAATACAAGGGAACAGGAGGACTGTGAAAGATTAATGAACTTGAATTAGAAATTTTGTAATTAGAATTTCTGTTTCTAACAACTTTATATCTATTATTTACAGTGAAAAAGCCTGAGTCATGGTGTACAGAAACAGCCAATGACATCACTGGCTGACATATGAAAAGTTATAGTCATAAAGGGTACCTTCAAATTTAGGGGAAACAATTCTTCACTTCATGTAGTCAAACAGTAGTAGTTCATCATGTCCAAAATACATTTTTCAAGAGTGACTGAATCAAACATTCAAAAGTTTATCTCAATGCAAGGCAGCTTTTAGACTTCAGGAATTCCACCTTCCTGTGGCTCCCAGCACACAAACTGATGTGACTGGTACCACACCCAGCAACCTTTGCCTCCCAGTGCTCCATTCCCTTGCCACATCATCTCACCAAAGCAGTAAGAAGAAAAGGATACACAATGAGGCTCAAACCTGGCTCTGCATCAGTAGCAGGATACCTTAACCACATCTCTGGGAGTGACTGAACATAGATTATTACAGCTGGTTTACAACTCAGACATCAGGCACCTTAGGAACAGATGCATAGATGGGCATCACTAATTTACAAGCAATATGCTGCAATAAACAGCTGAATGAGCAGAGGTGTTTATTTCTTTCCCCTCTGCCTTATTCACACATCTGAAAGACCTCTCAAGTAAAGGCTAGAGAACATGCAGATAATAACAAAATCTCATCTGCACTGCATAGTATACTATTTGCTTTTAGCAAGTCTCAAGGCTGATTACATTACAGAAATGAAAAATCACCACTTAAATTCAGCTCTAAATCTGCAGCCATTCTTGAGTAATAGAAAAGGAGTGGTATGAATAGATCTGTGCAATGAAACATGGAGTAAAAAATGACAAGTATGTTGTAATAACTGATCAAAACCTGAAGAATGTCAATAGCTAAGATCCCCTTTTCACAGATACTCAGCTACTACACTCATACTGCTGCCTGATACCAAGAGTAACAGACTGCTATAAGGCACACAGGCCTCTATCCTTTGGTGGTCGTTTCAGAAACTGGTGACTTTATGCAGACTAGGTCTGGACAAAGTACTTTGGTTTGGTAGTTGTTAAACAATAGTGCAGAGACAAGAATTAGGCAAGATCCCAGTTCTGAAATAAGTCCCTACAGAAAAGAGACCTCACCAATGGAAACAATCACTTTTTATACCAGCAAAGGCTCTTCACCTTTCTGGTTAACCTGTCTCACTGACAGCTGCAGTTGTTAAAGACTTAAAGGGCTAGACACCAGTGTCACTCTGGTAGGTAATGTATTTTAAAATCTATACAGAATTATAAAAGGGTATCTTCATGAGTTTATGAATTAAATATAAAGGCACCTTCTGGCAGTCAAGTGTGTATATATTTGCTGCCTAAGGACAGGACATCAGTTAAAAGTACAACTGAGAGAGCTTAACAGTGACTGATTTATTATGAATGGACTGAAGTAGTTAAAAATCTATGTTAGAGCGCTAAGAAACTGATGATAAATAGTTTTCAAGGGTCTGGTTCTTTGGGAAGTCATTTTTTTCATGCACATGTTTCATTGATTTAGTCATCTAAGTTAAGGCAGTCCAAAATACCAAGTAAAAGTAAGCACTCAGAAAATAATGGAGCAGCTGCATCCATACTGGTCAGCTATCTCCCGTAATTGCCTGCAATTGATTTTACTTTTCATTAATTTCACAATTTTAAGGCCAGTATGTTCCTTAAATAATTATCTGATGAGCAGGTGCAAATAATAGTATCATTAAAAATGAATGCTTAAAAAACAATCATGATTTTACAACAAACATCTTAAAAGAGATAACTGCACAATAACTGTAACTGAAAGGGTGTGAGATTTAACCATAGTCCTGATGCACTCAGCAATATAAACCCCATCTCTAAGAAGCTACAATTGCTGCAGTCAAAGCAGTAGCACTGCTCAAGCTCCATGTGAGGAGTGCCATTGCTGCTCTGAGCAGAGCAGTATTTGTTATCTCCGCCCCAGGAACCCCGACTGTCTGTTTGCCACACGGGTACAGGATGCACAACAGGCTGTTTTGTAATAGGTGTACACACAGAGCCGGGCCTGAACCACCACATTGCAGTTGTAGTATTTATCCTTGCAGTTCTCATCTGCAGAGAGAAAGGAAGAGAGAAGAAACTAAAAAAACCATACTAGAGCAAAAAATAATCAATTCCCTTCCTTTTACTGTGTAAAATCCCCTGGACCCGTATTTAAACATTCATTGTCAGGTCAAAACAGGTTATCTACGCAAATAAGACAGACTATTTAAGATTTCATATAACGATACATAAAGCATGGAAGAAATGTACCAATCCCCATTTCCCCAGGTTTTTTATGTTGTTATCTTAAAGTATGTTGAATAATTCTCAACTGAAAATTGTTGGAGAATATTCAGAGTTAAAACTCTTTCTAAATTCTTGCGTCTTTCTCTTCCTAGCCATTCTCATTACTATAAATATCAAATCTGTATGAGATGACTAATTCCAATGCAAATTAAGTGTATCTGTGTATATACTATATACAAAAGAAAATTGTTTCATTGCACTTAATATCTTAATTGAATGTTCTTGGTTATTACAGAAGCTGTTACCAAATACAGTATATAATGATCCTTTTTTTTTTGTTTTAAATATTCTTCCAAGAGAAACCCTGGATAATGCAAGGAGGCTGCAGAAAAACACCCTGTATGTACCATTTTCACAGAAGCAGGTCTCTCACATTCTCAGCAACTTCAAGAGTAAGCCAGTTTCTTACACATTACAAGGAAAACATTTTTACTGGAAACCTACTTTCAAAGCACAGAAAAGAGCTGTATTTTGTGTAAAAATAAAACTCTCAACTCGATTAAAAAAATACACTATTAAAGCCGCTGCAAGACTATAAAATAACTTCTCCACTAGATGGAGTTCCATAGTTAAAACAGAAGTTTCCTCTGCCTCACCTATTTCAGGGACACAATCCTGTGTATTACAGGGTTCCTTCTCTTCAGGTTTGAGCTGTGCATCACACTGAGTACTGGCTGCCATGTCATCCGACAGACATCGCACCTCCCGAACCCGAAATCCTCCTTCACAGGATTTGGAACACTGAAACAATTGAGCTGAAGTTCATGAAGACCATAGGAGATGTGTAATCACAGAAAGAAAAAAAGGGAACCTTGAAGCCAGACCCAGGTATCCCTGCAGCCTTTTATCAACTCCACCCTACTGCTTTTTATTTTCTATCCGTGAAGCTCGTAATATACAGGTAAAATTTTGTTAAAGATTCCCAAACATTTTTGACCGCAGGAGCAACAACTGGATAAATAAATGTAGTGGGTGCTGTGCAACTGAAAGTAAGCTAGGATAGCTCCCTTTCTGAATTTATTACTTAGCATCTTGCTTCTTCCATTAGTCTGGTTGTTCTCTGCTCATTTAGACGTATCTCCCAAATCTACTCTTCCCACAGTGTTCACATTTCCTGCTTTAAGAACTTACTGCACTGAACTTTAATACTTGATTGCCCTGCCCTCCACTGTCCTTTTTGCCCTTTATATACAAGCAGGAATAATTTTAATTGCCTTTTTTTTTTCTAGCACTCTCCATTATTTTTCACTTCTTGCAGCACAGTGATTTTACTAACCATTATAAGTTTCTTTAAATTTCTAAAGGAAATATTTCTGTGCTCCTTCAGAGTCTGTGATGAAGCCAAAGACTGTTACACTCGCTTGTTACGCTATTTTTAAAGCCAGTTATTACACATTTCTGCCCATACTGAAGCAAATCCCCACTGACCAAGGATTTTGCCTGAGTGAGGTCTCTGAGATTTGGCTCACTGTGCAGTTTGACCTAATGTTCAAAAACTTAATTAAACCTGGGTCATTTATGATTAAAACCTTAATAGCCCAAAACTAGTAAGCATGTTTCTTTCTGACTTTTTTGGCATAATTACTTCTTTTCCTAACGTTGCATAAACAACTTATCATGATCATACATTGCAAAAAACTAACTGAAGTATTCTCAATATTATACTTTTAGCTGCTTTTTCATCTTTAAGTACAACCTTTACCCACATTTGAAAGGACAGCCATGTGCAGCAGTAATAGAACATGTTTTTTTATAGAGCTACTCCTGTTACATGCCTGTATAGAATACTGTAATTATTCCACATCCAGCCATAAGAACTTCAGGTTTGCAGAGATCTTAAGCACTTAGAATGGAACCAAGACACACATCACATTTCACACAACCCACTCTGAGCTGCATCCACGTTCCAGAGCTGCCACTGGGAATCTGACTTAAGGCTCAACAAAGGGTCCAAGTTACTGCATTTGGTACGATGTCATCTCATTCTAAAGTGACAATGGACTTTCTGATTTTCGTTTAGGACAAAAATGTTAATTTTTTTTGGTAAAGAAACCAATAAACTATGTCAGATACAGGAAATTATACAAAGATAGATGAAACCAAAGCATTTTGTGGTGAATGTAGCTGGTCCACTTCCAGGGGAAACTGAAGATGCATGAAGTTGTACAATACATTTTCTCTCAGTGAAGTTCTAAGTATCACACTGAAGAGTTTACAGTAAAATATTATGATAAAACTGACTCTAAAAAATGAATACATCTCTCATTCTTTATTAAATGTTCCTTAATTTTAATGAAACTAGAGATCTGAAAGGAACTTCTAAGTGCACCACATTGTCTCACTGTAAGGGCCAAACCAACTTTATAAAACAGGAAGATTCTATGAAGAAGAGATCAGTGATAAAAAGACGACTGGGCAGCGTCTCTTTCTGGTCAAGACACTTCTTAAATTTTCTAAGCTCCACTGGGTAAAGAGTATGCTTTCTTTTTATTATCATTCCTGTGCAAAATTAAATCAATTTAATGATGGGTGGTTGTATCCAAATGGTGTTCTCTTTCAATATAAACAGAAAAAGATGTATCAAACAAAGTACAGATACAGGAAAACATGATAGACTTACTGTGCTCCATTCTGTTTGGAACCACTTAGATCCACATGGTTTGAGGTAGCAGGATTGCTGGCTGGGAGGTTTTTCCAAATGTGAACATTCATAGGGGTTCAAAACATCAAAATTACCTTCAGTTTTCCTAACACAAATTACTTCTCTCTGTTGAGTTCCACTACCACATTCAGTAGAGCACTGTATGAGAGAACAAAAAAAGTGGAGAAATTTGTTAATTCTCCTCATGTCCTTCAACTTGTTTTCAAAGTAACATGTTTCTCCACATCACATGGTACCACAGACTCAAAACATATTCTAATTATCTTTATGAAGAAGAAATATGAAAAATATCTAAGAAATATCTAAGTATACTTCTGGAAAAATCTTCAAGTGTAGTTTTACCTGTAGCTACAAAAAGGAACTGGTATTTATTTTTCTAATCAGAAGAGAAGCGTAACTCCCTTTCTCCATAAACAATGTTACTGCTTCTTGCTGAAGCAGGATCCCTGTGTGCTGCACTGAACTTTGGAGGGTTATAAGGTTAGAGCACTGTTTTGCAGCTTTACAAAGCCTCACATTCTGTGCTGTTTTCAGAAAATGCCTTCATCTGCCAGGGTGTTATTTTTATGTTTGCAAGTACCTATGTGATGTAGTGTTGGTTCCAGTTCTGAAAAGCGAATTTAGCTCACTTGGATTCCTACTGCCCATTTAAAGGTTAAGTACACACACAATACTGTTTCTGGCACTTGTAGAAAGGTTTTTAAAAGATGATTATAGCAACATATTTGTTTCTATGTTGCATAAAGGACTATGATTTCAGAAGGCTTTTTCCAGCCTAAACCAATCAAATGTTTCCAACACTGGGGATTTTGTTGATATTTTTGGTAGAATTTACAATCCCTTTACCAGATTCCCCCAAAACTCTTGAGCTGATTGAAGAACCTTAAGATAAATGCATCCAAATAAATTCTACAGGAAGTACAGTAACTGCGCGTTCTTTAACACAGAACATCATTGTTACTGCTGTCTTTTAATGGTTCCTCCCACAGGCAGTATCTGAACACCCCACGTTAGCTCCTGCTCTGCCCTACTCACTGCTCTCATTTTGCTATTAAAAAGCCAGGACTTGGTTGGTAGAATTGATGTTGTCAGACACTGCTTTCAGATCAGTAAAGACTTTGTACCCTTGTGTGCATCAAACAATTCAATTCCATGCAAAGAAAGAAGGTGAATTAAAGGAACAGTCAGGATGCTCTGACTGAACACCTCTCCAGGGCAGCAAAAACAGGTAGAGAGTTCCTGTTCACTGTCTGGAGAAGTCTGAGTAACAAGGCCTGGATTTCATCTGTTATTAGAACTGCAGATAAAGATTTTTAAAATCTGAATTTGTTATTATTCTTCTACATATTCTTATACACAATAATTATCACTTACATTTGAAAGCATTAGCATAGTAGTAGCTCCGTAATCTCCCCCTTAGCTGTACCAGTTTAATTTCCAGCTCCTTATCTCCTGGAAGGACCATGGGGTCTGCAGTGCAGTGAGTTAAGAGCACAGCTCCGCAAGTGCTGGCACCAGCAGCCCCAAAGGCTCTCCAGGCTATGCCAGAGCCTACACAAAGGGACATAAATGCCTGAGCATGAGTCAACAGCTTCTGAAATGCCTTTGTGCCTGACAGCAGAAATGTTTATTTGGAACACGAAGGACCCACTAGATGTGGATAAAGGGAAGAATTTGCTTTGAGGAAAGAGCATCAGTATAGAGGCCACTAACCAAAATTTGTCCTTTTGCCTATTGTAATGACTTTCAGCACAACAACACCAAAGCTAACTTTATGATGTAGCCATTGTTTTTTGCCTTATCTTTTGGAAATTCCATATATATAGATATATGATTAGGTAGGTATCTCCCTGCATTTATGCATGATCAAAAAGGCTCTACTTTAAAATTTGCAAACCTGTTGCTTTAGTGTTCACCTGAACATGCTAAGCAGCATTCTGTCATCATTCATTTCATAAATACATAGGGTCGGTAGATGAAAAATAAAAAATGGAGATAGAGAGGAGGGGAAGAAGAAAATCTTTTTTTCCTTGAAGTAAAAAAACCCAGCAGATGCTGAAAAGTACTGGACATCAACTCAGTAAAATACAGGAAAAAAATGCCCAAATAGTCTAGAGAGGTGAAGAAATACCTTATGGCACACATCTTTATTGCATAAAAATACAAGTTTAAAAGTAAAATACCAGTAGCAAAGCAACAGATATGTTAGATGTAGTGCTTGGCTTACCTGTGTCCAGCCCCCCGCAAACCACTCCACTTTCCCAGCGCAGGGCCCGTTATTACAGGGAGTTGTTTCCGACGGCCTGTTGTTGCCACAGCCTTCCAGAGGCAAACTGCTGACGTGGTTGGTCATGCAAACCACGGAGCGCGTGCGGATCCCGTCCCCACACTCTGCAGAGCACTGCGAGCAACAGACACGACACGGTCACCGCTGTGCCCCCACACTGCACGACGAAATGCCGAGCAACAGTCATGGGAGTCAACTCATTTATACAAAGTCAATTATTTTTACTCGTAATTCAGCTGCGGCAAGTTGTCTTACACTTTCATACTTCTGAAAACATTACAAGTAGTACCTGTCTTTACAGTCAAAAATGAAAGGATTAGCTATGAAAGAAATCTCTAGTTTTAAAGATTTTGTAAGCTTTCTTACTTTTCCCTTCTTCCTCCTGTCTGTAAATTCTTTCAATTTTCATCCTAGTCATCTTTTTGCACCCTAATTAAAAGCTCTGAGAATGGATAATTTCAGTAAAAGGCTTTTTAGACAGCAGTACTATTTCAGCCTTTGATTTGTTCACTGAGTTTCTCCTCCAACCATTCAAGCTGTCAGCCAGGTGGATCTCACACTGGCTGAAAGGACAAGGTTAGGAAGACTCTCAGGGCTGTGGCGCTGGGAGCAAAGTGACTGCACAGTACATCCTGGAACTTTTCCATATAACAACTTGACAGAGTCTGACAGCACAGTAAAGTAGAAAAATACAAATTTTTTTGACAGCTGGTTTCAAAAGATTCAAGTGAATCCTCAGTAAACAACTGTAACTACCACTAGTTATTGCCCAGCCTGTTTCAACTATAAGGTTTTAATCAGTTTTAGAAGACGTGACCATAGAAGCTTTTGTCCATTCAATGTTGCCTTTTAATGGTAAGACTTTCCAGTAACTAATGTTCACCATTCTCAAAGCTACACTGCTAAATTCTGAAAGCTCTTATTAAAGAGTGATATGCAAAATCTTATGTCACATATTCAGAGACAGTATGGATGTCATCCACAAACCACAGGACAAACCACAGGATAAATTCCATTTATGCCCTTAGAGTTTGCTCTTTTATCTACTGCAGCAGGAAAGTCTCTGGTATTTCACGTCCTAAGCAGCATCAAACTATTGACATTTAAAAAACAGAAACATGCCAAGAAAATAAGAAATTCTCATGTTTGACTGTTCCTTTGTTGCTGAATTATTTCTTAATCTTCCCTTTTGTTTTCTGTTAAAATGCATTTGGCATTTTGTGTCTAGACCATTAACATAAAAGAAAAACTTTTGTGCAGCTCACTGAAAGATATGTATATAATGGAATTTGAACTAAGCAATTATATTACACATGAAAAGAAACCGACAAATAAATATGCAATATATGAGAGAGAAAGATGCATTTGATTGCTATTTCAGATTTTATTTTTAACATACAATGTAATTAGGAGAAACTGTGTATTACTTCCACAATGAGAATTACATTCCTTGTGAGTAAATATAACTCTGCATTGGAACATTTTTAAAATTATATTGAATAAGAATGAGTCAAAAAACTGGTTATGAGACACAAAGTTGACTATTAACTTGATTTAGCAGCCATTGGTAACAGTGTCAGGGTTCACTTCCAGTAGTTAACCGCAAAACTGCAGATGCCATGACAACACCATTACTAACAAGACCAACCAATGCAGTCACTCATCTTCTCAAGAGAGAGCAGTGACAGAAAATACTGTTGTTGCAAACTGCTCTTCACTCACTTGCGCAGAGGAACAGTGGTTACTTGTGTGAAACATGTAGTCATATTACATTTACTTCACAGATACAGAATAGAAAACCACTTTTCCTATCAGCAAGTCGATTTCTTTCACAAGACGTTCAAATAGAATAGCAAAGATTTACTGAAATGGAATACCTAGAAAACTAAAGAAGTGATTCAACTCTTTAGAAGCAGTTTTTCTAACAAAGCACAATTTTTGAAAAACTAGAAATTTGGGTTTCTTCCTCCATCTGCAAGATCAAGCAATTAAGCGTCTCTTAAATGATGCCTAGAAGTAACATAATGAGGCTTTTTTGTTGGTGGTGCACAACAAAACTTTCCACTTTAACGCAGGTATGTAAAATAGATTTACCTGCTCAGCCAACTGACTTCATGGCTACGGAGGCCTTTTCAAAGTAAAGTGGCAAAATCTTGAAAAGACAAGAATTATGTAAATTGTGCTAGTAGTGAACATTTTCCTGTTCATATAAACTACAACATCCATTTCAGACAGGCCACTCCCAGGTGAGCTGAGCCCCACACCGTGGCTCCCACTCAAACCTACTGTGCTGAAATCGATTCTGTGGCTGTTCCCCTTCCACCCTCAGCAAGTATGTTCAATTGCATTAAGCAGAGAGAAGTACGTATATACTCTGCAGATACTTTTCTTATTGCTAACTAATTTTCACTTGACAATCTAGTTTGCTTTTCTGCCTTGCAAACCAGAGCTGGGAACAAATTTAGTCCGTAAAGTCATCCAGAAAATCCCTGTAGTCTTACATTTTAAATGATTATGTTTTGAACTAAGCTTGTATATCAAATAACAGAGGAAATACCAAATGGGAAGGTATAGGGTTGGTCTACTCTCTGCTGCAAGATTTTACTACAGATTAACTACCCTCTAAGGATTTACAAAGCAAACTTAAACCTGAATGTTTTGCATTATGCATTTGTTTTTTCATGTTTTTAACTCCTTTTCAGCAAAAATCTTCCTTGTGAAAACCATGGATTTCTAAAATCCAAGGCAGGGAGCAGGGAGTTGCATAATGAATCCTCTCCCCTTGGTTTTTACAACTGACACACCACCCATTACTTTCAATTTGGTGACATTGATTTGTTGCATTAATACATAGTAACTGCCATAACCTAACATTGTGAAACATGAGAAAGTTTCACAAGCTGCAGCTTTATTCTGGTCCTATTATTAAAGATATTTTGTTTCACAATCTTGTTTTAATTGGAAGAAAGTCCTCAGAAACCTCCGTCTGTGTTTTAAGGAGTCTGCCATTTTTCCTCTTCCTGAGGTCCTTCCCTCCTGAGTTCAATTTCAGAAGCTTTCCATACCCATTAAAAACTAAAAATAAAACCCCATATCATAGCCCTCATTCAGGGCTAAGATTCATGTCGGAAAACAACTGAGCAGCAGTCCAGGAATATAGGGCAAGTTCCTGCTAACTTGGAAAACTGTAAGTGGAAGCCTGAATTTTCGTCACAGCTACAAGGGAAGGGTAAAGCAAAAAAAATCCCTCTTAGCAGTGCCAGTTGCCCTTCACTAACATGCCAGCCCTACTCATTACCCTCAAATGGGGCAACAGACCACTGCAAAGTGGCAACAGGAATTCTCCTGGGCCTCCACAGTCCTTTCACGCAGGTCTCAGTATCACTGCTAACCTTAATTAAATGTTTAAATAACAACCAACTGAGTAAAACACCCCCATTTGTGGAGGATTTCTGCTTACCACGCTTTTAACCTTCATCACCTTAATTATTTGCCACAAGATAGTAAAGATTTTTATCAGTCATCCTGCTGATGTTACACTACTGCAAAAAATAAAAATGAAGATCTATGTTTCAAATACATTTATCAAACTCCTTAGCATTATTTGACCTACTACAAGAAAATCCATTTCAGAAGGGATTTTAGACACATTATGTAACCTTTGTTTTTCCAATAATACACTCAGAATTGTATTTCAGAAGATCACTTCTGCCACAGTTGCAAGACTGGGGCAGATTTTCAAAGGACATAGACCCACTGAGAGCTGCCTTGATCTCTAAAAAAGAAAAAAAACATTAAAAAGGGAGTGTAGGAAAAAATATCCTTTTGCATTGTCAAAACATTTTCTGATACCTAGATTTAAACTGTTTCCTTTTAGAGTGCACCTATGCATACAGCAGGTGCTGGATCAGTCCAGCAGTTCCATGGCGTCCTTGCAAGGTAACAATGCCAATGCCCTCTGCAGTAATTACAGCAGGGAAGAGACTTCTCCACTGCTCTGGCTCACACCATAACCCCCTGGCCTGGAGAGCTGCCAGCACTGCTCAGGGCCCGAGCGCACCAGCACATTGTAGCCTCACCTGGGGCCCAGCCACGCCCTGCTCATGGCCCAGATCTCCCTTTAACCTTGGCCCTGCTCCATTAGTCTTTGCCTGGGCTTCCTCAGAGAGGTGCTTTTTCCCAGCCACAGCCTGCACTTCCATGATCCCCCCCACCTGGAATCACTCCCCAGCCTGACCCTGGCCCTGCCTCATTCCCACAGACCTGCCCCGGGATCACTGGGCTGGGTCCGACCCCGGGTTCTGTCACTGCAAGGATGTCTCAGCCTGACCGTGCACCTGCCCCATCACTGGGATCTTGCCTGATGACCTGGTCCCTGTTTTGCCCCTGCCTGCCACCCTCCCTGCAACACTGGGCCACAGGTAAAGCCAGGCAGCCTTTAGGGGCTGAACTGGGGCAAAGCCAAGGCCAGGCCTACAGAAGGAAACACAAATCTCTGTAGACCTTGGTCACCCTTCTATCGAAACCCTCCTGGCTGTATGTTTCATTGCAAGTTATGGAATGAGTTATGTATTTATACATAAAGAATGCAAACCTTCTATTTCCATATGAATCCCACATGAAATCAATGAAAGGGAGTATTTTATCTTGTTTTCATTTTATACTAAAACAAATAAACAGTGATAATAAAAAATAATCAACTCTTGCACAAGCTTAATGGTGATTTTTCTTTTTTCCCCCAAGATTCAGGAGATTTTAAGTGAAGTACCCAGATTTAAATAAAAAGCAGTGAAAGAAGAGTGTAAGCTACAATATTCATTGGTGGTTCCCCATCTGACTGGTCAACAAACCCACTTGAACCTTTTAGGCAATGTTTCGAACTGAGAGGAATAAACCATTGATTTTTATGAAGTTCTCCTTTTACTACAGTTTTCTTGCAGAAAATTATTACAGAAGCATTGCTGTTACTCCTTTTAATGAAGAGTGAAATCCAGAGCATGTGTTTGGTTTGTTTTGATTATGTTCCCTGATGTGCAGCATTTTTTCTTTCTTCCCAAGATTTTATTTTGGCCCCAGAATCTCATTAACATCTAAGAATTGTTTATATTTTGGCTTCTTTTCTAAACATAGGCTCTAAACATAAAATGAGAAACAAATGAACAGAGGAAATGGCAATCAGGAATAAACAAAAATGCAGGGGGGGGAGCTCCAGTTACCGGGAAGGAAACACTGGTGAGTCTCCCATTGCTGTAAATCAGGAGAATGCAGTTTCCTGCTCCTGGCCCATAGGAGAAGTAAACTTTCCAGCAATTAGAGCTGTCAAAGAATCAGTCATGTGAAATGTTTGCAGGAATCTCATGTGCTCCCATCAATCCCATTTTGTTGTTAAGTTCAGTAAGGTTCACCAGATTTACTCTACTGATTAATGGATGCTGTTTGGTGGAACTCTGCTGTTTTAATGCAGTATGACATCTTTAGAGAATTATGAGACAGGAAGCAATCTTTCTACAAATGCACATAAAAATATTACAAAAGTTTGTCCAGACTCTCTATAGGCAAAAGACATTAAAGATCATGGAGAAGTCAAAGCCATGAAACTTAAGTTAATTCTCTTATTTATGCTCAAGATAGAGCAATAAATGCAAAGACAGGCACAGACAAAGTAAGACCAGTCTCACTTTGCTACTACAGACTTCTAACCTGTAATCTTTTCCATTGAAAGGGGTAAAAGTTTTTGCTTCTCTCAAGACTGAGCCTGGGGGATATCAATATATGGTGTTTAGACCTACTTCCCATACAAGGAACCAGAGTGTATACTTGTCAGAAAAGAAGTGTTTGTTTCCCAATAATTAATTGCCCTCCCTCCTTCCTTTCCAGCATGCACGTGGTGGCCACACACCTCATGAGTTTTGCAGGTAAAAGTGTTTGTGTAACACACACATACTGGACTCTGATACCTGTTTATCACAATACCACAAATCAAGAAATGGATTGTCTTAGGAACATGAAGGGGTTTTAAATTACATATATAAAAATTCAGTGTGTGCAGAAACCAACACCAAGGAAGGAGGTTAATGCCATGGGGAAAAACAGGTGGCCCATAAAATACATAAATACATTGTGGGAAAACAAGACTGGGGAACACAGCAAGAAGGCAGCCAAGTATTATTTACAGGCTAAAGCAACATACAGCCCACCCTGGGAAGGAAACACAACTCCTACACACAAATTTGTATGCGCTCTGCAGATTTTTAAGTGCACATATGTTATATTGCTGAAGTTACATTTAGGGAAATGTAATGATATAATTCAGAACCACAGAAACTGTTAATGGTAATATGGGTAACTAGCATGATTTTTGCATCACTTAAAACTTTGCAAGGTTTCAGTAAAATAAGAAAACACGTGATCTTTTCACCATTCCTAAATTAGACCATGTTCTTTTCTTAAAACAATGTTAAAGAATACCCTTGTCAAATTCTGCACAAATATGTACTACAGTTATCAAATCCTGAAATTGAACATCCATTGCCAGCAAAGACAACTGTAATTTTTACATTGCTGTGCTTTTCTCTTGCTGTTTTGCTAGTTAACCAAGGCTATATTGTGCCCATGCAAGCCATCAGTCCAGACAGGGAAGGCTGATCTATCCCTTGCTGAAAGAGGAAGTACGTGCCTAACCAATCTCTGACAGGCTTCTGGAAATCTCTGCTTGCTGCATGTGCAACCGTACACATGAAGTGTTTGCAGAGTGGGTTCAGAAAAGGCCTTCTCTTACAGCTGTAACTAAGTTTGAACTCAACCATTTCAAAGTTCCAAAAGTTATGATAAGTTCTTTTACCTCTTATTTCTAGGCACGGCTGAAATGTCAAAATACAATGGGAAAGACTGTTCTGTGGTATTTCCAGCTGGGACTTGAAGTAGGCATGTAATAAATCTCACAAAGAAGGTCTGTTCACCACAGTTTTGCAGACTCAAGAGGTTTGAACAAGCTTTTTTAAAGCACTTGAACTTTTGGCTGCTTATCTGAACCATTTGTGGCTGTCCATCGCTGATCTATGCTTATTGCTGAAGTGTGGCTTGGCTTAAAGTAATTTTTAAGGAATTGTTTGGGGAAAAGATACATGAAAAGCCCATACACCTGGGAATGCCCATTCTATTCCATGACAGAATTCTTCTCTTATCTTCCAATAGAAACACACTCCTCTAGAAGGAGAGACTTCTGCTCCTAAGAAACAGCCTTTCCAAAGCACAAGAAGAAAGGTAATGGCCAAAGGACTTTGCAAAGCTGTTCACTGCTCCTGTATTTCACTGCCTGCCACTGGAATCACTGCCACTGAGGGTCTGAACATCCGAGTTATGAGGTATGTGTGAATCTTAGGAGATCCTGCATATTCCACCTCAAATCTACTTTTTTCCTGAAATAAGCCATTTCTTACATCCTCTTTGTGAACCAAACTCCAAACCCACTCCTGGCAGAAGTGATGGTGAATAATGCCAACTACAGTAGCAAGCATTTGGAAGAAATTAATCTGTACACTTATATAAACTGAGAAGGTAACAAAATCCATTCTTTACTCTCTGGCCCTAAAAAGTTTGTGGTAAGAAAAAAACCTCCAACATTTTCCGCATTACCTGCTTCACTTCTATGTCTCATTTAACACATATAAATAAGCAAAATAACATTCTACAGTTATAACCTTCAGCTCAAAAGCTGCTTTTAGTTCTGCAGAGGACAAAATATCAGTGTAGAGTAATGAAGAGAATGGTGCTAGAGTTTTCACTGCAATGTCTGTGCTTTATGTGGTGGAACTGCACTGGGTGATTGCAGCTGGGCCAAATGATGTCTTTGAGGGTAGAATGGATTTAACGGCGCTGTACAAAGAACAGATCTATAAGCAAAAAAAAAAAAAGAAAGAAAAAAAGGCAGAAATAGAAAAAGCACTGCCATTTCCCTACAGCAAAATCTCTGCCCTTTGCACTAATACCTCTGCTTCTCCTGGTATTGTTCTGTCCACAGTATGCAAGAGCATACACTGGAAAAAAAAATCAGAACAACACAAATTTAGTAGTCTATATTTTCGTTTTCTTTATAAAATCTATTTGAGTTGTCTAGGGGCTGAAAATTTTGCAGACCTTGTAGCAAGATCTGCCTTTTTCTGTGTTTTGTGACATAGCAGGTACCTGCCCTACTTGTGAAGTTCCTGCTCCATCTCTGCATCTAAACCATATGGAAAATCTTCTGAGTGTCCAAACTAATGCACAGCCTGTGAGCCTGACACTCCTGGCTTTTAGAGGTACTACCACAAAGTGATCTAAACAATGAAACCATGAAGTTACAAAGGTAATCTTAAAGCTTCACTGACATATTACATTACTTGTCTGTCAGAGCAAAGAGAGATGCAACCAGGATTTTACAGACTGAAGGCTGAACTTGTCTATAGATGAAATCGATATGCAAACATCCACAAGAGGGATCAAAATACCAGGTTTTTCTTAGCCCATGTCTGTAAACCTCTTAATGAAAGTAATATAAATATCACCACCGAACAACAGCTCTGAGCCCAGTCATGAAACAACTTAAATCACAACTAGTTTTATTGCTTTCACGCAGAGAATCTGACTCAGTGGAAGAAAATTAACTCCAACATCCACATCCACAAAATACAAGAGCCTGAATCAAGCCTGCCTGAGTTTATGGAGTTGTTTCCCACTTTTCACACCTATAAGATAATTGGTTTGTGGCTTGAACTTAAACCCAGACATCAGGCCTCAAATATGTATCCCTTAAAAAAACAGTGGCGAAACTTCTAAGAGTCTGAATCTTGAGACTCAGCACTAAGCAAGGAAGAATAATAAATCTCAGCACACTCAATATTTTGGAAAGTTCAGATTCAGAGCCAATTCTAAGTTTGGACGTTTGGCCATATACCCACATGCTTGCCCTTTCTCTGCATTCTT
This sequence comes from Machaerirhynchus nigripectus, assembly GCA_013397975.1. Classification (NCBI taxonomy): domain Eukaryota; kingdom Metazoa; phylum Chordata; class Aves; order Passeriformes; family Dicruridae; genus Machaerirhynchus; species Machaerirhynchus nigripectus. The sequence continues at coordinate 1,707,812 of VZRQ01002448.1, forward strand.
GTATCTTAACACAAACTCAAGAAGCCCTTGGGATCATTATTTTTTTGTTTGCTTTTGCCTGTTTAAAAGACCAAGAATAAACATGGAAAATAAGATTACTCCTTTTATGGCTGTACTGATGTGTATTTTTTAATTCTGATGCTCTTGTTTTAGAAGGTTTGGCAGGATAAAGATACTGGGAAGCCTTACCCTGTCACTCCATTCTGTAAGGAACCAGCTCTTGGCACAGGGGCCCATGTCGCAGTTCTCGATGTCATTTGGCCGCAGTTTCATGTTACATTCCTCATCATCAACAATGTCCCCAAGGTTGCTGACACACTTCACATCTCGAGTCCTCTGCCCCACTCCACAAGGCACTGAACACTGTAACAAAAGGGAAGTGGCATCAGGACTCTGTGCAGTGGTTTTCCAGGGAGCTGGGACCATACAGCTCATTCATTCCTGCTAAGATGTCTTTCTGGGCAGGAAACTGATTGTCATAGTCAAGCAGGGATGTATTGAACTAAGATTTGCTTATTTCCAAGGCTTTTAATATTCCACTTGTTTTAAACAAAACCAATTTGATATTTAATTACTGATACCTGGAAGAAAATTCAAGTTCTTTCTGAGGTATTCTGTTCCAAAGGAATGCATCCTACTCACTGAGGTCCACTCTGTCCTGATCTGCCACTCGCTGCAGATCTTGAGCTGGCAGGTGCTGGTTGTGTCGGGTTTCTCCAGGTGCTGGCAGCGGTACTGCTGCACCGTCAGCGTGCGGTTGGCGTAGATCTGCCGGCACAGGATCTGGCGGTGCTGCATTCCGAGCCCGCAGGTTTTGCTGCACTCAGACCACTCCCCTATATCCCAGCTGAAGTGGAAAAAAAAGGACGTCTTTGTTCCACAAAAAATTTCCAACACTGATCTTAACAAAACTGGAATGACATGATTCTGATGCTGGTCCAGAATCCTATAAAATGGCACTTCAGTCTGTGTGTGCAACAATCCCTTAGCAGGCACCATCACATACTTGTGTACACTGCCTTCCTACACAGGTTAGTAATAATGAGCATGGATACAGATTGCACAGTTCATGGTCTCAAGACATATTACAAACATTACTCAAGCCTGTAACAGCTGCTTGGTTTTTGAAAGAATCTGTAATATGTATTACTGCTCTACTGACACTTCCCAAAAATTTAAGATGTGCTGCATAAAAGTTTTCTGCAGCAAAGGCTCTAAAAAAGGCCAATAACACAAACATCATAAAACCCATGCAGACATTCATTCATCAGTAAAACTGAAATAGTAGATGATAAGCAATGAACAAATATAAGTAATTTTAGAGATCAAAAAAATCTCTAGATATATTCTTCCCATTCCAAAATTTCACTGTATTTATTTAGTCACCTTTGTATAAATACATGATTTTCCATTTTTTCTTTACAAGCATGAAGACAGACACATACCTAAAGGAAGTATCTGAACTGTTTACATATTTTATTTCAGAACTCTAGTGGACAGCAAGTGAAATCTCTGCATTTAAATATTTACATTTCTTTGTTTATAATCTATATTAAAAGGTGAGGAAAATGCTTTTGGTGAGAGAAGACATCTCCAGGTAAATGACTTCAGAAGTTCCTGAGTACCCAATATATACTAGGAAATTGCTCATCAGACATCTCTGGGCCTGTAAGAGCACTTACACCATTAGAAACTTCGATGGGATAAGGAGTGACCACTTGCTGCCCAGAAGAGGACTGAAGAATATAACCCCCAGAGAGATGGAAAACTGACCTAAAACAAAGTTGCTGTAATGGCAACTGGGTTTAACCCTGTTCTCTTCTTGGTATACACCCTGGATGAAAAGCCCTTCCGGTTGTTCTGTAATTTTTATTTATATTTTTAATTTTTGAGTATATAAAGCAAGTTGCTCGGCCAATTGCAATTCGCAGTCTCCCAATAGCAAGCGTGATTTCAGAAGGAAACCACACCTGAGCTGGTTCTATCGGTGTGCTGGAAGCAAGGACCACCAGCTCAGAACCCAGTCTTGGAGGCGAAGATCTACTCAATTCAGGGCAGAGAGGAGAATGTACAAGGGGGCTGTTGTGAGCACTATCTCATCTTTAAATAATGGAAGTATGGCCACTACAGCACACTGATCTCATGGGGAGTGACAGAACCTACAGAGCCTCTTCTTAAGACAGGTATATGCAGAAGCCTCTCTCTTGAGAAAAATGTACGCAGAGACCACATAGAATGTGCCTGCCTGAACAATCACACCCATTTTGAGAAACTGCTACACCTACTTGTTGCCAAGTTCCCTTTTGTCTGTGGCTCCCTGTGAAAGGAAAGAAGGCCACCAACAACTATGGAAAAAAAAATCCACTACCATTTATGACACAAGTGCATGGTACTTGAAAGTTCAAACTACTTTCCCACTTAGAATAGCCTCTTTCACATGCAAAATCTTAATGATATTGGCTTATTTCACTTGACTTAAATTATAGTATCTTACAAAGCTGGGCATGGGAAGAGGTTGCAGGCCTCCTCTTCTGGAAGGGGTTTGGTGCTGCTGTCACAGTAACCCTCGGGTACCTCCTCATGAGTGATTCTGTTGACGCAGTGGAAAATTGGGTACTGTGATCCTGAAATTAAACAGACAATTAGGTAAAGGATCCCACAGCAATAACAGCAGCATCCAACATTGATGCAGAAAGGAAAAGCATAACCTGACAACAGGAAACACAGACAAAGGCTTTATCCAAAATATCCAAATGTAAGAGCTAACAGGATATGGTAGCAGTTTCCACACTGAATTTCAAAAGATCTATTTGCTCAGTCATCTCAAATGGAAATCTATGACAAGAGTTGGTGGCAGTTCTCGTGGGAAGCATTTTCACTTTGTAAAAAAAAGGTAATAGTCTTTTTTCTAAGCCAAAGTTTTACTAACGAGCTTTGAAATCTCACAGGTTTTCATCAAAACTGTTAACTTAGCTTCCCTTTTCCTTAGGTAGCACAAAAATAACCTTTTTTTCTTCTTGCAACTTAGAATTTCCTAAGGTTATTTAACTTTGGTGGATCATAAAAAAATAATTAAAAACCATCATCTATATTTCTGCGTGAAGAAATAAAGTAGAAGAAAACGGAAAACATAGAGAAAAGAAAATGTAGAAAGTGTACTATACTGAGTGATGCAAAATGAAAACAAAGCCTTAAATAGTAGAGATTTTTTTCCTGATTTTTCCACTCCCTTCTTTGTCAGCCTATATAACTTGGTTTGGCTTGAAATGCCTTAGGGGCATCAGAGAGTCAGGGGTCTCACACCAAGATCACAAGAAATGTTCATACATTCTCAACAGTTCCAGGATCCTGCTCTCAAGATCAAGTTTCTTTTGAATTTAACTTAATCAGAACATGCACACATTCTTCAAATAATGAGAAAGGGGACATGTAATTTTGGCAGTTCTGTTGCTAAATTTCATGGAGTAAATTTAAGCTGTATAGGAGCCTGAAAGATACCCTTTTGATTTTTTTTCTTGAATCCTACAGTTTTGCTATATTCCTTTTGACTCAGATTTCATTAATACCACTATCAAGAGTGACCAGATCTCTGCAGAAAGGAGAACTATGTGCCAATGTCTATAAAGGCCACAGGATACACAACCAAGATTTCTATGATGGAAAGGAAGAATACATTTACCCTGATGTGTTTCGGCAACTGCACCATAAATTATCTGATTTGGATACTAAAATTCACCTTGAATATGGAAATTCAGTCACTCAGTAGTTGATACTCACTGATTGCTGCTACCCAATAATCAGACACAATTATGGATTCTGCCTGTATGACTTCTATTAAAAGCACAGTGTGCTTAAATGCCAACTAAAATATTTTTCTCTACAAAAGGGCTGACTTCAAGAAGTCTGAATTTTACTGGTTGTATTTAGCTCTAGTACTACCAAGGAAAAAAGTTCTCTCTCTCTTTTTTTTTAACTGAGAAGCAATTTTGATTGCTATCACTATTGCTGGATTTTTTAGCTCTGTCTGTAGCTTTAACATGGACACTCATCCGGCCTTGGACCAAATTCACAAAGTGTGCTCTCAAACTAATTAGGAAGCAAATGTTCTACATGTATATGAACTGGCGACAGTCAGCTGAGCTCCCACACTGGTACATGTTTATTTTAAACCTCTGCAGTTTTTTGGGTATGGTGGTGGGTGGCTATGCATAGTACAAAAGATTTCACTTTTACCATCACAAAAACTTACTCTTCCAATTAATTGCTTGTGTTCTGCATTATTGAATCTGTGGTCACTGTGAATGTCTGACAGCAAAGCTTAATCTTTGCAGTATATGCAAGCAGTGTATGCCCCACTTCCCAAAAGCTCACTAATTACCAGGCCCTTTCCATCCCTTTTCCATCCCACTTCTTTCCTATTAAAACCTCCCATTTCTGAAGTCACATCAGTGCTGTTCCAGCAACATCCAATGAGACAAAGATATGTCTGATGAAAATAACTGTGAAAGCTTCCCGTAAAGGTCAGAAAGCTGTTGACAAAGATACAAAAAGCATGGAGGGTGTATCTTACAAAGCAGGAGAGGCAAAAGGGAATGGTAAAGAATGCCAAAGAATGCTGAGGAAAGCAGCTGTGTATCAAGGGTATGGGAGAGAGCAGCTTGCCATAAGTGCTGAAATACTTCCTTTCAGAGGAAAATGTCATATCTTTCCTTATAATTTACATGCTTTGTATTTCTAATTCTGCTGTTTCTACTGATTTAAGTATAAGCACAGGTAATAGTTGTGACATGACTTCTGGTTGTAAGATAACAGAAAACAGCAATGTCTAACAATGTTTTGTGTACACACAAAGCACGCACCTTTCCCACATGTAGTAGTGCACTCAGTTTTTCCAACCTGTTTCCAGTTGTGTTCTCGGTTTTGTCTTGGTGGCTGCATAGCAGGCACTTGGTTTTCTGGCTGATGAGAAGGAAATCTTCCTGGATGAATAACTGGAAAAGTTCCAGCTGACTGTCCAGTGAGAATGTCTGTCTCTCTATGCAAATCCTCATCCTCATGACTTGTACTCTCTGGCATTCCTAACTGACCATTCAATGGCTCCCCTGATGATGGACAATAATAGAAAAGTAAAATAATGAGCCTCACATGAAAATATTATTCTATGTTATGATCCACTAATAATTAGAACAGGAACATCATTAAACTTGGAAGCAGCTTTAATCTGCTATTTAGAAACAGCCTAATAGTGACCTGCAAAGATTGTGTTGTTTTAAACTAAGATAACCAAGTCTTAGACAGCAAATACATTAAAAACTAAAAACTGAAGAATCTCCAAAGACAACGTAGAGTTAACGCACCCAGTGTCAAAATATCCCAACGCTTTTTTGTTTTGTTCCACGCTCTGCATTCTGTGCCTCCCCATATCCCAGCACAGCTGCTCCTCATTATGAACATACCAAACACTCCGAAATTTGTCAGAGCAAGTCACAAACATTAAAATGAGGACCAAATTCACTTGCAAAGTTTCTCCTGTCCTTCAGAACTTCCTAGGAGTACATGCAGCACATACCCACAGCTCAGGCAGGAGCTGCCCAGATTCTTGCTTGGGAAGAAAACACTGTTCTGTTTGATCCTCTCTAGTTGCAAGAGGGAAGGGAAACTGTGGAGGGTTGTTTTAAATTATCTCAAAAAGATTCTGAAAAATCATGTTCTATTTAGTTTCTGAGACATGGTTACAAGACTCCTACTCAAAGTAGTAATCTTCCCAGCTAAAGCATAAATAAACCCTGCCAGTTTCAGTTCACTGAAGTTAGCAAATCAAAGCTGAGTTCTCATTCAACATGTAGGGTGAAATTCTGGGCCTCTCCCACATCAATGGCAGCATTTATACTGAATTTAATGGTATAAATTTCTCCACTAGATTATTAAGTAACAAAATGTGTTTGATGAAAGGAAATGGTGGCATTTTACCTGGCCTCCTGTGAGCAAGCAACTGCGGACTAATGACATTGTCTCCTGGAATGATATATTCATAATGTATACCCGGGTTAGGCTGCTGATGTATCATCTAAAAAGAAAACCAGCCACAGATTGAGTTTGTCCACTTGTTACGTTACTAACACTTAAATATCACCTTGAACTGATCAGCTACATAACCTTATTTACCACTGGTTGGGAAGAAGCAATGGTTAATGACTGTCTCCAAAAATGCAAAAAGAAGAAAATACAAGTTACTGTTTGCAAAGAAGAAAATACAAGTTTCTGTGTTTGCAAACTGAGCTAGCTTATGATAGCAGAGAAACTATTTGTCTAAATCTTCTTTGAAAAAATCAAGACGGCCATGCTTGGGCCCAAGGTGAGCTGTGGGCTGTGCCACCCACAGCCTCCCCCCTCGGCAACGTGAGCAGCAGAGGCTCACACCAGGCCTCAGCAGCAGAAGAGATGGTCCTAAGATTATCAAAACATTCTAAGATAGCAGGAACTTGCCAGATGCCTGAGGAAACAAAAGCAAAGAAGAAACAAAGCAGAAAAAAAGAAATACCACAACCCCAACCCTACACATGCAGCCTCCTGCCTTTTGAAAGGCTCCCCAGAGGCCTGAGGAGAGCACCTGCAGACAGCACACACGCTTTACTCTGTGCCTATCAAAAAGCCAACTGCTCCTTTCAGCACCCTGCAGCTCCCTCGGCACCCCATGGAGCCCCAACAATCCACCAGCTCAAGCTGCTGCCATCACGCTGCCCTCCCCAGGAGCACTGCTCAGCAAAGAGCCAGGCAGCAGAGTACAAAGGCCCATGGACTTGCTGCAGCAGCTGAAGATTGCCCACAGCTCTCCTGCATCCTTCCACATTCATTTTCAACTGAATGAAGATGCAATCTAAGTGCAGCCAGAACCCCACTGCTTTACAGCCAGCCACAGCTCTATCAGCGTGCTCTTTATGAAACACAGGCAGGAACCAGAAGGCTTTCTCCTTTAAATGTGAAAATGAAGCTCAGTGTTTTCAGAATGCTGCTGCACAAGCCCACATGAGCTGACAGGAGCATGACTCTGAAAGCCACTGTTACTCCGAGTGTGCTTTTTTAAGCAGCTGGGCATAACAGGACCTGAGACAGATACGACTTCAGGACAGCTTTTTTAAACTGTTAGCAGTACACTCCATTCCCTATTGACTCCTATTGCATTGTGGCTGCGAGCCTGAGCATACCCACACTAGAAATGCAGGGGTGTCATGAGCTGCTTGTTTCACCATTTCAGCTTTGTGTACTTCAGTACTGCTCTAGTGACACGTATTTTTAGTCCTGAACTCTCTGTGGGGATTAGTCTGGTAGAAGCTTCAGACTATACTCAAAGTACCTTTTAAAACCAAACAAAATGAAACCAAACCAAACCACAAACAAAAACCCCACACAAACCCACGAGCAAACACCAGAGCTTGCTCTAGTTCTTTGGTCCTCACAATCCATGGATCTAAATGCAAAAGATCCTGCTATCCTAATGGCCCAGTGACCCAGCAGAGCACAACTAACACTTCAAGGCTTCACTAAATTCACATCAATTAATACCAGCTAGGGATTCAGACCCCTGTTTTTACTTATGTCAAAATCACTTTTTCCTTGCCAAATATAATAGCTGTTCCTATAAACTCCGTCCCTCAGAGAGCATTCACTTTTCTGAACCATGTAATAATGCACTGCCTCCAGTATTTTTTTGTAAGGTTGGGTCCTTCCAATGTTACTTTGTTATCCAAAAAATACGCCCTTTTTGTGCTCCTGAGAGAACCAAGAACTGTGAGCTGACTTCAGCAGAAGAGTTACACTTCCCCTTGCAGAACCAGGACCCTGTTCTTTAGATGGTTCTAGGAACAACTTCCCAGTAGTTCCCAGGTGATGGTTTTTCCATGACATTTCTTAAAACAACTGACAGGCATATGTTAGAGAGAGCTTAACCGATTAAGCCCCTAATTAGTATATTATTCCAGCTTTCCTGCAGGAAAATACCTGAAATGATAGAATAGTTTTGCTTTGAGTTAGTGGACTTGAGTCTTTGTAGAAATGTATACTTCACCCTTGGACAGTATTTGTATCTCTTTTTCTTGTTATTTATAAGCTCCTGTAAATCAGAAAGGTTTTTCCTCTATATTTCAGAGTGGAAGAAAGACAGCGTGATCTCAGGAAAACAGAACAGAAAGCCACTTGAAAAGCTCATCTGCAAACCTCTTCGTTTTTCTACACAGAGCATGAAGATCAGGAGTATGGGTGAAGGGAGAACGACACAATTCAGGCATTGCAAGACGAAGTCTGAAAAAAGACATCTGTATCTGCTTGGCTACACACTTCAAACCTGGGAGAGAGGCTGTGTCGTACCGAGCACTGATTTTCTTGCACCTTGCACTAGTCATCTTTATCTTCCCACACTATATTAAAAAAGAGACTAAATTATCATCTTATACTGAATTGCAGTATTCCTCCCATCAACCAGAAACATCTCAGGTGAGAGACCAGTCAAATCAGAAGTGGCAACCCACAGCAGCAGCCACAGCGCAAAGCTGGTAAAGCTCTGCCTATCACGGCAGCTTTCTTACAGGGACTAAACTAAAACATCCCAATAGCGTACATCCAAACTTAAGGCTTTTTTATGATATTACTTGGAAATACCTGTTTAACCTACTTCCTGACCCTTTTCTCTCTGGGTCATTACGTATCAGGCATTAATTGGCTGACAATAAAAACTCAGGGCCAAGCCTCAACTCACAAACCCTGTACTGCACAATGACATGAACACTTGAAAAACACAGAGTCTGCATTGCACAATCTAGGAGGAGCCCAATTGTTTATTTTTCTAGGCTTTTGCCAGTCATACATTGCAATCAATTCGAAAAGAAGTTTGGATCAGTTGGACTATATGATCTTAGAGGTCTTTTTCAACCTTAATGATCCTTGTGTTAGCATAATTGTTACACTGCTTTGTTAGACACCATATAGCAGATGGGGAATAACTTTGCCAACATCTAAGTTTTCCAACTTTGTAATCAGGGCAGTTACTATTAATTTTTCTATGAAATTATCCAGCACACTCACTTTTCCACCCCATATTGCACTCAAGGACAAAAAAGCCACAGCTGCATGAAAGAATCATATATTCAGTTAACCTAGTTTTTCAATAAATGAATTTTACTGTGTGGGAGTGTATAATCTAAGAACACACCATTTATCTTGGAATAAGTTGTAATCAATTCCAGTCATACTTTTTATTTCAGTATGATGAACTAAAAATCCATCCCATCTGAAGTAAAAAGCTTTTTCAATATGATTTCTTCCTCTTAGACACAATTTGTCTTCTCTTCCTTTCTCAAATCACCATTATCTATGGCCTCCCATCACAGCTTCATATTAAAACTGCCCTGCTTCAAATCCTACATTCTACAGGTTTATGGACCTGTTTCTTTTAAAGGAAACCGAGATGGTGAGAGGCCTTGTCTGGCTTAGGTATTTGCTTCTTCACTGTAAAATTAAACTATGCCAAATTTATTTCAATAGGAAAGTATCCAGAAAAAATCCAGTTCACCTGGACATTTGTACGCTTTATTTTTACTTTACTGAACAAGTTAAATTGGTTTTACTGGATCAGTAAGGTCTGTGAGAAAAAGGCTTGACTTAGAGTTCCTATGATCTGGAGCAAAATGGATACAAACAGCAAACAAGTGTAAAATATCACAAATAGCACTTCAAAATTAAAGTAACAAAGTCTTGGTACTGAATGCAATTTTAGCCTTGCATGTTAACAATGAACTGAACAATTTCTTTCCCATCAGGAAGATTAATTTAAATACTAACTCACATAGACATCAAGGACTTCATTTGTTGGCCCATCAGCTAAAAAGGACTCCCCTGCAGTGCTGGAGATCTCATTGGGGCGTCTGTAAGTGAACATTGTCCCACCACCTTCATATCTGCCCGGGCGATCGATGGCCCAGTTCCCGTTGATGATGGAGCGTCCTGAGCGGCTCCGCAGGGCTGCAGGGGGGACACAAACACAAGGATTTGGTCAGAGGAAAGCTCTTCCCACACTGGTGCCCAGTCAGTTCCCCACAGCTGCAGAGAACACTCTTAAGTATTCCTGACATCAGGGAACAAAGCTCCTGAAAAGAACAGAGTTGCATTAGTAGTTGTGGGGATAAACCCACCAAACCAAACACAAACCAATCTTACAAAACTGTGTCTCAACACTTCGTATGTTTATGCTGTACGAAAAGAAAGGAAAATCAAAGGCAGCTTGGAAACCTTTTTGAACAGTTTCTCCCAGGTGGCCACGTGACTCCCAGCCAGCCAGCAGCACACACAACACACATGGATGCCAAGGAAGTGGTTTTCCTGCACTTTCTTCCCATTGCGTGGACTGTTTTGTGAGTTAGGCAGAACAAAACACAGCAGCAGATACAGAAAATCAGTGCATTACACACTGTAGAAGGACCAAACAATTTAGGGGCACGTGAGTATGCTGAGTTGCCAAATATTCCTGTTATTCTTCATGAAGACATTTGGCTGGTCCCTCCACTTCCTTTTCAGAACATGATTTTTTTTGTCAGAACATCTGCAGAGCCCTGACCTGCAGCACTGCTTGGAGTGCTGAGCTCTCTGAAAATGCCAGTAGGATCTCTTGCATAAAAAAAAGTGACTTGCAAATCGGATACTCGCCAGGGACTGGTAAAATATGGATTCAGTATCCCATTGGGCAGTGCATTCCCTTTGTTATTACGGACAAGTCAGTGGTGTGGTAACATAGGGGCCTCTGCTCCTTCTCATTCCTGCTTACTTTATCTGTCTGTAGGACAGATAATAAGGACTGTAATTTTCAGTCCTTAAGGTCAGAAACTCCTGCCACATATATGTGCATAACTTATGCATTATTACAGTTGCAGTATTTTTAAAATATACATATATATATACATATGTTGAGGCTGAAACCCTACCAGACATTGCTTAATTACACCGGAGTGACACAACCCTTTCTCTAAAGGCTCTACTCAGAGATTTTCAATTTTATTACCAAAGAATTTACTTTTAATAAAAACTTTAAAAGAGACAACAAACAACAAAATCTAGTAATACCCTTGGCTGTATATTGTTTGGTAATTTACTTTTTAGAATACAAATTCAAGGTACAAGCTTTCAACTTAAAAAAAGTTAGGGGCAAGGACCCAGTTATTCCAGAGACTGCTTCTTCTTTGCCCTGTCTCCACAACTGTGACACTCAGTTAAAATGCTCTCAACATTACACACAACTATTTATGCTACTGGGAAAAACTTACACGCATGGCCTAAATGATGGGAAATTAAATTTATGCCACTAATTCCAAAGTAATACACATAAGAAACTTACATTGTTTGTACATATTCCAGACATCTGAATTAACCTAATTAATCAATAGAAGCAGTCTTTCTGCTTTTGCTGCAGGACTCCGAACAGAATGTCCCGTGTGAAGGGACAGTGTGACACTGCCAGTGTCCTTGTCTTGTTAGGTTGTAAAATTCAAAGTCTTTTGACTTGGAGGGGTTGCTGGTGACTAGCCAACTATTTATCATTTGCTTAACATTGATGAAATATTTTTATAAAAGCAAAAATGTAAATTAATTTAATGGCTTTGGATCAGATGCTGTAATGTATTCACACATTTTGAACTTTTAATTTACTTAATGCTACATGTTTATTTTCCCAAGACTCATCATACATCCACTTGCTTCCCAGGTCTCATTTACTGACATACCAGCAAAACAGCCTCTGTATTGTAAACATTAGTTGAAAAATATTTTATACAGTATCAGCCATGGAAGTGGCCTCATCATTAATCATATAGTGATGAGAGGAAAAATTAAAGCTAAAAATTATTGCATACAGGTTAAATATGAAATTCAGTCACATTACTTACTTGCTATTTATAAGCTATTTACACTTCGTTACTTTTTAATTCAAACAACTATGGATTAAACACTTCTGCAAAATGTATTGGAGACTGCTTTTAAATTGGTTTATTAATGTGGAACACTTCCTTAACTGTATGATCTGAGTGTTTTTTCTTCAACTGATGCTAAACAAATAAGATAAATGAAACATCAAGAGCTCAAGAAAAAAGAGAGAGCTAGCTAAGATTAAATTGTTATTAATAATGAAGCTGCAGAAATATGGCTGTCTGAGAAACTGAGTGCACATTAAACTTTCATTTCAAATCCATCATATGACAGGTTTGAAAGAGGCCTCTCCGTAAAAAGGGAAAAAGCCTTTTTTTATGTTTTGATCATTCTGCATCCACCACCTCAACTCTGCCCTCTGAAGAATTTTTATGGTGCTAATATTTTTAGCCGAAGCATGAAAGATCATGAGAAGCTCTACCATTAATTCCTCTTGAGGAATTCCACATACAGGCTCATTTAATTTATCTTTCATCTTGAAAATGGCTTTTAAGTAAAACTTCGTTGTTTACAGTGGCCTTCAATAATGTCTTGCACTAGTGATAGGAAGTATTTCAGGATACAACTTCTGATTAACTTCTCCACCTTAGCAGTTTGATATATCTTGTAAGTATCTTGCTGAATGACTCCTATTCTTCTAACCATATCTGAAGAGAAATATTTTAGGTGTGGGTGTAGTACCTCACTATTTACAATACATTTTCACCCAAAATAGGCACAGTACCAATAATAACATGAAACCTCTTAAATCTGGCAACAGCACTAATATGCAGAGTAATACAGTGTATTTTTCTGTCCTAAGGGTTTTCTGTCTGGGAGAACAGTGTCCTAAGTCCTACTTAATTGCTTTACAAGCCATAATAAGGCTGTAAACAGACAGAATTGAAGTTCTTTCCCATATATTAAGTGTCTCTCATTTGGTCCTGACCCAAAGAGAGTGAAGCAGGGACTAGTTCCTCTCTCTGGGAAGAGGCTGCAGCCTTGCAACTGCGGCCAGTGGGAATCCAAGTCAAGGTTTGGCTGCTGAAGTCAATTGCAAATGTCTCACTGATGATTTAATCCAGGGAACCCTGACAAGCTGCAGATGCACTCAAGGTGCAAGTCAAAGATTGAAAAGACATCATAAAACGTTCTTTGATAAAGGTCCTCAACAAAGGCACCTCGAACAGGCGAGTATGTGAGATGGATGGGGCTCTCAGGCTGCATTTGCTTTGCAGCTACCAATTAAAAACCAAAGCATCTCACAGGCAAAGTGCAGCAGCTATCTGATTTTTACATCATAAGCACAATTTTTACTTGACACATCACATTTGAAGCATTTTTTTAATACTTTATTTTAACAAGCTTTTTAAAATTTAATCCTGTTGCTGTTTAAGTTGAATTAAAGTGCAAGAATGTCTTGGCCACACCAGCTTTCTATAGAAACAACAACACTCTCCCAGCACTTTTAAAGAAAATGCCCAGGTACAGCTGCAGTAAATAATAAGACTACTTCCAAATAAGCACTTTGATGAAAGAAGTGAAAGAAACATGCAACTTCTACTGTGTATCTTTCCTGCACAAAAATACATTATGTGGAGCTTTCAGAGACAAACCTAAGATATTAATGTACTGTATTATAAAAAGTGCAGGGTGGTGCATCTTGTCCAACTTGTCCAAAATCCCACAGATACCCTGAAACGACACCTCCTGTGAGGTAAGTCAGTCGGCTTCATGGTACACACCGTGAGGAACGTAACAGTATGAGAAACTTGGAAGGGATGGGTTTGTTGGGAGAGTCCAGCAAACAGAAAAGGCCAGAAAATGCACTGAGCTGGCCTAGAACTCAGAGCAGCCACACCTACAGCCGGCTGATCAGCTGCCACACCAGCGTAAATCCTAAAACCAGTAGCTACTTCTGAATGCACACAGATTGTAAAACTCTCTTCTCCAAAAGGATTTGAAAACAATTCAGACATTAAGAAAAGAAACTCAAAAAACCCACCAAAACCAAAAAACTCAACTATTCAGTGTCACAAAACACAGCTTGCCTTCATGCCTGTCAGCCTTGCAGGATAGACTACACAAGACCTGTTAGGTCAACAAAGAAAGAGCACATGGACCACAGTCTAGAAATACTCTAAGTCACAGCACACAGCTTCTAGGCTACTTTAAAGTACCTCTGCATAAAGAGGAAAAACGCCAAATGCATAGAAACTCCATAATAAACAGTTCTAAAATAATGAAATATTCATTAGTTCAAATGGATTCTCTGAAAAAGTTCCTTTCCAGAAGCATAGGTATTTGCTGATTATTAGAACACACCTTAGCTACAGAACCTTCAAGAGAAATTTGGCACACTTCTCATGAACTGAATTATCTATTACTTGCCTCTGAATTTTTTAATTCAAACTCCTACTGAGGTCATGGCAAAGCTCCCACAGGACTCTGAGCTTAATTCAAGAAATATGAGTAGGGCTAAGATCTCATGATCAGTAAGAGTCACATGATTTTAACAATCTGATCCTACAAAACCCTCATTTCAGAGCCAACGGAAGATATTGGAAAATGGTCAGCAGTTCACTTACTGGCCCTAAATTAGGATCAGACTGTATAATAAAAACCCAGTGTCTCTGCAGGTTGGACACCTTTACCTCTCGCACTGTATTTAGTTTCTTCACTGGCAACCAAGACAGGGTAAGGGTACAGATCTGTAACAAAAATGGGGCATCTTCCAACTGTGCATAGCTGAGGCAAAGAGTTCATGTACTTCCAACCATTTTGCAAGTTCAAAGCCATCATTGGTCACTTCAACTGTGTCAGAAAGGACATGGACCAGAGAGTGGGACTCTCCACTAAGAAATGCCCTATGATCTTACATAATCCTAATGCAGAATAGTATTTTCTAAAACAAACTTTGAGACAAAAGCCCCCTTGTGTATGTCTCCACTATTCCTCAATCCAGGAAGGACCAGAAACAAACACAACACAAAAGCATAATATGTCTTGGCATGTGTTTCTAAGATCCTGACTGAAACCAGGAGTAAACTGGATCCTGTGGTATTTCCAGTTCTTTTTCAAAGCCTAGGAATTAGAACTCCCTGCACAAGTATTCAAAGTCTAGGGACTTACTCATGTACAGATCTGCGAAGCAGCTGAAATTCTGGTTGTCCTTCTGTACAGTTACCCCATAATATAGACCCCTATTCTTACTAATCTTGCTCATTTTTTCACCTAGTAGAAACCTCAAAATCTGATTTCTAGAAATCCAACAAACATCTTTGCTTACAGCTTTGAATAGCTTGGGCATATGCTTATTTTGTAAAGGTACTGTTGCATTTATCCATGAACTGAGTGACTGTCATAACACTGCAAATTAAATATGACACATAGTATTTACTGCTAGCATTAGCATTCAAGCAATTGCTTTCATATTTTTATAGTAGACACTAGATAAAAGTACCAGATTTCCAACACGATTACAAGGAAATGATAATTCAAGTATACTATTATTTCCAAGGAAAGGTTTGCATGGTTTTCTTTCTTACGTAAAACATTAACAGTAGAACTTCAGGTCAAACAGCATAATCCTGCTCAAGAAGTTATTTAGATACTCTCCTTAGGGAGCTATCATATAAAAGAAATCCTACTTCAAAGGGGAATAAATTTGAAACAGTGAATTCCATTAAATCAATTTTGCCAAGTTTGTCCTGAGGTCCTGCTTCGGTGGGTTTTATTCCTCCAGCATGATAGTGTCAAAAAAAAGCAAGTACAAGAGATTCCTATTCTGTTGCCTTAGGTCTAATTTACTGTTGTTTCAGTTTTGAAAGAGCAGACATCTTCTGGATGCATTCCCTAATGATTATGAGAGAAGCAAATCCCACGATTGCTTTTAAAAGATTCCTGATTTTTTTTTTACGTGCAAAAAGAAAATATTATTTATTTGCTTAAAGGTAATGGTTTTGCAGTTAATCACTGCAAACAGAAATGCTCTTTTTCTGCACTGCAGCAGACAGTCATTTTCCTTTTGGAGGATTCACTTAACTATTGGTCTCCAAATTCCCCCTGCTGGTGCAGCTTCCACTTCTCTCAGTTGCGCCTGTTCCTTTTTGTGCTTGACTCCAAAAGCCCTGTTGATGCATCAGCTCAAGGAAAATGCTGGGGCAGCAAACAGAACAGACAATTAACTCCTGCTGCAAATAAATATTGTAGGCTTTGAGAAAAAACCCCGCGTTTCTCCTATAGCTATACAATCTGTTCAGGCCCAGACACTACAGCATTTGAAGTCTCAATGGCTTCAATAAAATCCCCAAAGAAAGAGCATGTTACCAAATCTTGAGCTTCTGTCAGGAGAGGATGCAGGATATCCCCACGGTTTTTAGTGGTCTTCCCTGATAGGTATTAGCAAGAGCCAACTGAAACAAAACCACATTAGCTAGTATAGGCTTCCTTTTCTGTCTTTGGTGAGATGAGAAGCAAAACGCAGTAACCCCCCTCTCTGACTACAGGATCCTCACACTGCAGCTCCTGAGACTGGCACACAAGGTACTGCACAATACACACACACATACATGACCTGACATTTGCAAAATGTGATCATATGGCATTTATTGTGCTTCAATGTCACTGCTGCTCTCCCACACATCATCCTCAATCCCAGTGGGAAGCAGTGTGCAACACTGAAACCTAATGAGGGACCTTTGAAAAACCCATATAAACAGAAGTGTTACTGAGGCAGCGAATGTTTTGCATCCTATTACCCAGCTGCTACACTAAGACTCTAAACCTATGTCTGTGTACAGCCTGGAGCTTTGGAAACAGGGAGCTCATGAAGCAGGTTTCATGATGCAAGTTACAAGGCTCATTAAAGCAGAATTTCAGCAATTTGTTAATTCTTCCACTGCAAGGCATAAGCACTGCTTATGAATCACACCTTGGGTTTCATTTTCAGTTTTCTTTCTATTATTGTTTGCCTTCTTTAAAATTGCTCTAATAAAATGCCTTTTCCCATTTTCCAAGCAGGTGTTCTTGAGTGATGGATGACTTTTAATATTATTATTCATAAATACAAAATTAATAATGCTTACATGATTCCCACGCTTTCCATGGGGACCAAGTCACGCCAAGGCAGTAACTCTGAATGTTGAGATACGGCTCTAAATAGCAGAGAATTAGGGAACACTCTAATGAGTATTCTTACCCAGATCATACAATTGGTTTCTAAAAGCATTTATTGGAGGCCATACTAACATTTACCGGCAAAGCAAATGAAGGAATAAGAGGAAACAACAGAGATGAAGTTCAATTCTTAGGCCAGTGCTATGTTTATGAGGTCTCCAGCACAAAAATAAACCTCCTAGGCCTCTTTAACCTGACAGGCTTTATGGAAGTCAGGGAAGTGTGAAGGCATTAATGTTCTATGCTGTTCATGACATATGCAAATCTGGGCACTGCATCTCAGTAACCACCACAATTAAATATGCAACAACCCACTTCTTCACCAAGGGTGTTTCAATGCCTACTTTGTATCGAAGTAGGGACTGCAATGAGTAAAGAGGTCCTGTTAGAAGTGACATCACTCCTGAACAGTTACTGTGTTTTATGAGCAGTCTATTACAGCCCCCTATACCAAGGCAGGGGAGAAAGTACAAGACAAGCAACCAGAAGGCCAGCCCATTTGTTGAAGGTAAGAATCATTCCAACAAAAACTGAAAATAAACAGATTCCATTATTCTGCAAATGACCTAATCTAAAAGGATTTACACAATATACACAATGATAGTACATGATAAGAACGATGAACACTCCATTTATTTTTACATAGCCATTCTCTATAATTATATACCTCAAATACATTTTAGTAAGTACTACTAAAATAATCTATAAAAACCTGTCTCTCTTTTAACTTGCACAAAAATTTCCCTTGAGTTGAAAGGGTAGCAGTGACTGACTAAATTCCCAACTCCACTAGAGTCTTTGTAAATATTCTGCTTTACTTGTATGTAAATTTACCACTGTCCTGAAAATACTGAAGAGGAAGGACAGAAGGGCTGGCACAAAAGTAGACTGAGAGGAATTAAATGGGAAGAAAAAGATAGCACTAAACCCCAGAGACCTGGAGTAAGATTCATGCATATCTTGTATCTGTACAGATATCATGTTAAAGGTATAGGCCATTGCACATCTACTATTTTGTTTTGGAAAATGCAGCACCTTAAAGGGAACTCCTGTGGTTCAGAAGACTCTAGAAATTAATCAGTAGGCAGGCTCTAACTCATAATTGTGGGTGTTTTTTTTTAATATAGAAATTTGAAACCCCTTTTCCCATTCTTACTTATACATCCTTGATTTCTCTCTGTAAAGAAGGAAGGAGGTAACTGAGGTTACAGTTTCTAAGTGGCAGTCTCAGAACTTCAGCTCTTACAGGGCATAATTAGAATTTTTGTCTAAGCCCACTGAAAAAGCGGGGCTTGAATTCTCAGCAACGTATTTCCTACCCTACCTCAGTAACATCAGGAAATACTCTCCACTGGCAATAGCTGTAAATCAGACTTAGAAATAACAAACAACATTCAGGACTAGTAGTCTCCAGCAGGGACACATTTCCAACATAGCATGTGATATTTTAGCCATGCAGCTCCAGCTGAACCTGCAGATGATAGTATTTGGTTTAGTTACATAATTTCAGTTAGAATCTGGTTCTTGTATTTCAGGAGTTGATCGGACTGGCCGCTAATGGCTCTGAACAGGATAGCTGAGCCTTCTGGCACAGTTCAGCCGCACATTAGTGAACCCAGCACAGAAACTCAGCACACATTTGGCAAAAGCCCTTTGGGTAGATAAATGCAATTGAATTATCTTATAATCTAGACACTACTTCAGTCAGAAGGGCCAGATTAGTGAAATGCACATGTGTAAATACCCCACTCTTTTCTTCAGCTAGCATAACAAAAAGTGTTTTGTACCTCCTTGCACTCCTGACAAGTGCCAAGAATTGGAATAATTGTATGACGGCTAAACTAAACCAGCAGATTGTGACATCTCTGCAGAAAAGAGCACTGTATCTCACAAGAATTAAAAGCTGAAGTAGAAACTGCTGCTTTTGTTTGCTAAATAGCTTTTGTTCCTTGCTATGAAAAACCGGAGCTAAATGAATACTCCTAAGCTGTTTTGAATTTCAAGTGGAATTTCTCAAGAATTTTGGATGCTCTGTGTGGTAAAGTTAAACACCGTAACTCAAAACACACAGATCTCTGAGCTGCAAAGCACTGCCGGGTCCCCTAGCTCAGACATGAAATGCTCTGGCCCAGTGTCTGGTATTGCCACTCTCTGGGGGGCTTCCAGACCTCGTGGCTGATTTCAGGCAGGGCTGACACAGACGTTGAAGTCCCAGGTACGGTCAGGTTTGAGCGGCTGCTGACACTGACGTGGAGGGGAGATCTGAAATGGTTTTCCTGTCCTGGAGCAGGGGCGAGCAGGAGCCCACAGTGTCTGTGGGGCCAGGCAGCCACTGGCCCAGTGGTGCAGGCAAACCTTGGACTAACGCACAGGGGACATCAGGGCACGGGCACGGGGACTAAACAGCAAACAGAGACCATACTGTAGGTGGGAGAAGATTGGCTTTGATTAATTTAGTGGCCTTTACTGTAAGGACAGAGGTGATCTGATTAATTCAGTGTCCATTACAGTAAGCATACAGGCTACAAACTAAAGCAGACAAACTGCCCATGTTCAGCCCTGAAAAAATCATTCAATTCTTCACTCATTCTCTCTTCCAATAAAAGTTGACAACAGCATGTAAACCTTAGTCTTTCCCTTAAAACAACCTTAATTTATTACAGATCTTCAGGAGTATTTGGCTCCTAGTGAAGAAAAATGACATTGACACTTGTGAGAGGCTGTCTCCATTTACCTGAGTACATTCTGCCAGAAGAGGAATTCCTGGCACAATAAGCTGGGTGGTCAGAGGAAAGCTGGAAATACAGCACTGGTATTGCTTTCTCAGGCATTATCTTCTGGCTATAAAAGGCTTGGGGCAGTATCACACATGTTATTGTTTATGTCAGTCCACACACTGAAACATAAAAAAGATGTTCTGGGATGGAACTAATTTGATATTTATTTGACAAAGCTATCAAACCATGTGAAACACACAACTGATACCTGGAGGTAAGCCCAGAAATCTATAGACATGACAAAACCAGAAATCATCACATCTTATTGATGACTTCTATGGCTCCAAAACCAACAAAGAGTATGACTGAAATACTTCACAAAAAGTAGCACAGAATCATTCCGAATGCAGAGAACATTTCAGAGTATCACATCCCACCCTATCGCTGTTCTTTATTCCCCAGCTACCTACTAAGCTAACGAAAAAAAATTTCTGTGATCAAACTATTCACAGAAACACAAGAAAAAGTTACGGATATCCAAGTTGTGAGTCTAACCTCAAATCATCAGGTAAGTCTGGCTAATTAATGGCTGTATTTTGTCTGCAGCATAGATGAAACAGTGCAGTCCAGATTCCAAACAGACAATAGAAAAAGAGTTAAGTATAACTAGTACAAAACACAAAATTATTTTGCCATCAGGAACTGAATTTAAGTTTTTCCAAGCATATGTGGGAAAGAATATATTAATAAAGTTGCTTTCGTCTTCTAGCAAGAAGTAACTTATTTTCTTCCCCCCTCCAGTGTGCAAGCAGATCACTTGCAAACTGCTCTGCAGACAGCTGCTATTAACTCTCAAGCTTGATTTTCTACACCTGCGTCAGTCCCACAGGTCTCCTGATCAATACACTGAACAGGGATTGTTATATACATGTTCTTAAACCACAAAACATGACTGAAATTAATTTTTCGTTCTGAACATTAAATATTAAAAATGGCAGAAGCAAGTTTCTAATATCTCCTTTACAATTCCACCTTAGGAAAGAAAAATCCTTGTCTTTCTGTCTTTGATTAAGTCTTATTAAAGTTTGATACGCTCTCTCTTCTCCCTTTAATAGAATATATCCAGTACCACTTTTTCAGAACCATAGAAAGTGATTAGCTACAGCCTTAGTCTTTGCTTAAACCAAAGTTCATATAATACATAATCTGTTTTTTCTGCATTTAAGACAGAATTTTGCACAGTGTTTACATTAATAGTGAATTTAATTTTTTGTAAAAGTACATCTACCACACGTAGTTTCATACTCAGCTGAGAAGACTTCTTCCACATTTGAGATAAATAAGCAAGTCTTTTTATGAATGCTGTCTATGAGTGAAGAGCCTTTTAAATATCTACCCTCCCAAAAGTAATTCAAACTGGTTTCCTGTTATAAACACACACTAAACAATTACTGCAATGTAACAGGTTATACATCTCTAGGAAATACTTCATGCTACTGAATGATAGCACAGATTCTTAGCAGTGTACAAAGTCTTCAACTTTACATGACCTATTTCAGTACAGCTCAAAGTGAAAATAGGAGTTTTATCAGGGAGAGGGTAAATAGACAGAAATCCATCTTTTAAATCCAGGTTTTTGTGGACTAGACCATAATGACTGCCATAATTGTAAGTGATTACACTCACAGGCCACCGCCAAGTCATAAATCAAAGCACTGATGTTTCTATGCACATTGTATGCCAGTGACAAGACCTCAGAGAGCCCCTCCCAAAGCCTAACACATGAACAGAGCAGGCTGCCCCTGCTCTGGTGGCTCAGCTGTTCATCTGCACATCCTGGGATCCTGTGGGAAAGGCCATGGCTTGGGAGAAACTGCTGTGCTGCACTGTAATATCTGCTGCACAACTGTGCGTGGCCTTTGCTTACTGGAAGCACATGCTGCATCCTCCAGTTCACCTCTTATTCCTGACTAATGGAACACTGAGATGGTCTCACTGCTGACCAAAGGACCAAGAACGGCTTCTTGGAGAGAAAAAAGCCAAAGAAAGTCAACTGTATAAACTTCAGAGGCCTTGGGATCCTTTGGAGGTTAGACAGTGGAATGCAACTGGTTTGTGTACAGCACAGCAGGGCCTGGAGCAAGTGCCAAGGCTTGCAGACCTTGGGGAGTTATTAAATAATATAAAGCAATTGAATTGGAGATGCAGTCACTCAATAAACGTGTTGAGTCACCTACATTAAAAAAAATTCACCAGGTAAGTTTAAACAAATTAACGGAACCAAAAGAGTCTTTATCAGAGATTATTATTACCAATCCAAGTAAACAGCAATCCCGAGATACTTCCTTGATGATTTTATATAGATATAAATCCAACTAGAATATTTACTAGGATTTTAAAGGATGTATTGGTAGACTGAGCTTTTGTTTGAATGAGTTTTGGTATTTCCCTTTATACTGCCTTTCAATTAGCATTGTCTTTCCTTTACTTCCTCCACCCTTACTAATTTATTTTCCGTTTACATTTCTGTTTGTTTTCATACTAGCTGCCTAAAAAAATCTAACCTGAAACACAAACCCTGCCTACCACATCCAAAGAAACCATAACCAGCTGATCCAACAGCATCTCTTCCATTCAAGCCAGTAAAATCATTACATACATCTGCACAGAGATTCTCTTCTGCTCAAAGAACCCACCAAAACACAACCCAAAACCAAATGCCCACAAATAAACAAAACCAAGAAAAAAGGCAACAAAAGGGTTCAACTCCTTCCTCAAATATAAATGTAAACACATTGTTTCTTTCCACTTTGAAAGGCATCATGAAGGGAAAGACAGTAGGGCCTTGTAACACCTGTTTTGAATCATTACCTTCAGGAATGTTCAGGTGTTGGTGCCTCAGCAAACTGAGCTCAGTGTTAACCACACTGGGACAAGGCTTCTTCATCACTCTCAGTCAGGAGTAGGGCAGGAAGCTTAGCAATTTATCCAGCAACTGATGCTGGAAACAGCCTAAGATCTTCAAGGCACTGATCAATAATCAATAGTGGTTTCCAATGCTTACTTAAGCAGAGTAGGGATAATAAAGCAGCAGAAAAAGGGAAAATATAACTGAATTACATTTCTAAAGAATGAAGACCTTCTATACCTATTGCACAAAAGCAGCAGTCTTTTAATTGGTGTTTGTGCATGCAAACAAACAGGCCAAAGATCCACCACCACATCCATGATAAAACCTGTTCAAATCCAAGGATTATTGCTGCACTCTGAGGTCTCTGCAGAAGTCCCCACTGTCACCCTGGTTGCCAATGACCAAAAAAGAGAGCATGTTACTGCAACCTCACCTTTATGCAACATACCAAGCACAGCAGATAAAGAGTTTATTCAAGAGCTTTTCTCCCATCTCTTACACTCATTTCTGCCTACACTACATTGGAAGATGCCACAAACCTGATACAGTGAAGGTAACTCTGCTCATTTAAACTGGCAGACTGAAATGCTGTGCATAGTCTAGTATGGTATTTATCTGTCTTCTTTTAATCAGTCACTGTTTCAGTGTTTCCAAGTTCCCAACCCAGTCAATTAACAACTATTTTACTTCCAAATTAAACATCATGCTTGCATTATTTTAAAGGATCATAAATCCTGAGGAAGATATCTGACCAAGAATTGACAATGTGAACTAGATATTACAGGCCTTTCTGGACAATACTTAAATGCATATGTTCCAAGTCCAATGAGTTTCAACACTGCATATTTTTTCATTTATAATCCTATCAAAAATCCACACAGCAACTTCAGTGGTTAACAGCATTTCCTGATTAACTTCAGTGAAGACACAAACAAACCCCACCCTAAATACCAAAATACAAATTGCTTCCCTTTACTTACTGTCAGATACAGATTAGGATAATGGTCATTTGAGAGAGAAAGGAATTTCCAACAATCCAGTGGGGAGATAAAATATTTTCCATTTCCATACTAGGTTATATCCGCAAATACCGATGACTTTGTTTTGCTTTTCTTTTCCATTAACTTAATGCGTCTTTCTCTTGACTCTCACACAAAATCTATTCCATCTGTTTCCAAGTGCATCTTCATTTGAGGTATTACTCCCATTATGATGACTAGGTTTTAAAGCTCTTTATTCACATCAGGTGTTACTCCACACTGCTTTACTTCCCAAGCAAGAAGCTAGGCCCTTCAGCTGGCCTGTGGCAGCCCAGGCCCAAGGAAATCAATGGCACCATTGTAATTTTGGAGCTGCACAGGATCTGCCCCTGCTTGTTTGAACAGCAGCTTTTTTATGTCCACAAGCACAAAGGCATAAAAGTCTGCTGGAAGTTCAAAAGCAGTTTTCATTTTTGTGCCCTTCTTTTCAAGCACTTTTAAAGTTATTTGGGCAGTTGAAAAACACCCCGTTTTATCCAGCTAGGCTGCAGAAGTGTTTAGTACAGTTCATTGCAGTAGGAGTGCTTGATGGGCATTTCCAGGCTGCTCCTTATCCTTCTCGCAGCATCGTGAAGATCCAATTATTTAATGTCAGAAGAACACTTTGAAGATAAGAAGCACTTTCTGCAATGATTTTCTTAAAGAACCAAGGAGCTTTTGTTTCAAAAGCCAAATTCTGGATGGAGGCATGAAATACAAACCCATACACTGGTGGATTTCAGCAGAAAACACCACCAAGAGAAGGTAAAGGAGGGCACCGTTGCACAGCAAGAAGTTTTAGTCACTGTTCCCACTTTCCCTCTGGAACTACTTACCATGCTGAATGGATTTTAAGCTCTAAACAGCTACACTGCTATTTATGATTAATTTTAAGAGGCAGTGTTTTGAAATACTTCTGGAATATCTTAATGATCTACTGAAGTCTGGGAGCCTTTCTAAGACCGAGAAACCTGGGCAGCTCTGCTTCTGCTCACAGGCACTAGGAATGCTAAACCATGCAGGAGATGAAAGCTCTGGCCTGCTATTGCATTCCCTCAGAAGATCATTTCTAGTCCATGGATACGGACTCTCTGAAAGCTGGATCATCATGACAGCCAAGAGGTTCTAAATAAACATTTAATTCCATTCCGTCATTTCGGCTGGGGATGCAAATAAACAGCACCTTTGGTAGCACCTCACTTTCATCTTTGATTTGAAACCCAGTACTTTTTAAAAGATTAGTGTAATTTATCTGATACACAACATGCCAAAACAGAATCTGGAATTCAGTAACTCGGATCAATTACACACATTACTATTAACATTAAACATTTGCTTGAAAACCTTACCGACAGAGTTTGGTTTTAAGGTTTTAAGTTCCCAGAGTCAGCACTTATGCAGACCTAGTGAATTCCACTACTGCCTTATTCTGCACAATTAGTGAGAGACGTTTCACCCTTGCAAGTGGCGGCACTAAACTGCCTTAGGAGAGAAGAGGTAAGAACTGCAACTCAGAAATTAAAGGCTTTTTTCTGGTTTTCAAGGGAAGGAAGTCATAGGATGGTTGTTTTATACTGGAGGAGGGAAGAAAAAGCCCAAGTAGGTGGTGATGCAGAACAGATACCAGTTCTTGATAAAAACTAAATCCAACAGGAATTGGACTCTACATAAACAATGCTGTACCACTGCTAAGACCACAGCAACAGATGATTCACACATGATTCACACATGCCCTAATCTGCTCATATAAACTTACAGTTCAGTGTTAATTCATTCTACCTCTAAGACAGGATGAATATTCAAACATAGTGCATTAAAATGACACACTTCAACCAAGTGAAAAGAAAACAGCATTAGACCACTACTAATGATGCCAAGTTCATCAGGAAAATCTGCATCTCAGAAGCATACACAGAATACACTAAGGAAATACTAAGAATTTTATAATATCACTGTGTAATCAAGTCTATGTGCTCTGCCACAGTATTCTTGTGTTCTAACATGCAGCACTCTGAGGTTCATATTTTCACACCTTAAAAATCTAACAGACAGCTTATTAACACAATAATACTAAGCAGAGTTGAGGGTCTCTAAGCTTCTTTACAGAGTACTCCCCAGCAGCTGCAGAATTAAGGCCAGTGGAGATGCACGTAACGAATTTTGAAGCTTAGCTGCATTCCAACGTGCCTGATTTGGGTTAGACCCCATAGGTATCCTGATCAAATAACCATCGTTTTCTGCTTAAAACAAGTGATGAAGCTAAAAACTGAAAAAAGCCTTAATCAATTCACCTCCAGGAAAGTGTCAAATTTCTATTGCTACATCTGCATTAGGGATGATACTGAAATAAAACACAAATGCTTACATCTCACTCCACACTCCCTGTCCCTTCCTCCTCAACCTTAGATATATTCCAAGGTAGGAACAAAATTATTCCATTTGATTTCACCTTTGCTTCAATAATGTATGCAGTGAAGATGCTAAAGACATAGCACAGATTTTTGCCATAAAGGAACACTCCCAAGGGCCACTGTCACAACAAGCTAGTCCAGTGTTAACCCGAACACATCAATGGAATTTCCCATGTTTACCCTTATAAATAATACTATCTAGAAAGTTCATGGCAACATACTTAATTACAAACATGTGACGCTTTTTTCACAAACAAACAGAGCAGAATTAAATTCTGTAATTTTCCTTCATAGTTCTCCAAAATCTGCAGAACTGCTCAGAACTGAGCTCACATTAACAGGCACGGGGAAGAAATCCTCTGTTTCATTCACAAAGCAGTGAAACTTTCCTTAAAGCAACTCACAAACATTGAAGTTTCAATGCAAAATAGCTCTCCCTCTAATAGAGCTAACTGCTGGCAGAACGATGAACAAGGTCTGGTGCTCATTAGGACTCTATGAACAGTTTCAAAACAATCCACAAGCAACTCGTCTGAACTAGAGACTCAAAAGCTTCAGGGATGAACTATCATGTGCTATTTAGTGAGGCAAGGGTTAGAGGAAAAATCAATTTCTCACTGTATCAATAGATAAAGTCAGAAGAAACGATAACTTCTTGAGACTACGTGCCTTTGTTTCAACTGACACATGGGAGAATTTTCTTCAAACGTTCACTTTGCTAAAAATGCAAGAGAAGATTTTGATGCTGAAAAGTTACAACCTCTTGACACAAATTTAAGACTGCATCATGCTTCTCAGTCTTTTTTTTTTTTTCCCCTAAATTGGCAGAAGACAATTGAAGACAGGTAATGAGTGTTCATAACTTTAAGCTCAAGCCAAACTAATTTCCACGACTTGGCCTTCCCCTGCATTAGGGGAAGGAAAGAAAAATTGCTTCCCATTAAGCTTGGGGAAGGAAAGAAAAATTATTTTGTAAGAACAATCAAAAAGTCTGAGGAACTATCATTCTGAATATGGAACAACCTCTTCCAGCTCTGCCAGACACTTGAGGAAAATTCAATCTGGGCAGTCCTCTGCAATATGAGCCTAGAAGAGAATGATGAAGTGTTATGACAGAAATTCAACAGTAAACTTTTAATTCCACTTACTGACGGAATCTTTATTCTGCAGTCTGACTGAACATCTGCAGACACATTATACACTAAGGTGTTGTTGCCTTAGGTCCTTACAAGTAATTGTAATGACAAGGCCTCATTTCACCAATAAAAATGTATCTCTTTTCCAAGTTTTCCAAAGCTCTGGTATGGCTTATCCTTTAAACGTTCCCATGCTTGGTTAAGTCCTCCTCCCCAAAGAACAGTTCTGCTCTTGCTCCTCCCTGAGGCTCACCTCCCATGATTTCAGTGGAACTCCTCCAGAGAATCCTTATTTGAAGTTACATTCAGGTGTTCCTTGCTCTGGACCTGCAGAACGTTTTACAGGTGTGGAGGAACCCTTGTGCCACAGCAATCAAGTGAGCGCATGCTGCCCCAAAGTCGTGTGTTCTCTTCCATAGAAGAGCTGGTGTGGAGGAATGAAGGAGATGGACTAAGGATTAACCTCAGTGCACAGCAGCTGCAGCTGGCCTGTTATGCCATGAAAACCCTTCCCTACTACTTCATGGTTATCAGTGGTCAACAGATACTCAGTTGTTCTGTCTTGGGGTCCCCAAGTCACGCTAGATTAGCCGCGCAAGCTGGTAACCTTTGCCATTAAAAACCAGCCCGTAATCTCACAGCAGACATTCACCTGACCCACATCTCTCAAGCACACTCTCAACATTTTCAGAATTACAGTTGTTTGGTATTAAAAAAATGGAGTTATGACTGTGGGGCACCTACTGCTGCCACGGGTACAAATGTGAAAGGGAGACGGGGTTTGTAGTGCTTCTAAGCACTCAAATTCTTCTGACACAAAGTGTCTGAAGTAATAGTCAATAGAAAACAAAGACACTGGGCAAGTCAAGAAATAAAGGATAAAGTTTAATCTCCCTTGACTAACTTAATCATACAGTCCATAAATCAAGTTTTAAATCCCCATATATATTGTGTATTAGAAAAGACTTGGATTTCTTTTGGAATTTAATGCTGCAATATAAAAATATTCTCTGCAGATGAAATCTCTTTATTGGATCCAACCATGAAGCCACTAATCATGTAGAATTTCTACTGAGTGATTATTTTACTAAAAGAGATTTTGAAAAGGGTAAAACCCAAAAATGTTGAAACTGAGCAGTTCAAAGGGAATATAAGAGAAGGAACAGCAAAAAAAAAAGTTTCTTTTACAGAATCAAAGATGTAAGAACACATTCTATCTGACTAGATCAAGGGATGCTTAAGGAACAAAGAAAGGTTTTTTGCTATCCAAAAGAGAATTTTGCTCAGAATAAAATAAGATTAGGGAATCAAAGAATGCTGCACAGATATATCTATGACAATTGAAACCAGGTTCTCAACCATTCTTTCTTAAGTTTTGTTGTGTAGCATTTGAACAACTATTTAAATTAGTAACAACTTCTCCTGTTGGCACAAAAGGAAAGAACTGTGTCTTCATGAGATTTGGGAATTTGCCTATGGATAGTTTATGAACTTGGACTGACTGGTCATTCTTTATGCACAGCTAAGTCAGAGAATACAATTAATTTTCAGTTAAAATTTGTAAGAAAAGGAGAATTGTATTGTAACAGACCAATGACTACACCTTGATAACAACTTTATAAAGTAGTGTTTACTCCAGGTAAAACAGCTGAGCAATAGATTACATATGAAGGATTTCAATCAACTCCCAAAGCTAATGACTTCCAAAGAATACATGGCATTTCCAACACAGCCCCTTGTTGGCCTTCTTAGAGACAAAGGAAGAATGGAGTGAAAGCAGAGAGTCAGCTGCATTAGTGAGAGGAGAATTCATGTTACAGAGTAGTGGTCAGTGCCAGGAAATGCATACACCAAAGGTGCTCCCCTAGCACCCACTGTTCAGAGAGCTTAGGTGTTCTAAGAAGCCTTGAACAAACAATGTGCTGATATTCCAAACACCGTGTGCCCTTCAAATGAGTGTTTTCATGGAAACTACTTGGTGGTTTGGTCATCAGCTAGAAGACAAAAATAATCTAAAGCTTCAAGATGTAAAATGTTCCCATTAACTGGGTTCAGATTAATAAAAACTGTTCAAACAACCCATCTCTTTCATGTTTTAATGCATCTTCTTTGAAATTTTTGCATTCAAGTTCCTTGGTTCTGTCCATAACTGGAAACAGAAGTCTAATCAAAACACTGTGAGAAAGGCTGAAATTAAAGATTTTGGGGTCTGACAAGAAGCAGGAAATACTGGAAATCTTGCAGAGTCAGTTCTCCAGAGGTTTCTACGCCAAGGGGGTTTGCAAAGTTATATAAGCAACCAGATTGCTGGGTGCTTTACAAGTCAAACTGAACAACCAGTCTTTCTGAGTTTGCTCTCACTATTCTGCATATTTCTCTTTATCCGTCTCCTTGCCTTTCAAAGCAACCTCTCCCTATTTTACAAGAAGGAAAAAAACATTCCTTTAATACAGAACTTATGAAACAAGCACCTCAGTGGGACTCATTGCTGATGGCTGCTGTTCAGATGATGTATTTGCAGGGCAGATCATCAAAGCAACAGCTGGCTTCAGCTGCTGCTCTGTTGTAGCAAGTGCTGTTTTTAAAAGAAAAATGCTTACAAATAAATGGCAAAAAAATGTAACACCACCTCTGTCATATGATGACACAACTAGGAAACAGAGGAAATGAAAACATGATTTCTATGGGTTCCAAAACTGGTCATGACCACTGCCACCAATGAGCAGGTACGAGCCACAGAGCACAGCCAGCATAGGCAGCTGGAAAGAAACATCCAGACTCTTCTTCAGGATGCAGCGGATAAAGGCCAAGAAGACGTTTACCTGGAAAAGCAGCAACATGAAGAATTCTCCCAGAGATTCAGGCTACATGGAAAGTGATGAGCCTCCCAGGCAAGGCACCTCTTGCTAAGCACCCCAACTCAGGATAACACTGATGGGCAGTGACCTGCAGGAACTGTTTTATAAGACAGTGGTGGAAAGCTGCGACACACAAGTTAACCCAGCCATCAAGGCTTAACCTGAGGCCAGGCCAGAGGAAAGAGTATTTCCCATCACACAGATGAGTAGCAAAGTCTGTCTTCTTGTATTTTTTTTAAGACCTGACACTTAATCTATAAAAAAGAATAAACCAGCTTTTAAGAGAGTTCCATTATTTCTTTTGTATGTTTTCAAAATGTGCCTGGAACCCTACAGACCACTATGCAGAGTATAAGATACCAGATGGCTATTTAATGAAGCCAGAAGGGAAAAGGTCACCTTGGAATTTACTATAATAAGATAACCCTGCCAGAAACTCTCAATTGTAATTATTTAAGCAACACCAGTATTGAAAAAATATATGGTCAGCAAAGAATAATGTCCTGGATATATTCTGTTCCAACTAGAGGTCATTACACTAGGTAAGATGCTTGTGCAACTTGAATTCAGTGGAGTTGAATTCATTAACACCAAGGTTGAATTTCATCCAAAGTCTTAACAGCTTCGAGGGTTTTAGTAAGTGATCATCCCAGCCAAGTAATACATGTTGGCTACAGTAAGATGAACATTTATTTAGTGAAAGAAACACTCCCTGCAGAAAATTAATTTGAAACTATTTTAAGGACAATAATCGAAAGGATACAGAAGTGTAAGTGTGTGTACAGGGAGAACCAGGCAACCTAATAATGAACTACAGGTGAGAAATGCTAGAAAGGGAGTATTACACACCTTTATTTGCCTTGATATACTGTCTCCTATAAGTTTTTAACCCTTTTGCATTAGAAGCAAACTTGTCTTCGTCTTAATTCTCCCTGGTAGCTTATCTATACATACATTATCCACAGACACAGGAATACAACCACAAAGAGCAAGATCCAAACTCAGGCTGATCCAAAACTTCTTTCCAGAATATGCTTCTGAGATTTCTGTCATCTCCAGGCATAAAACAGAGACCCCTCTATCTCTCCACCACTGCCTTGAACCCCTCAAACAGAATGTGGTAGCCAGACTGGCTACGGTAGGGGTAATTAACACCACTTAATGGCAAAGCAAGCTGTAGGCCCCACACATACTGAAACTGCAGTCTGCAGTGGAAGACCATGAAAGGATCAAAACCCACCCCTCAAACACATTTAGCCATAACCAACTAACCACAATACCACACTTTTCAGCTCAAGGAAATGCAGCCTATTCAATTTCTCGGCATTACCAGCATACCCAGTCTAAACATAAATCCTGAAGGGAATCTGTCAGCAATTAGTGTAATATTAGGTCACAGGCACTGACCTGGGCAGTTGCTAAAGAATACATGTTTGTCTGACCAGACCTTGGGCTTCTGTGCATAAAATAACAGTCATGGAAAAGCACGTTCCTGGCCAGGTCAGCATTAGACACTTCGGTATCAGGGCTGGTTTTAAATCCCTGATGAGAAAGACAAGTCTCTTAGGAGACCTGTATTGATTTTGAATTAAAGCATGGCCACACAGAGAGCAATTAATTAAAATCATTATTAATTCAGAGAATCAATATATCTACAACTAGCAATGCTAGCTAACTAAACTGAATGAAGTGGAAAAAGTCAGAATCCTCTCTGCTCATTGAGTCTCCTCTAAAACTGATATTGAATTGAAACTTTTGAGGTGCCCCAAAATTTTTGAAGTGTCTATTAATGGCCAACTGGTAGAGTCAGAAAATATTTGACCAAATATAGAATCTGAAGCACTGAAGGACAAGACTGAGTGAAGACAAAGCAATAAGGCACAAGCCAACAACCAGGAGTTATCAATTGCCAGTTCTGCGTTTTTATAGGAATGCCTGATGTGCAAACTCCCCCCAAAATCCCCCCATCAAGTTATTCCTCTTCCTGTGTAGTATTTCCTGACTCTCCAGTTCAGTATTCAGGAAATAGGGACAACAGTTTCACCAGGATACCTAATCATAAAAAGCATTCCTTAGGAACATTATTCAAAATGTTCTGCTTGAGTTTACACACTGATTGTTAATTGCCTCTTCAGACACTAATAATTTACTCCGAAGTTTCCTTATGGTTTGAACTTGCTGGGTCTAATTTCAGTTTATTTAAGAAGTGATTCCTTAAATCCACAGTTTGGAGCACATTGTTGGCTGTACTAAGAAATATCTTTGTTGTTTAACTCCAGCAGAGAACAGTCAAGAGTACAAAGGACAAAAGGTAAAAAAAATAGTTATTCTTATCCAGATATTGTAATTACATTTGTTTTTAAGTAATGCATTCAGGAAGCCGCAGATGCAAGAGGGACATTCCAGCTCTAATGCACTGACACATATAGGGATGCACTCAATGATTAATAGAATATTCAAGTCCTTGGGGGCGTCTCACAAATCCATCACAATAAACACATATAATAGCATAGCTTAGGGTTACAGCATTCCATAAACTCAAATGAGAAATGGCAGATTTTGATTTTGAACAGAAATGTAAGAATTAGCAATGGAGGACTGACAATTCTCATGCAATGGGAGAGCCACTGAGCCCAAGGCACACTGAAGCACTGGAACAGAAGTTTATTATAAGCAGATCCCTTGAATAAAGTTCATTCCAAGCCCTGAAAATTCCAACGTGCATCCTCTCCTCCATGTTACTATATAGCATTCATTGCAGCTTTTTTTGCACAGAAACATTTAATCTTGTGGAAAAAATAAAAAAAAATCATTAACAGCAATTTTAAAAAGCATATTTTTAAGTATATTAGTTGATCTAATAAGCCCCACATGAAGGAAATCAATGAGTATATGTACATTATAAAGCTCTTCACATGATCACAGCAGTGCCTCTAGCAATGTTTGTCTTCTAAATTCCCTGCCAGTGTTCTAATCTAATGCCTTTATTTGCAGAAAATTTGAATCTCTAACGTGATTTCAAAATGTTATTTTAAGTTCAAGACCTGCTAACATCTTTCATCATGAGATGTCCTGTTTGAATGTCATCTGCTGCAGGGAATACTGAATAAAAATGGTTTTCTGAGCACCTTTTCACAGCCCCATTAGTATCCGGCCCTGTTGTTTTCATATGACAAATTCCTTAAAACCGTATTCATGTTCAGGCACACCAATATTCACAAGACTGCTATTAACATCTCTTGGACTTTTGTTTAAAAAATATTAATCTGCAACTTTTATTTTAATCATAAATTGTGCCATGTGCTAATAGAAGATGCTAGAAATAGCAGAGTATCATTTTACAGAAAGCAGGGAAAATGGATTCGATCCAAAGATGTCTCTGTCTCATTTAGGGGCTGAAGTGACTTAACTGCATGAAAAACAAAACTGAAATACATAATATATTCCCTGAAGGAACTGTAATGAGCTTTACAATTGGCAGTGAAATAAGTTCACTATGAAACAAACATCTTTGTAGCAAATAGCATTCAGGTAAGGAACAAAATATTACAAGACTTGCCCAAACCTTGAAGTAGCTACCTTCCCTTGGATAGGACACCTCAGAACCCCCAAAGGCGATGGCAGGCAGTGTGTCAGGTACCTTCTCATGGACTGAATCCCAAACCCACTCGACTCCACACTCGGACAACTGCCCCAGAAACAAACTGTTCCTTGAGTTACAAACCTTACCAGATTATCTCAATTAAAGTTCATTAGACAGTGTATTTCAAAACTAACACATTTTCAAGCACTGTATCTGTCAATCCTGTATTAAGCTAAATTTTAATCTGAACTACTGACACTTTATTCCCAACAGATTGCATTGCTATGCAGGCTATGGATATGGGTAGCAACCAGCTTCTTTCAATTAGGTTGACAAGACACAACATGCAAAAAAAGTACCTTCCAAATAATCACTTCAGATTTGTGTTATTTGGCTTTAAATTTTGCCATTGTCTCAAATCCCAAGCCCAAAGCTGCAGAAGTATTCATACTCCAACCCATATGTTTTGCAGCACAAGTGCTGTAACATAGTGGCCCCACTGAAGGTATCATGGTCCTCCTTAATTCAGTGGCAAGTTTCCCATGTCAGTGTAGGAGAACTGTCCAGCTGATGATTACCAGTGGGATAAAAAGCATGTCTTTGTCTCTTTGCTGTACAAGACTAGCATGTGACAGAAGGGCTTTGCCAATGGAAAGGTCTGTCCAAGGTCAGCAGTTCTGTTACCAAAAAGTTCTGTTACACATGAACCAGTAAGAAAACACTGCTGAAAACTACTTTGAGAAGTCATTCTGCCACAGCTCAGGGCTGTACACCCCCTAGCCTTCTCTACACTTTACAGAGTTGGTAATACATAGCTTTTGCTCTTAACTGTAAAAAAATACTAGAGTAAATATACAGACTGATGAATACTTCATTAAGAGTTATGAATGGCTATTATACAGCACTCCAAAACTGAACTGCTTTCTTTCCCAACAAACACACACTAGAAAACCAGCATGAGACGTTTCCTGGGGAATTGCAGATACAGCTTACGGCTCTGGTAGAGTTAGTCCATTTTGGCTCACTAAGAAACACTAGTTAATGTTGCAGGCCATTCTCAATTTGACTGCTAAAATATTTTCCTTTATAACATTGACACTCTTCCTACAGTAAAGATGTACAAGAAATGGAAAGCCTAAAAGGAATTGGAACCCTTGGGTGAGGGGAGAAGAAAATACTGTATTTGTGCTGTATGAAATTCAATTCATTCCAAAATGTGATTTTGACAAAAGTTAATTACAAAGTTCCATGAACAACCAGCTGAACAACCAAACAGCCCATCTCCTTTAATCTGCATATTCTGACTACCCAGATAACATTCCAGAAACATTTTAAAGGTTCATATGCCACTGTCATGCCTTCTCTATTTAACAGAAGTTTATCGTTTTTAAGTGGCAAGAATTAAAAAATTTTATTCTGGAATCACTCCAGCTTGTGTGCAAAAACCAAAACTGCAGTCCTCAAAATGAGCAAACCTCAGCAAGCTGAATCATATTCAGCAGAAACATTAGAACTGTGATTTTCATGAGAGTTACAGGCTTTACAAAAATGAGCAATAGACTACAACAAGATAGTTCACAAAAGCAGTATGGAGAAGCTTTCAAACGTTTGGATGACTTTTAGCTGAGTTTGAAACTCATATTCTTGCCTGCTTGTTCCAGCACTTCCTGATTTTAAAGAAAAAAACTCCTTGTGAAAACCCTCCTGATTGCTCACTTGGCTTAGAACTTCTGACAAAAGTGTGGAATTTGGTGAAAACTGCTTACGGAAACCACATGGAACTAAAGACAGTCTCCTAAACAGAGAAAAGCAGGATAGCTGATTCCTAGGAACATCTGGTGTCATCTCCCAAAAAAAAAAAAAAACCTTAGTGACCTTGAGCTGACTTCTGATTTTGCACTGAAGAAACTCTAAAATGTACAAAGTGAAAGGAAAACCAAAAGCAACCAACTTACACTCCTTGAAAAAAAAAGAATGTTGCTTACAAGCAGATCTGATGGCTACAGCTGGATTATGACAGAACAGGGTATTGAAAATTCAGTTTTGCAAAGCACTTACCTACATCCTTATAGAAATGGCTGCTGGATTATTTTTCTTATTGCTGCTGCAGCATAAAGAGAATTTAAATTTATTTTATTATTATTTTTAAAGTTCGAGACTTCTGCTTATTACCATTAATATAGAGAAAACAGTAAATGGCAGATCTGAGTTTTCAAGCTTCCCAGCTCCACCAGTGTTATGTGCACTATAAAAATGTCTAAATTCCGAATGCTATTTTATCAGTGAGAAATTTGTGACCACCAATATGCCAAAAAACCAACCTCACATCTACCATTTCACTTGTCCAGTAAATTGTTTGATAAACCTTTCTCTTAGTTTCATCTTTCTGATCTGCTTGAACATGTTCATTTCTGTCCTGGTGTGACTCACCTACCTCAATAAACCAAGTTTATCGTGTAACAATGTAAGCAGAGTGGCTGGAGTCTTTCTAGGCTGGAATTACATCCTCAAGAATTCCTAACATGGGAGGGAGCTGGCAAATTTAGCAGACTAAATCCATACCAGCAGTTTAAAATAAAACATATGAAATGGATAAAAACAAAAAAGAAAGAAAGAAAAGATGATAGCAGAAACCAAGAGCTCAGGGGATAAGGAGTTAAGGAGTAGCTTGGGAAAGAAAAACTCTGTCCCTTTCCCATACATGCCAACAGCCTGGTTATTTTTAATCAAAAATGTTCCTCTCTTTCTGTCCTGCCCATTACAAAAATGTTCAAGTGGCTCAGGACATTTTAATATAGTTAAGGGAATTTTTCTGCTAGCTGTTTTCAGATGCTGGCACATAAATCTGACAAAAAAATTGCATTCAACTCCATGATTTTATATATCAGTAATGTGAATACTTTCACTGTACTGCCAAGTAAACTACGTTCTCACCCATTTTCTACCAAATGTACAGGTATCCATGGAAATTCTTTAGGTAAGAGTTATTGGTTTAGCTTATCATCAATTAAGTTAGCATTGATGGATGCTATACAAACTGTTCTCATGAAAAAATGAATGCTGGTGTATATTTGTATGTAATGTATCAAAACCTCGTTTGGATGAAACCAGGACAAATTAGAACTGAGAAGACCACCCAGACAAGAGGTTCAGAACATTTGGCTTTCTTGGACTGTGGGTAGCTGACTTTATTTCTTCAATTTTGAAGTAACTTTTTGGTAAAATTATGGAACTCTCTTTCCAGTTCAGACTGTTCCCCATAATAAACTTCCCTCTACAAGCAATGTTTCTGTAGAGCTCATTGCAGCTCCAGCAGGAATTAAGGGGAAGAAATTAAAAAAGAGGGTAGAAGCAATTCCACAGTGAGCACCTTCCCTTCCTGTACCTGAGCAGCAGCTGAGATGCTTGACCCACCAGAAGGGAGATAAAGCAGCTGTCCAACAAGAGGACTGGGGTTTGGAACTTCTGGCACAGCTACACAGCTCTAGCAATAACCACACCAAGCTAGCAAGGACGGCCTCAGGCAGCTGCAATCTAAGGATGGTCTAACAGGTGAAGAGAAACTGAAGGGTAAGAGGCAGGTTTTATAAATCATAACTAACTCTCCTCTCTCCAGTCCACTCATCAGAATTGCCTACAAAACATGCACAAAATGTAGACAGACTAGGGGCTTTGTAACCTGGGAACATGACAGGTTACAGTGGGGAATGCCACAGTTCAGAAATGCACACAAGACTGATGTAGATCTGGTATAAATTCCACATAATGCCTAACTTGCAACCCACTATACATAAATATACTATACTATACTATATAATACTATAGATATTCCAGGATCCTCCATGGTTTTGAATTAAGGACCTGCTTCAGAATAAACAGCTGTAGAAATTACCTTGGATTCTGTGAATACCTCTTCAATATCAAATTATCTCAGTAAAATATTTATACACTTTCACTTTAAAAGAACTGAAACTTTTTGGCAATCGGAAGATGTTCTTTTCACCTCATGCAGTCTTTTACATAAACAAGCATCTGCTTGGCTGGATTTTTGACTGATCAGAGAAGGTTAATGATGTGGGAAAGGGAAACATCACAGCAGAACCAACTAATAGGAGACACTAAAGCCAAGTCAGACAGGGAAGTTGATTGTAACAAGTCCACAGTGTTTGTCATGCAAATTCAATCTAGAATTATAAACAGCCAGTCAGGTCTGATCCAAACACCTGTTTAATCATTTTTTCTCTTTCCTCTCTTCTTCTTGACATTGATTTCAATGCTCAGAAGGCCTTTCCTGGCATAACCTCCACCCATTTGCACTAGCACACAAAGCATTCTTCATTCACTGAGATGCAACTTACCCAAATAGTTGTTGCTCTTTGACATCTCAGTAATGTTGATTTTAGTAGCTCCTTCAGGAATTTCCACTATCTTGTGGTAGCCAAGATTTGTTAGTGTGTGTTTGAAAACTCCAGACACAACCTTGCAAGCAGTGTTGTCCCCTCCACATATTCCACACTTGTCAATCACCTTGTCAGAACCCAGATAGTCGTCACAGCCAATGCTCTGCAAAATAAAGTAAGATGTCTTTTTCCAAGATCTTACAACTGCAGACTTCGGACATAACAACTGAGAATAGTATGATTTTCAGAGAATAATCAATTCTGAAATGATTTCGTGAATTAGCATTTCAGCAATGTCTTCTGCATGGAAAAAGGCAATAAAAACCAAAGCATTTGCAGACTCAGCGTTTTCAAGTCAGTCAACAGGTTTTCACATCCTGCCAGCCAAAATCCAAGAACACACCACGAGCAGTAATGCACTGATCATGCTGATTGCACACTTCTCAGCTGAAAGAAAAGAATCTGAACAACATAGTTCCCACAGCTACTGCTCAGAAAAGAGGTGGAGAGCTATGATTTTGTTATGATTCAAAACAGGCTTTTTAAAAAAGTAGAACTACTTCATCTATAGTCTTGTCTTAATGTCCTCTAAAACTGAGCACAGCCTATTCTCACCAAAAGACGTGTCTGAGAAATCTTTATACTGCATCTAGACATCTACAGAAGAAATCAACCTGTTCATTGAGTAGAAAACCTTCAACCCACTCAGTAACACACACCTGGACAGGATAGTTTAAAACAAAATAATTTCCTAGAATCATAGAATGGTTTGGGTTGGAAGGGGATCTTGAAGATGATCCAGTTCCAGCTCCTCTGCCATAGGCAGGGACACCTTCCACTAGACCAGGTTGCTCCAAGCCCCATCCAACCTGATCTTGATCTGTACAATCCATAAAACAGCTTCCCTAAACTGAGATGCCACTGGAAACCTGGATGACCAGGGATATAACTGTGCTTTTGCAAAAACAACACTGCTGTCCATTTTTTCTAACAGTTTAAAAAACAACTTATCTGAGATAAATCAGCTTCTGTTTTGTGACAACATAGAAAACACTTCAGCAGCAAGCCAAGGAAGAGAGTTGATGTCCTGGAATTTTGATACTGGTTATGGCCTAAGTATAGCCTGGAGATAAGTAGGAATTTGTGACTGGCTGACAGCTAAACAGCACACAGACAAACCACACCCGATTTACTTCTGGAGTACAGGCTTGAATTTGACTTGGCTAGTGAGGAAGCTCCAGATCCTTAGGTGACAGCTTTAAGATAAGTGGCAGATATTTAATATACCTTGAATCTCATGACAATACCTTTAAGTTATTAACAAGCAGAAAATCAGCTGCATATAATTAAAAACTCTGTATTCCTCAGAATAAAATCTGGTTTTATTTGTGAAAAGGGTAGAAATGCCCAACTCAGGACTTGCTGTTACAGGCATCATTGTACTTAGGCACTGGAGACAAGACTTTCCCCTAAACCCTTTAAAAACACAGCACATCTGATCTACCAAGCACCAGGATATCCAAGAAAGAAAGCCCTGAAACCCACACACCCCCCAAAAATTACATGGGCTACTTCATGACATTGCATGAACCATTTTATCCAGCCACTTCTACACAAATACATTGGGGGTTACAACATAGTGAGCTTGTCAGAATACCAGACATCTGGGGCTTCACTCCTATGGTATTCCATTGATAGCTTACTCAGGAGAAAGATCTGAGAGTGATCAACAACGGAATTCCAGCAAGAACTACGAAAATCTTAAAGTAGTAGGACTTCACAGTAAGACAACTAGAGTTTGGCTTTATTTACAGCCATTGAAGCCAGCAGTAGTGTGTTCTTCAACTTCAGCACACCAACAGCAATACTGGAAAATCAATCAAAATCTCCCAGTCCTCAAAGAAAACATAACTAATTTCTGTTACAGATTTTAAAATGAATTTTATTATTCTACTTCACCATTGTGTCCCCTAATGAGATACAGGAATAATGATGTCCACAAGGTGGCACTTACAATCTTTGTGAAATCAAAATGTAGGTCTTTGCAAAACAATTCAAAAAAATTAATTTCTTAGCCCTAAACAAGAAGTTTATATTGCCCTTCTTCTCAAATTATCCTTTACCACATGAGTAACAACTACTGCTACTTTGTTAACAGTAATACATTCTTAAAAATGTATCAGTCAAGCCAAGGATTTCTTTTGCTTTGGAATAAAATAAAATTGTTCTACTAAACTGAAATGAAAAAGAAATCTCAAACTGTTTCTTCTTGCATCATATGCTCTCCTTGTTTGGTGACCAGGTGGACTTAATTTATCTACCATAAATAAATATTTTAATCCAAATCCTGATGTCTCTCCTCCAAAGAAATCCTCATTGACTTCAAAGTTGACATCAACTGGAAAATTGCCAAATCACAGAAGCTGGCCTCCTTATGGATTTGACAGGGCAGAATTATATCAATTCCACAGTCTTCACAATGCAAAACTTATCAGCAAATTTAAATGACTTTTGGATTTAAGTGTGTCAAACAGAAGTATGATTTTTTTTCCCCCCATTCACTTACATTTTTGTGTAAAATTAAATCACTCCCACTGAGTCTATGGAAATGAGAAAGATCAAGTTAGGAAGAGCCTGAGAAAATTTTATGTACACAAATCTTTGGGACCATGGTGATCCATGGTCATGCCTAAAAAGCAACTGCCACATCCGTCTTCATTAAGGGCAAGGACGACCTGAGGCTCAGTTGCAGGCTGGTCACCCTAACAGCCCTCAGAAAGACTGCAGAGCCAATCCTCATGGAAGTTATTTCCAAATGTAGGAAGGACAAAAAAAACCAAAAAGAAGACTGGGATCAACCATCATGGATGTACCAAGGTCAAGCTGTGCCTGAACAAGCTACTGTCTTCTGTGATTCACTGCCAAGTTCAGCATGAGTGGAAAGGAAGGGATGTTCTGCACCTTGACTTCAACGAGGCCTTCAGAGCCTCCCTCAGTATTCTTAGAGCCACAGTGGAGAAATTCAGACTGGGAAAGTTGACAATAAGGTGAGCAGGCAACTTACAGACATGCTGCTCATGTAATCCTTTCCCTCCAGGCAGGAGGTACAGCAGATTAGGAACATGGAAGCACATATTGCTTTGGCATCTGAAAGCTCTGGCTCCTCATCTCTTGGAATTGCAGTTTGCATTAGTGGACTTAGATTCCTTTCCCTTCCCAGACAGTCAGTTTCTGACATTTTCACCACAACTTTTGTTTCTTGCCTTTGATAAATCTCTCTCCTCTCCACTAGGAAGGACACTAGTTTTTCTGGGTTTTTTCCTCCAAAATCTGAACAAATGTGCCTAGAGACTGGCTTGGCTCTCCCCCCAGTGTGTGAAGAAGCTGAGCATAATAATATTACCTTTCTCTGGCCACTGTTAAAACCTTTGACTTTCATATATGATTTTACAGATTTAACTCCTACAATTAGATAAACATCATTCCTTCCATCTCT
Source organism: Machaerirhynchus nigripectus (assembly GCA_013397975.1). NCBI lineage: Eukaryota > Metazoa > Chordata > Aves > Passeriformes > Dicruridae > Machaerirhynchus > Machaerirhynchus nigripectus. The sequence continues at coordinate 1,749,467 of VZRQ01002448.1, forward strand.
CTCTGTCTGTGAAGACTATTAAAAGAGACACCAGTGAAGATGTTATGACTGCTAGAGGGTAATAGCCAGCACATGCCATTTTAATAGAACAGCAGGGGAATGCCAGCACGCAGCCCGCGTTTGAAGCATTTTACTGTACAGACATCAGTGCAAGCTTTGGTGGTTGATGTTCTTCAGTGGAAACCAACTCAACAGGCTGCTCGGCAGTGAGGAGCCATGGCTATACTCGAACAAGAGGTACCTTCAGAAAACCTCCAAAGGCAGAGCACAACAAAGCCAGCAGAGCCTGCTTGTCTAACTTCAATGTCTCACACGTCTTCAAGGTTGCAGCCTAACCCTCATTTGCTCTACGAATCAAAAGAGCAATATTGAGAATTTACAGTCAATCACAGGATAACAAACAACACTCTAATGGCTCTCACTTGATTTGTGGTTAGCTATAACCATAATTTTTACCCAAACATTTGATCCTGCTTTGGCTTTCAAATATTTCCCGCTGTCCACAGACCTAATGCTCACAAAGCTTTGATGCTATTTACAGCCCCTCACAATTAGATTGTGGTCATATCCAGATGTGGTCCACTTAATTAATCACAGATTTTCTTACCTGCACAATAGCTGGTTTCATTACCTATCTGTGCTTTATGCTGAACTTCATTTGGTCAGGTAAGTTTCAGACAAGAAGAAGAAGCAAGCTATTCATTTTTGACAACCTGAAGAATTCAAATTACTTTCATAGTATGCAAATATACACCAGTTTAGTGGAAAAAAAAAGCTACTCACATGAAGACAAATAAAGACTCTTTCATTAAGCTATTCAATAGTTTCTTACTGGCTAGAAAATTACTTGAGAGAAAAAAGGTTTTATTCTCGTTACAATGGAAAAAGTAAAGCCATCCAGGAAAAGTACTCATGTGAAAAGATGGTCTTAGAGATATCAACTAGTAACAGCTAATAAAAAAGGATTAAAAAATCTAAAGTATGCATCTCACACTGATACCTCTGACAGATAGGAAAACAACTTCTCTCCTGTTGTTTTAAGGAAAGATACCCTAAATGGGATTTGTAGCTCTCCCATACACAAACCCAGTGTAAGGTCTATGAAATCCACCTACACCTCCAGCAATGCTGCAGCAATAAAGACCAGAAATACAAACAGACCACTGCTGGCTGTCACCTATCAAAGTCAAGAGAGCTATTCAGCAGAGACCCCACTCTACAAAGAGCTTATTAAAGGAGTTTACTCAAGTGTTTTGAAGTGGCTGTGTTAGCAGCATTTAAGAGTGAAGAAGATGAACATGCCGTATCCTAGTATGTGCATTCCATTGGCAAACACACTTACAAGGTGAGTGCAGGGCTGGTGGGCGTGTCCCCATTTGATCCCATACAGTTCAATCAGCAGCTCTCATTTCTGCCTGGGTTAGGAGGAACCTGTCTTACCCAGGCCCAGAAGCCTCTGGGCGCTGAATCCAACCACAGGCACATGACCCTACACAAGGAGAGTAGTTTCACCATGCCTGGACCCCAGGCCAGGCTGTTCCCACACACACCTGCTGCTAGACCACTCACAAGCACATCCAGCACCCTGGGGCTTCAGTTTTGAGGTTCTGTACTTTCAAGCTAATCAAATTGCTCACATTCACTAAGAATGGAAATACTGTGATAGAAAAAAAACCACCAAAGGTACCTCAAATTGAAAGTTTGACTATTTTTCTTGTTATCTGAACATCAAATTTGCAACTAGAAGCTCCATACCCTGAAAGTTCTAATGCTCAAGAGGTAGAACAGGTTCAAATAATGTATGCACCTCTAAAATGCACTAACTGCTTTTTCACTTCAGAAAATTTAAAACTGCAGGGATGGTAAAGCTGCTCTAGTTCAAAAGCAGACTAAATCTGACCTGAAATAAATATTCCTAAATCACAGATTAACAAAGCACTCACATCTGCCTGAATATAATGATCTGCTGCAAATATGCCAGATTACTTGATATCCCAGATTCAGCAAGAGTAAGCAAACTCTATGCTTCTATTTATAAAACTCCGGAAAAGCAGAAAACCATTTCAGTATCTAAGGTCAGATACCAACTCCACACAATATAGTTCTTTAAGAAGGGTATCTTCTTTCCTAGAATTTGTACACAAAGTGCTTATTTATGTGGATCATAAGGCTAAAGCCTTCAAAAATGCAGACAGGGCTTGGATATACAGATGTACTGAATTCAGAAACAGTGCAGTCTGAAAATTCATGGAATGATTCTCCAAATCTAGTCTAAACTGAACTTGCTGGCAATGACAAGAAACAGTTAAACAAAATAATACAATTCATGTAGCTGATGTTAACTCTATGTCATTTTAAAACACCTCTTATCTAAGTGGCTAAAGCTAATGCATGTCAGCACCACCCTGATCATATCCCAGTGTAATTGTTGGCAAGTAGCACCATGCCCATTTCAGGGCTAAATGAAAGGTCTCCTCAATTCTCTTCAAAAGAGTGGTACTTCAGAGAGCAAGTGTAAAACCCGATATAACCTAACCAAAGTTAGAGCTGTTTCTCCAACACCACACACTGACTCCCTGCTGACCCCAAAATTCTGCATTTTAATTCCTTCCTGAGCTTTTATAATACCTACCATTATTATTTCCTGGTTCACGAATGTCATAAAGAGCATAAACAAACAGTAATAACATTTGAAGCCAACCTGAGGAAGAGAGTGAAGAACACAAACAGTTTCAATTAAGCGTGAGGTTCAGAACAGCCTCCTGAGCACTCACCAGCACTCACCACAGCAATGAGTCACTGCTTCCACAGCAAGCATTTAATGGTTTCAAGAGAAGTTCTACGGCACGGTGACCTCTTTGATGCTGTTTTTGTCCTGCCCTTTAGGAATAGGAGATGGAAAAGATGCCAGCCCATTTTTCTATTTGAATGATGCAAAAATACAATCTATTTCTTCTGAAAAATCAGAAGGGGCAGAACAGCTATTCCACAGTGCAGGAGACAACACCAACAGCACAGCCAGGAGTGGAAGCCTCCATTCCATATTATTTCCTCCATCCTTGGTGCTGAACAGCTATACAGTATCACCCCAATTAAAATCCATTAAAGCAACATGGGTGATTCACCCAAATAAACACAATTTATGTATTTACACAAATACAAATGCTTTCTCTTCTCACTATATGCAGCTGTAACTGCATACTTACAAATACTTGCAAAGAAGTCTTTCAAACTTACAGGTTCAAGTTTTCTACTTTTTAATTTTATTCTTGCAAAGCTCTATTTGAGCTTGCAGTACTGAAATACTGAAGTTCTGCCTGTCCTATAGAAAATAATAGCCCTCAAAACATAAAGTTGGGGACAGGGGAGGAGTGTTCTGCAAATGCCCTGCAAAACACGTGGAATTTAAATGTTCTGGAGTTTTACATACTCCTGTTGACCAGAATTTAGGAAAGGAGGCAGTGCACCCTAGCCCTGTTACATGAGTTAAGTACAAAGTCCATTTAATATTCAGGCATCTGGATTTCTGGCTGTCCATCAGTGCTGTGAGGGGAGGAAATGTGCAAATCCAAGAGGGAGGAGACCACAAGAGCAGAAGATGTGATGGCACATAAAGCTCCTTCCAAGTGTGTGACTGCATCGCAACTGGCAGAAATAGGAACACCCATTACCTATGAATGCCACAAATACCTGTGAAAATTTCTTTGTGGAAGACTCCACACAGCTGCAGATCACTTCTCTTCAGGATCTCATGCGGCCCTAAGTATTTATCAGACTTTTTAGATTTATCTTAAAAGAGATAATCCTTTGCTCTTCAGCCAGCAAGGACTGGATTTAACTAGTGCTTGGTTCTGAGCAGTGTTGCTGGAAGGTTTGTGCCAAGTCCTACGCTGATTGTTCAGAAACATTCCTTCTGATTAAAAAAATAAAAATACATTTACTCTCATGTGAAACAGTATTTCCAGGAGCTGCTCCATTACCTGTTCAAGCTCTTCCTTGATAATCTTGCAACCAAGGTATGAAGTAGATTCCCTTGGCTCACATTCTTCACTCTGTTTTACTGTTCCTGGGTTTAAAGGAGTTTTGCCCAAATAAACCCTTCTCTATACAGCACACTAAAACACTGTTCTAAATACATCTGCTTTGTACTGCAGTGGGAAGGTTTCTCTACTGTATGATCTTCACCTACTTGTGAGAAATTATTTGCAGACAGGAGTTCCCTTTTTACAGTGGGAGTTTGTGGTGACAGGCACGGAACGAGAGAATACCAGCACCCCACCCCTGCTTGTAGAGCTCTTGTGAAGATGGGCAGAATAACATTCTGGAAAAACACTTAACTAAAATTATCCCTCTTCCTGTAATAATGAGTATGATTCATATAAAGATAATAATTACATAGAACAGTGTATTTTTAGACAAAAACAAGCCCTCCTTTTCACTTGTTTTAATAGACTTCTTACATGGGACTAATCAGTTTGCATCATTTGTCATGCTCAAACACGATCAAATAATGAAATCTATGTTTTGAGTGACATTTTTGCAGCCAGAAACCAGGGAGATTGGTTCTTTATCATTTGTCTATTCTACTCTTTGATGAAGTCCAATTCTTAGGATGCTGATTTTCCTGTAACTCAGAATTGTAGACCAAAATCCCTTTTCTAGGCTTCTAAACCTCTACAGACAAGAGCGAAACAGTTTCTCACAGAAAACCAAAACTTAAGAATGGTCTTTCTCTAGATAACGCCACTGAATGTTCCAAGTTCCTTCCTCAGCTATCTGTGTATATGATTGCATGAGGCTTGCACAGGGGTCAGATTTAGAGGCTTGTATTACAAACTTAGGGATTTTTTAGAGTTAATACTTAACTGTTTTGAACATCTCAAAGTAGACATGAAAAGGTAAGAAAAACCAGAATTCCCAGTGATTTGACCTTTATATCATTAAAGATCTAAGATAAATTCCCTTTGAAAATTTTCAACATTTTTCTATATTTTAGCAGTTTCTTAATACTTGCCAGATCAAGACGTATGGTCAGGTATAAGCAATATTCTGTATTTAGTATCTCAACATATTTCAATGCTGCAGTCCTTTAAATATTTTTTATTTCTGTAATCAGAGAGAAGATGTGCAAACCATCAGTGACGAGGTCCCTGAGTAATGGAAAACTGTATGCATTTCTCTATTCTGACTGGCTAACAAATAAGGAAAAAAATGGGGTCTAATGCTCTCCTCAGAAGAGTATGTTCAACTTCACCATCGTGTCAATAATGACTTCATCCTTAATTGCACTAGAAATTCGTGGCTCTTAGTACTTTTTAGCTAACGTGAAGATATTTGGGTTAGCAAAAACACCCCCAAGTATGAAGAGCTTCAGAAGAATTTCAAGGTAATGAATGATCAGGCCCTTTGAATGATTAGATTTAATCACCAAAACTCTCCCACTATATTACAAGAACACAGAAACATGACGTCCTTGCCAGTCACATCAAAGGTTTGTTATTCAAAGGCATCAATAATGGGTGCATAGAAGCAATCCTAAAGCTAGGAAAAATGTATGCTACTTTGTCAGAGTATGTTTCAAGGCTGGATTTTTACTTCGAGGCACAAAGACTTCCTCAGTCAAATATAATGTCTTTCTATCATGTAGTAGTCCTTTATTGAATATGCTTAGCTTCCTTCCTGAAATTTAGCAGGTCTAATTCCTATGTCAGTCAGTTCCACTACATGCCACATCATCTTTGTTTGAGAATAGCACTGGGTAATTTCTGCCAATGACTCAGAGAACTTGTACTGAGACAGACAATGACAATAATTTCCTCTTCACATTCTCCATGAACTCTCAAGTTTTATGGACTTCACTCAATCATTTTCACCCAAGTTATTGTTTTTCCAGATTGCAATGTTCAGCCTATAGAATCCTGACATGTTATTCCATTCCCTTGTCATCCTTGTTGGCTAAACTGCGCCTCCCGTACTTCTGAACGGTCCCACTGAGCTGGGGAGGCCACACATCTGAGATGCACATATGCCACACGTGTGTTTGTCCATCTACACATACTCATACCTGGAAACACACACAGAACAACCTGCTCTGGTTTTCATTGCTTTCTTCATTCCTAACTTCTTTTTTCTTGAGTCATTATGTTCATTTCAACAGACTCATTCTCTGCCTTTTCCAACCTCATTATTTGAATATCCCTTACTTTAGTGCCTGTGCAGGAGGCCATTACATCTGATAGTTTTATAAAAGCTAACTGCTTTTAAGATGTTTTTTAGGAATGCACATTCTTCAAAACTGCAATCCTGGTTTAAATATCATTATAGACTCTGTGCAGACAGAGCCACAACCACATTGACAGTGTTTTCTCAGGATGGAACTCATTAAAGGTTTGGTTAATTTTGGCAGGCTAAGCAGAACTCTGATATGCTTGCAAACAAATGCAATTGCACCACTTTCACAACTGATCCAATCATTTCCGAGTTCAGCCCACTGCTGTCCCTCATACCATTCTTACTATGTTGTTTGTTTGTATATATTGTCTCTAAAATGTTTAGAGAAGGCAACTTCTTCTGCTACTACCTTTCTTCAAATCACTTAAGAGTTCTTGATCTCAAACATTGTTTCCCTGTCTCACTGGAACTATTTCTCAACATCTTTTTTCTTCTTTTTTTTTGACATTTTGACAGGTCAAAATAGATATGAAAACTGCAAGCAGTTTTGAAAGGTGAAATTTTTCTCCAGAGCGTCATTCATTTTGGAATGCCCTGTAAAAGTCACAGCCACAACACTTGGATTCTTTTCTGGGTTTTGAGACAGCCAATCTAACTTCTCCCAGAGCGCTAAAGTTCAAAGAGTTGCAGTCAGATTAAACAAGTTCTTCAAACAATTTTTGTGCTACAGCAAAGACAATCACAAATGCAACCTCGAATTTGATTTCCTTTGGCTTTCCTTTGGTTGTCAGTGAAAGGGTGAGAATCAAGCTAGATAAATCAAGGGCACTGAGAATTACTGAGAAACTCCTCACTGTAGACTTGACAGCTGTTCAAATACACAAATCTGAGTTTAAATTTTGTTATGCCAAATATTATTTGAATTTCAAATACAAAGATGCCCCCTTGTAAAGCAGGAAAACAGCTAAAAGGAATGCAATACAGTGTCTCCCAGATGACTAGAAAATGGATATATATGTGAAAAAGATCAGATTTCAGGAATTTTACTTTTTTCTGTGTTGCCCAAAGTCACCACATAGCCACCACGTATTTGCTATGCCCTTTGTATCTTCATTACTACTTGAACAAAAATCCTGGCACTAGGATTTAAACAAGTTTAATTTGAGGATGGTTCCTGTAAACAGTTTACATACCAGGGTTCGCAGTACCAGTACCTACAACTGCACCACGGCCACTGCCTGCTCCTGGAGCTGCATCCAGACTGCACAGGGCATTCACACAAGGAACTCATCCATTTATTTGGCCACTGCAGTTTTGTCTGCACATGTTTATATCAGAGAATACATAAGAAAGAAGCATCAAGGTTTGAGCCAGGTTATCTTCCCACAGACGGACATATGTTACACAGGAGGAGACAAAGGGGACTGGCTGTGTTCTTAACATGATGAAATGGACTCTGAGGCACATCCATCATCTGTCAGCTTTCAGCCCTTACATTCCCTCAGCTCCAAAAGATGAGAGTTCATGGTTCTGTGTCTTCTAGGCATTTCTGTTTCCTGAATTGATATAGTGGAGAGGGAAAAGGAACAAGTTTTGAGTAGTCATCTAAACATGGGTCAAGTATTTGGATTTTTTCAGCAAAAATGAATTAGAGGTCAGAACTTTAAAAAAATAGTTGTTTCTCCTAATACTTGAAAAATAATTTTGACAACAGCATTTTCTTTTCAAACGTAAGGTTGAAACATTTCAAACATAAAGACAGAAAAATAGAGATACTACCGTTGTCATTCTGTGTCTCACTGATTACATAAGAAGGGATTGTGTAGAAAGTTTTACAACTAACTGGGTGAATGACAAAAGATAATGGAAATACAGAAGTTAATTTTGTCTACTTGAATCTTGGGGGTTTTATTTCCAAGTGCTTTTTCTCAAGATACTAGAAAGGGAAGAGTTTTTGTATTATGTAGATACTCCCTCACCTCCCCAAACTTAGAAAGCAAGAGGTCTCAGTGAAGAATCACTTTATATAAATGAGGACAAAGGAAACTGGAAATTACTAACTGGTTTCAGACATTACTAGCATTACAACTCTTGTGACCTGATCTAACATACAGAAAATTCAACTCTTAGAAGCAATTTTGTAGGAAAAAGAAATATGTGCCAACTTCTGCAGAATCCAGTTCATAATTAAGCACCACTGCATCCCAACACTGCTCCCCAGAACACACAAACCTTCCTAAGCCACACAGGATTCTCAGCTTTGTTCTGCAACAGATTTACAAGTTTTACCTACTTGGTATGTGTAAATAAATGTCCCTGTGGGTATATCATAGTTAACAAGTACTTGCGCCTTTTGCAATTTCAAAGTTAAAATGAAGAAATATTTAGTATTTTCTGAAAAATACAAGACAGTATATAAAGTGTCCCAGTGTAATATTCCTGTAAACTTCCAACTGTTCCACGCTGCTTAATAACATGGAAGTCAAGAATAGAGACCATGTGAGGGACCCTTGAGAGGGGAGAAGTTAGATTCGCTGTCTTTCTAATAATTCCCTATGTGAAAAGAACTCTAGCCCTTGCCAACAGACTAGTCCCAACTGGCTTTATACTAGGGTTGTGTTTATTCAAGTGTTCTCCTTTATGAAGGAAAAACTTGGCTTTATTTCAAGGTAAAGAAAAAAGCTCCAAGCAGCAAAATATTTTAAGGACAGATGTCTGATCTTGAAACAGCAGCTAACATAGCCAGAATATATCTGTGCAATAAACACTTAGTCGTTAGTCCTCTCTTTCAACTGCATGTATTTCTTATCCACAATGTTGCTCACAAAAAAGGTAGCACAGAATACATGTTCTCTATTATCAATGTTCTCTATTATCTCCCAGGACAACTTTAATTAATTCCTTTAATTCTATTAATTTTGAAATTCAATAACATGTGTTTTGGGGTTTTTTTTCTCCCTCCAGGGGTTTAATTATGTCTGTTACACTTGGAACTGTGCTACCAGGAGCTGTGAGGTGCATGGCCCCAACAGCAGCAGCACCCAGGAACTTGATACCTCGGGAATCTCCTCTGAACCCAAGGACCACGGTGACCCGTGCTTCACCCACACTGCTCACTGACACTTGGCTTACGTCTTTACTTCCTCTCCACCTTGGTGCACCCACCTTCGAGACTACCTGCACTGATACAATTTCATGCCCAAAGAAAGACAGAAACACAAGCAGAGCTGGTAACTATAGTAATGGCTAATATTTTCAAATGCTTTCCAATAATATCCCTGTTGCTTTTAGATGGTTATAGCTCTGCCAAAACTTAACAACCCACACTGAAAATTTCCTTGCCAGGGACTTTAAACAGGCTGAACATTTCTTTTCAAAGAAAATAAACAGCAAAAAATAATTTTGTTTTTTTTACAAAAACCAGGATTAAATAAAATTGTGTGTTTTGCAAATATTTTTAAAAGAACTTACAACTGGTTTACTCAGAAATGCTTCTTCTTTTCTTTTTAAGATCCAGGGCTCAAAATTGGCAAGAAGACTGAGACAGTATCAAGGATGTGTTCCTTTCTCTTCTTATGAAAAGATGCCCATGTCTAGTCAAGATTTAGAGCCCTGAGTATCACCATGGCATCTGGTCAACACACATGAGTTAGGGATTGGGCAGTACAACACTGAAAAAACCCCAGTCACACAGTGCATGCTCCAGAGCTTCAAGTAACTTCCAGCCTCGGCCTACAATTGCTACTCTCATGACAGAGAGTGCAGGGAAACAGTCACGGAAGCAGCTCAGAAACTGTGTATTCTACTGTACATGACTGAGGAACATATAGTCAGTGTGTGACAAGGACACAAAGACACACTGGAGCACAGGGTACAGGAGACATGTTTTCCCAGCACAAAAGAGGACAAAAGGGATGAGTCATTTACAGCCAGAACCTTCAGAAACTGTACCAAAGAATTCTGAGTCTTAACATTTCAGCTGTTCAGCAAAGCTGATATCCAGCAGCTTTTTATCTAATGACTTGTAAACACTTGCTGGCCTTCATGAGAGTCAAGGTGATTTCCTGATGAAATCTCTTGGAGGAGCAGGAGTTAACAGCTTTCGTTCTTTAAAACCAAAGAAAGCTTTTATGGCTGTTCCAAATACAGGAAAATGACAACATTCAAGTATATCTCTCAGTAAGCTCTCAAACTCTCTTTATCCCCACCTCCATATGAATTTCCAAGGTCAGCTAGAGGTGCAGAGATGTACCCCAATGCTACACCCACAGTAAGCAGGTGGGATGGTACCACCAGCAGGTAAGAAACATTCTTTCTCAGTAAGAAAATGCTACATATCTTACTGAAAGGTCTGGCTTGCCATTTATTTGGTTGGGCATTCCATAAATGCTCTTTTGGCCCAAGGCACAGTGAAGGGGAATAGACAGTACCACATCCAGGCTTCAGAATCTGAGTTCCAAACAGGGCAGAGCGCAGGCAGGCAGTGTTCTCATTCTTGACTGCTCAGGCTCATTTTTACAACAGGTTCACATGGTCATCCCTGGGCTGCTCCAGAGGCCACACAGCCATGCTCGTGTTCCACAATGGCACCAGGCCAATGCCTGGCAGAGGAGGTTTAGAGACACCTACTGTGGCCTGACCTCAGTCATGTCCTGAAGAATCACTCCAGCTCTTTAAATACCAGAAAGTCATAAACAGCCCATGGGAGGAAATGGAATCACCACAATTTCACCTTCAGTCTGCCTATGTATATCCGACATCTCTGTCCTCTCTGTGGTTTAAATAAGTCACAATCTGCAAAGTCATCCTAATACTCAGAAACAAGGGGCTGAATCCAATATTCTCCCTACCCTGAGCTGAAAGTGATACCACCCCCAGACAAGATAAAGTTAAAATTAACAGGTTTTGGCCTTGGGCAAAAAGAGCATTTATGGAATGCCTAACCAAGTAACCCCTATCTCCTTTGATGGAGGAATTATCAAGCACTGATATCCTGCAGCAACAAGAACTGAGCTGTTCTTTCAAGAAACTCGTATCAACAATGGGAGGTAATTTCCTAGCTTGACTTCTGCACTAAAAACTGGAATCTATTGTATTTATCATGCTAACAGCAAAGCACATGCATCTTTTTCCTAGCACTTCTGTTCTTAGAATGTACAATCCATCTGTTAGTAAATTAGCTTGGCCTAGGGATTACGTAATAGTCTCACTCACTCACTGTATGGCACCTATTACACACAATTTCAGTTTCAGTTGTATTTTAGACATTTCAAAATCTCTCATTCCAAAGTACCAGCAAACTCACTGATGTAATTTAATTATTACACATTATTTGTGCCAAGACATGACAGTTTGGATTAATCAGTCTGCCCATGCTTGATGCCCAGCAAAATCACAAAAACAACTGTTCTAGGGTTCTTACTCTTTAGGCTTATTCCTTCTACTCCAACTGCCTGATAAAGTACATTATAGGAAGCCAAAGTAACACCACATTTTTATTCAAGGCAGATCTACATTTAGGCTCTTGCTGGAAATAAATAAGAAATTTCCTCTGGCTGTAAACTGAGGATTTTCTTCCATTTAATTCTGCCTTTTAAAAATTTATTACTCTGCCAGTGAGTGCTTTTCAAATAGAAAACTGCTGATTTCTTTCACTTAGTTCTATTGTACCTGCTGTGGCTTGCAGGCAAGAACATTACTCTGCTAGCTGCTGTGAAGGATTTCAGTCCCATTCCATTTTCAATCCTGCATGCTTTTCTCCAATCTTTTCTCTCTACTTTATCATTCAAGTATCTGTTTATCCATAGCAGGGGGTAGGGAGAGAGAAATGATGAATAGTGTTGTGCTTAGCCTCCTAAACACTTTATCTGGGCACTGAACTCAAGAGTAATTCTGCTGCTTCATTTATTGGAAAAAACCCCACGTATTTCTCAATCAGGCAAACTCTGTGGAAAAAATGTAGCACTTTCCCATAACAGAATTCAGCAACAGCTAATGAGATGCATGTCCCACCTAGCTCTGTTTCCCAGTGCCTGTGGAGTGGGATTTACTGAACTGGTCCTACACAACCAGCAGGCACTCTGACTAATATTTGCTTTGGTATAGCAATTCCAACTGTCCAATGCAAACACAAGTGCCCATCACAGTATGAACAGAACAGCAAATTCTTTGACAACCAGCCAGACACCCCGGACAACTGTTCTCCTGTCCAAGACTGTTTTGCTTGCTCTGTCTTCTAAAAGCCCACAGCCCAAAAACTCTGTAATCATTTTTATGCTATTCATCAAAATAGAATTAAAATCTATTTTGAGCACATCTACTCATCTAAGCTTTTATGGTACATACAGTTGATATAGTTTCTGTATCCTTATCAGATTCTAAGTTGCATACAACTTCTCTTTGAATTTGAAACAGTATTCAATTCTTTAGAAATGCTATTTAATAATGATTCTCCTAAAAAATCTACGAGTGCCCACCACCATACAATCGCTGGCCAACTGTAGGGACACAACATTATCAGGTATGAAGAACTGCAAATTATGACTGGAGTGCAGACCTTACTCTGAATAAGGCCCTGAATCACATCTTCAGGACCAAGCCCTAACTTAAGAGAGTGTCACAAATAAGCAGCTGTTAAAAGAGAAATGTCACAGAAGTGTGTACAGTAGCAACACAAACTATACAACATCCCAGAAGAATATGCTGACATCTACATTTAAGGGCTTACAAATACAATTAGCTTGCCCAAATGGATGCCACAAGGTCTCTAAGACTGATATTTCATAAATAACTTAATAATTAGTCCTTGTAAATGTGAGACTAACTATAGCATCCACCCATATGAATTAATACAACTGAGAAAAACCCCACACCTGAATAATTTCCTCATTCCAGTCCTGCAATATGTCCAGACTCACTTCACACACAAACACACACACACAAAAGCAAAATAAACTCTCTCTTTTCCCTAGCACAAAGTAGTACAAAACAAGTAACTGCAAAAGCAGGCGGTACAGTGTCAATAAAAGTTCTGGCAAACTTAGATTGTTCCAATTGGAGAGACGGCCAAAAGCTATATGGAAAGAGCCAACAAAATACCAATGGCAAGCAAGGAAAGAGCCAGCCAAGCCAGCGCACTGTTTGGTTTCCCATCCGAAGAAAGAGAGAAGGAAGAGAGGTAAATTTCCACCTGGAACAAATTCATAAAATAGTCCAGAGCACAGAATTCTGGCAGCTGTATTTGCTGTTATACTGAATCAATATCCTGATCAAATTTGGCAACACTCATGCAAGCATCTGTTTTCTGCATTCACCCCTATGTAAATATCCAAGAAGCACAGCTCCATCCTAGGCAATGGAGAAGCTTGTATGCACCAAAGAGGACAATTCTCCAGCCACAGAGGAACCATAATAGCGAGGGTTTCCCAGCAGCTCTCTGCAGGAGGAAGTGGAGGGAACCAAATTTTCTCTCATCATGTGAGCATCATGCACAGTGTGCATGCAGAACCATGCACAACTAACCATGTGCAGTTTCAGAAGCTCTATTACACAGCAAACTGATCCTAGTGCCCAAAGCAGCTGTGACTGAAAAAGGCAATGATACATGAAGCACATGTAATTTAAAAATGTGTGAAATAATACAATGAAATATTAAGAAACCCACAACAAACTTGAGAGTAAATAAAATACAAGCACAAAGGAATAAAAAAGGGGGGAAATTAGTTAATCAAACTGTACCATTACACAAGGAAAGAGCTGTCCTTGAAATCAACCGAAAGTCAGTCAGAAAATCCCAACTCCTTCCTGAGTCCCAAGACTGCCTTAAGTCAGCTAGGTGATTGTAAGGAAAAGTACTAAAAGCAAGCAATGCTTTCAAAAACTTTAAAGAGTACCACACAAATTCCACATAATCTAGATCTTTACTTCTCCAAGATTCACCTGGGCAAAACAGTCCACCAGGACAGTTTCTAAGCAGTTTTATATTACATCACTTCGGAACCAGAGAGTCACAGGATAATGTGCTCTGTAGTCCTTAAAATAATCAGGGAGCACTATCAAAATGTGCAGTATCTCCTTATGCCAAAATACCTGAAGGGCTATATAAATTGCTGTCAACAAGATGTCGTCAATTTGCTGAAAACCAATACTCTAATCCGCTATGTTATTATCCAAAACGTGTCTACAGCCATGTTATACAGGCAACTTACTGCATAATAATATATTTCTATATGAACACTCCAGACTGCATCTGTATTGCTTACATCTATATTTAACATCCATATCATCACCAAATTAAATACAATAGATGAAAAAATTGCCTGATAGTTCAGTACAAATGAAACTCCAGAGCTGAAACAAAAGACTGATGGTACAATGTTGTTTTAATAAAATTTACTGTAGGAAACTACTTAAAGAGCATAAAGGAAGGAAAATTATATTACATAATACTACCAAACTGTATTTTTAGTAATGACAGACTGGCTGTGAAATTATAACAGATTGCAAAGACATCAGTGCTGGCTGAGGAAAAACAGTTTTAAGGCAAAGCAATCAACCGGAACATTAGTAATCAGATTAGCACAGGATACAATGCGAGAATTTAACAAGCAAGCAGATTGCACAGACTAGTCTCCATTCTGATGCCAACTGATGGTTGACAAGTCATTCTATTCCTGTGGAGAATTTGGAACCATTTTTCATTAGTTAGATTACAGTTATGTCTAGAGAACGCACTGTAAAAAAAAACCTTACAAAAGCAGTTTTGAAATATTCCAAGAAACAGTAAGACACAGAGTGTCATCACAGTATTTGCACAGAGGTAAAACCGTAACACTGACTGACATCTTCAAAACTGACATCTTCAAAATTACACAGAAGTCTGTGTACAGAATTGTACCCAAAATATTCACACTGTTATGGATGAAAACATGTATGAGCTCCAGAAAAAACAGCCAAGCATCAGTTTAAAAAAAAAGGCCTGTGTTGCTAACAAAGGACACCGCTCATTATAATAAAATTGAGAAACATGATGTTCATGTCAAGATCAGAAAGCTCAGTGCATCACAGCTTGGCAGGGAAGACTCTGCACTCTGGCAAGAGAGAAGGGCTGGGTGTTACAGTGGGTCACGTTCACCCCTCCCGCCCCTGTTGCTGCAACAGGCACAACAACTCTTGCCATGAAGTTACTCTGAACAAGAAAAAGGGACAATGTCCAGCATTGTCCTCTTCTTTGGATTTATGGAGTGAGCTTCTGAGTTGAAAAGTCACTCCTACCAATCCATAAGGTTAGAAGAGACCTGTCAAAAACCCCAGTCCTCCTCACTAAGCAAGAGCCAAGCCAGGAGACAGAAGGAGGCCTGGAGAGAGCATTCCTTGCCCTCCACGTTGCACAGAAGTGATCCCAGCCAGACTACTTTGATAGCTATGTCTTGGGTGTTTCAGAGTAGACATGGATATGTCAGTGCCAGTGGTAAAATCAACTTGACTTGAGATTTAACCACAAAAACCACTTCCATAAGCCACTGTATAGTTTCATCACCTTAATTTCCAGAGATATGCAGGGTAAGATCCATAGCAAGCCATATTTTCTTGTTAATTTTACCCCTACAAAACCTCTGATTTGCTGGATAAATTTGGAAAGCTTCTTTCTAGAATTCTGAAACTTTTTCTTTTGTTTGATGAAGCTGAAAATTCCTTATTATTAACAAGCTAGCCATCAGTTCTAAACGAAACTATCTACAGAAAATCGTTTTTCTGACACTGTTAAAAGATGTTAATGGCTTAAAACTGTTAATTGAAAAGAGACCGTATTATTATAACACCAACTACAAGCGTAATTAGTGATTTTTAGAGAAAAACCACTAAATATATGGTAGACACACAGCAACTTAAAGCACAGGCTATTTCTTAATGCTAGACTGAGAAAAGAGTTTGTGTGTGAGAACCAATCTGTAAATATAAGCAAATACAAATAATCAAACCATTTACACCACAAATTAAACTAATTACAGTTTAAAAGAATTAAATTAAGAATTGAAATGCATTTACATCCTTAAGCAAATTATTCTGACATTAAGTCAATCACTGCTTCAGTCTTGTCAAAGTACGACAATACAAAGCATATCACCTACCCTCATTCCACTTGCTGCTCTTTTCAAAATGTGTTATCTTACATTTCTGAGTTTTGTCAGGACTATGGAAGAGTCCTAATTTTAATGCTGTGGATTAACAGATAGTTTTTCAAGACCTGTCCTCTTAATTTGCAGAATTGACTGCACGTCTTATTTGTTTTGCCTGGCAAGCACTGCTGAGTATTAATCTTTGCTTCCTGAACAGTAAGGCCCATTGACTGAGAGATGTGGTTGGCCTAATATCCTCATTCTTCATGGAAATACAATTTAGCTTTTAAGGTAGATTTCACTCTTTTGCTTTTAATCACACAGGTTATAAACAACGGGTGTGTTATGCAAAAATGACAACTCAAAGATAACGCAGTCACTACTAGTGGAGGTAATTACATGAAACTTTCAGTTAAATGTCTTCACATTGTTTTGTTATTTCACACTGATAAAGCACAGCAGTGCTTCTAGTAATGACAGTTACAGTGTGAGGTACTTCTCCATTGGAAAGTTCTGCCTGACAGCCTTAAAATTCCCAGACCTTTGCAGGATTGGTCCAGATGAGTTTTTGCCAGTGTCTCTCCTACTCAAGAAGTGAAGGTGAGTGAGCTATGTGGTAGCTGGGACCATTGTACCTGTCAGACTACAAAGATGGCATGCTAGGAAAAATGATTCTGTGATCCAACACTGGTGCTGAATAAATCGCCTGAAGTGCAAACTAACATGAAGCAGAGCCAGAAGTTTCCACTCCTCGGTGTTCTGTACACGAAGGAGAGCCAGGAGTTTCCACCACTGTGTGCTCTGCAGCATAAGACCAAATAGATATTCAAGCCCACAGCTAACAGGACAGGAGGAAAAGTAATTCTCTGCTCCTTCACTAGGCTGAGCAGGATCAATGACCAGGAAATTCAAAGAGTTTATGCAAGGAGCACAGACTTGCAAAATGTAGGCCTAGGAAACTTTATAAAGACCACAGAATGAGGCCTATTATGTACTCATCATATTACTTTTAAAATATTTTCTTTCTGAAAAATTTAGCCCAGATTGTAACTACCATTTCATATGAAGCTGTAAAAAAGTCCCTACATGGTGTTTCTTACTATATATTTGTTAAAAATCTCTAGGCATGGATTAGAATTCAAAGAAATCATTATTTAAGTCAGTCTGTCCCTTTACGATGATCAGTTTCCAAAAAAATTATTTCTATTATTCTGGATACAATGCATACAGTCTCAGTGTAAAGGAAAGTCATATTGTAGGGAGTTTTAGAAACCTGACGCTAGAACTAAAAAAGAGCCTAAATATTCTGCTTTCTACCCTAGAGCAAAATTTGCAGCACTTTGAAGTTCTAACACTAAATTTTCAAAGCCTGCTTAACCTTAACAAAGAGTTTGGGTGCTGTTCACTGTATGAAAGGAACAATGAAATTTGTAGGGCTGAATAAACTATCCATGGTTCAGGATCCAGCCCTTCCATCCCCTCCCTACAGTCCTGTGTGGCTCCAGACCTCCCTGGCAGCCTTCCCTTCCTCCTAGCCTGGGCCACAGATCCACCGCAGGATTTCTATCCAGAGGCAGGGTTTCAGGATGCCAGGGTTCAGCATGAGGTTTCATCAAGGTTTCCCTGTTCCATTTCCACATTCCTTTACATTCTCCAGTGCTATGCAGAACACCACAGATTAGAGCTACTGTGGTACCTAATCTAACCACCAACGAAGAGAGCAGATAAAGTGATCCTAGAAAAGCAAACATGCCTGTGCAACTCCCATCAACCACCACCTTGGCCCTCAGAAACATTTCAACAGGCCATGTTTATGACATGCTCAGCCTCCACGAGCAGGAAAGCACAAAACCTAGATTCACAGGAAAAATTCCTCACATCCTGTTCAGTGTTGAAGTCCTCAATTCCATTGTACAATACCTAGGGAGTTGCTACTGCCATATTTTTGCTATGTAAGTAGTCCAGGCTTGCTTCTCCAGTATCTTTCATTTTGATTGGACACAAGCACGAGGGAAAAGTGGGTGTAACACACTAATATTCTTATTTATTCATATTTAATACCTATTCTGCACTGTTGTGTAAGAACTATACACTCATCTGGGCATATGCTACCTGGGCAGCAAACACTGTGATGAGGAAAACTGTTTTAACTGCATTTTACTGGAGAAGATTTTAAAACAAGTTGTAAGCAGTTAATAATTTTAAGATAGATGTTTTGTATATTTATTGTATTGTATAAATAAACAGGATTTTCCTGGACTTGGTTCAAGGTTTTTCTGTTTGTGATACCTGCCAGTCTTTGCTTTAAATTTAAAGCAAGAAAAAGCAAGTACACTGCTGTATTTCACAGAACATCTATTCTGTTACCACATGACAAAAACACCAACCCTACTAATACTTACTCCAATTCATTGAAGAATATCTCCTTAAACTTGGCAATACAGTACAAAGAATTCCAAATGTAATTCTTAATGTTCTCAGCCCAAGACACTGACAGAGTTTAGAAGTGAGGCTTTCTCAAAAGGAATGCTTTTAACTTCAGCACTAACACGGATGAAATGGTTGTAGAAAAAAAGTGTATTTGCTTTTTCCTTCAAACATCCACTGCCTTCTGTGCAATTCAGCCCAAGGTTATAGAAAACTTTATGTTCAAAGTTTGGTGATCCAAACCCTTCAGTCTTTACTTAGGCAAAACTCCCACTCAAGTCAGTGAAGTCAGTGGGAGTTTTGCCTGGGTAAGAACCGCTGTGTTTAGCTCAGAACACACATGGCTCTGTAAGCTGAGGAGAATGTGAGTGAAAGTCATGGCTGCATGGAAATGGCTCATGTTTCCAGCCATGAAGATCATAAATTACTTTACAACACAAAAACATAGAATGGTGTGGGTTGGAAGGGACCTTGAACATGATCCAGTTCCAGCCCTCTACCATGGGCAGGGACACCTTCCATTAGCCCAGGTTGCTCTGAGCCCCATTCAACCTGGCCTTGAACACTTCCAGGAATGTGGCATCCACAGCTTCTCTGGGCAGCCTGTGAGAGTGTCCAACCACCCTCACTGGGAAGAATTTCTCTCTTATATCTAATCTAAACTTACCTTAAAATACTAATAAGCATCCTAATAATTTCATATTACTTCCATTATGTTGTAGAACACGTATGACAAAAGGAAGAGAGAAAGGCTTGTATGGCCCTTGATAGAGTTAAGTGACCAGGATGACACTAACTCTATGTGCAGTTAAAGCTTTTCTGTACAACTTCTAACATAGAAATCATGAAAAAAAATCTGGGACCTAAAATAAAAGCTTCTCTACAAAGAGGCAGGCAATGATTACTTGAACATGGAGCTCTGCTTAGAGCCGTATATCTGCCGAGTGGGAAGCTCTGCTTAAAACCTCATCTTATCCATGTCCTACTGTAATTCATGAGAACCTATTCTTCAGTATGTCCCATAGCTTCTCTAGAAAATTTAGGTTCAGAGAAATGCTTCATAGAAAACAAAACGCTTTGCTATTTTATAGATAATCCCTGCTGTGACATGTCCATTCAGGGTCTTCAAGGCATCTCAGCATGCTTGCACTTGCCTGCATAAATATATTTTCTCTCACACACATGTACATGCACTCTGTGTGAATTTGGTCTGTGTTCTCAGATTCAGACAGCCCTAAACACCAATAGTGTTGTGAGAAAACAGATGTGGAGGTTAAGAGTGAAAACTAGTTCATTCAGAAGGGAAAAAACTAAAAGCTTTACAATGAGGCATTAATTTGATTAAACCCATGTAAGCCACCCTTTGACATTCCACCAAACTGCATTTTAAGTATCATGCTTGATTTTTTTTTTGCATGCTTCTCTTCCCCCCCTTTTTAACTTCTTTTAAGTTTAGATTCAAATTCATAAGTAGGTTTCCAACCCATATAAACTCAACTTTTGATATATTAACTGAATAGTTTTACTCAGCTTGAGCTTAAGACCTTGATAAGAATACATGACATACCACTACCAAAATAATCTAACACCTTAAGTTCTTTCATTAGTTTTCTCTGTTCTGCACCTGTAAGAAACCAAGAGGAAACATTCTCACCAGTGTATCAACCACACACTTTACTTTTCAGAAGATTTATGTACTGTTTATCTGAAACAAGTCAACAAACTCATCTGAGTCAGAAGCCACACATGATAATTTGTTATGCCACTGCTGTACTTAGCTAAAAATGTGGGCAAAGGCAAGCAAAAATGGAATTTGTAAAGTCAATGGTCCTGCAAATAGATTAGCGGGCACAGTTACCATACACAAAAGCAGTGAGGATGGAATTTATCTTAGAGATTAAACACTGAGGTATCACCTTGTGCCACTTGACACAGAGCGTTGGTTTAAACCTCTGTGGCACTTACTGCTTTTCTTTTTGGCAAGAGTGCTGAACTATCCTGCAGCAGATATTTCCATCGCTTGCATCTCCCGCTGTTTTAAAACCAGTAGAGGAACTAAACTCTCCACATTGTTGATGCAGATCAGTGCATTTCAGAAGGGACAGAGGAAAACAACAGGAAACAAGTCAGAGGACAAATAAATATTGCTACTTAAGCCTTCCACATAACTGGAAAACACTAACTCTTCAAATGAAAAATACATGCTGTTCTACCAGGCTGCCATGATAGATCTTAGAAAGACACAGACAGTTTTATGGTCTTATAAGTGTTCTTTGCTGAAAGGGAAACTTGGAAGCAATAAAGCATTTTCTTACAACTGAAGCCTGACTGCAACTGCTGCCAATTCAACAGTAAACTGACTTCAAGTATGTGGAGTCAGATGGTTTCAGCTTCACCACTACAGGGAAACCAACTCTTGTAGCCTGGCAGAACCACTATCTGGAAATGTGCCATGATTGTGCATTGAGTTAAGCTCCAGACAGACTGTAAGAGCTGAACTTTAAACCATTTGTATTTTTAACGAACACAAATAAATTTATGGCTGCATAAAAACTGTCATGCTTCAGGGATTAACCTCTAATAACCTCTCCTGCTATGTTAACAAAGACATTTAAAATCTGCCTCTCCCAGTTACACACGACACAGGTTAATGAAGGCAATTCAAAAAGAAATTTTAGGGCCTCATTATATCTAATAAGGGATTAGTGACACCAGCAATTTTTAAGACCATTTGTGGACACTTTGATGCTGCCCTGTGGCTTGGGACTCCCTCAGTTTACCTCAGGATTCCCAGATGAACCTAAGTTTGGCACAGTGAATAGAACACTACAGAAGTGAATGGCACGGAGGACTTGAAAATGGAAATAACTTTCAGAGTGTCATGACATACAGCTTTCCTTGTAGGCATTCTACCATCTAACAATTTTGTGTATCCCCATTTTACAGATGAGAAAAGGTCTATTCTCATGAGGCAGAGTTTACAAGAAAGGATCCCTATAGCTGAGCAGTACTTTGTGATGCTAATGTAGCTAAAAACCCAACCATAAGTTTCCTACTTCTTAAGTTAAGCAAAGAAAAGACAAGAAACATATGGCAGAACAGGAACTAGTCAATGGGAAGTTTTAAGGCCTGACCAGTTTTAAACACTGTGGAAACATCACTAGATTCCCCACGCATTTGAGACAGGCACCACAGTTTTTGACAACAGGAGATTATGTAGAAGAAAGGGATCCTACTAGAACTCCATCAGCAACACCTGACAACCTAAGCCCATCTTACCTCTGTTAGAACATCCATACAGAAACTATCTGTTCTCAATGTCCCAAAGTCAGAAAAGCGTTACTGGAAATATTTGACTGACCAGACAATAAAGGGTCCCTATGGCACAACACAATACACGACAATGCTACAAGGGTCAGCCTGTGTCATCAGAACTGAAGCAGCTAGAGAAATTAATGTATGGATATAAGCAACTAAAACTGGCAAAACAATTCTGATGACATTCCAAATCAGAAAAAAAATCCCAAAATATCTGAAGGTTGCCTTTTCTCACAGTTACTATTGTAACCCTTCATGACCTTACATATTTTCTGGGAAATTGTCAAATATTCACTGTCCAACTTTTCCAGGTTTATTTCCAAACAAAAAGTATATTCCTAAATTTAACTACTTATCTCTGAACCTTCAAGGACCAAAGGAAATATAAAAGAAAGGAAAATGGAAATTGTTGTAAGAAAGATCATAAGAGAAGGTGACCTGAAACAGGAACTTGGATATCCTTACCCACAAGGACAATTCTAATCATATATTCCAATATGACTATTAAAGCTCCTATTTATTTTTTCTGTCTAGACAAAACACTAAAAATAATAGGAAGAAAATTTATTTACATTTTTTAGAGCTTCAAGGACATGAAGTTTACTTTGATTCCTGACCAGAAATGATAAGGTTTCCGCAGTTACCATTCTATCTGAAGAGGTTCAACAAATCCCTAGTAGAAACCAATCTAAAGGATAGATAGAAAAATAAAGCCAAAATCCAAAAAAAAACCCCAGCTACCCAACTGTTAAAGCAATCCAGACATGCATCTGATCGCGCTTTACAACTGGTGATGTGACCTCACGAACTGTGGTGTGTAGTTTGGGCTTTATGCAGCCTCCAAGGACACACACCAAGGCTGCAACCCACTACAAATGGTGTCTACTTAGCTGAGGAGCAATACTACATTACATTTTCTATCCAGAAGATGCTGTAAAATACAATTAAAATTAGCAGTTCATGTTCACTTGTCTCAGGGACACAATGAATACCAAGAGCGCATCAAGGACGCTCTGTCAATAACAAGTCATAGAAGAATGAGTGAGAAACACTTTTCTTTCAGGAAGTATTTTTAAAATGGAATGTTCTGATGAAAAAAAAAAGACTACAGAGAGACTCAGTGATTGCATTTATATGTACATGTGAATACACTGGTAAGCACCACTGTAATCTTCTGAAGTAGCCAAGCAATGGTGTCTCAGGGGTCTGTAATTATCAGGTAATTATCGTATAATTATTTCAGATTGGATAAAAAATTAACTACCTCTTCACATCTCTAAGTTTGATAATTCAGTGACTGAATAATGTACTAAAAGTATTAAGTGATCTCTGAGACAAAGGCTTAATATTCTCATATACTCAAAGCAAATAATGGCAAGTGTCATTATAATGTAATTTAATAAAATGTAATTTAATAAATACATAAAAATCAGAAACTTATTAAGCCACAGAACTTTTATAAATGAAAAAGCGACACCAGGTCCATTGAATTTTAGCACTATTCTAAAATTTATAAAGGTTTGCACAGAATTTATTCAGCTGTTACTATTTTTAGAAATGTCCCACACCAGATGGGTTTTTTTATTCCTTATGTTGCAGGACACCACATTTATTTCCAGATCCTCCCAACCAATGCACTTACAACTCAGCCATTGTACAGATATTTTTAAAATGCACATAGGAAAATTTACATCTAATCAAGGAAGCAGGATTTAGCCAATGACATCTTTCCTAAATCCTCAGTCACTGAGATCAAAACCCAAATAATGACAGTTTTAAATCAATGAAAATTTGGCTTTCGTCATCTTTATCTGAGCCAAGACTTCACCTTGACATTCCCAGTGCTGATCCTCCACTTGCTTCCCTGCGATGTCTCCCTAATGAAGTCTCCAGTAGTTTCCACAAGGCTGATTGTTTTTCAGGTCATTTCCTTACTTGCCTTGGCCAAATCCTCTCAAAGCAAACAATGTTTTAACAGCATTCACTTCTTACTTTCTAAAATTTTGCCAAACTGTTTATGATGAAGTAGAAATTTCCTTCTGAGTTGAAGCAGAAGTATTAGTATTTTCTAGCAACATTAGCTTGTTATCCAAGAACTAAGCTGTCCTTACAGGAAGATGTGAGGCTGTGTGAATTTTAACTTGCTCACTAGGTATTCCCTATTCCCAGCCTTCTCTTCAACAGAGGGAAGAATCCAAAACTTGAAACTTGAGTGAGAACAGTGCTATAGTACTATTAACATTGAAATTCGTGCTTGCAAGTTCTGTAATGTTTATTCTTCACTAAAATACAGCTTCACCAGGTCCTTAATGCTTATTTAGCAGCTAGAAACAGCTGCAGATGTTAACTTTTGATCTCATCTGCTCTCAATCAATTCTTAAAATGAATGGCTGCATATACAGCTGGAGCTACACCAACTGCCATTCTTTCCAAGGACTAATGGACTTCTGTGCATCAATACTGACTTCTGACAACATGGAAAAATGTATTAGATTTTTTCAAGTAACTCCCAATTTTTCAGTGCACCGAATGGCTTATAAACAGATATTTGCAGATTATTCTTTCCCAAAATTGCCTTTGGGAAATTCATAAAATAATTAGATGGCTCATTTGTCACAAGCAGAATATACTGCAGTGAGAACGACAAAACTGAAACATGCCAAATGACTCAATGTATCCACTACTAAAGCAAAGATGATGGACAGGAAAAGCCCACACTTAAGAAATAACATTTATTAACACCTTTAAAACAGCATGACAGTTAGGTAAGTTGTTAGGAGTAAGAACAAAGAAGAAACTAGAACTGTACTTGAGAGGTTCCTCTGAAGCCTCTCAGTACTGACACAGCTATGTGAAGGGAAGCTAGTACCTCTAAAACTGAGACTACTAAACTTGCTAATTTCTTCTGAATAAGTCATTATGACTCCTTACTTTAAACTGAATCCTAAGCATGGTTTTACTTAGTTATTAACCATTTTTACATGGTTAGAAACCCATTTCTATGATTACAAATAAAGCATCACTACATTAGTTGTCACTCCTAGTATTTCTCACTCTCATCTGAAAATTAGAAGTGGTGGTCATTCAGAAAAAAAAGGCAGGACACAAGCCAGCCTCTGCTGACATGGTCTTACTAGAGATAATCCCCAACAGCCACACTGTGACAGCTGGATGCATTAGGTGTTTTCTTAGTTCCACTATCACAGTGGCCCGATGCTAGAATCACTTACTATTTTGCTTTGCTTTAGCTTCGTTCATTTCCTGAACCATAATAAAGCAGCTGAAGAAATATTTCTGTTTCTTGTGTTGATCATTCCTAATTATTGGTTTCTTTGGTGATCCATTGTTCATCCCAGAGCCATCATATCACCAACAGCCAAGCACCCCAACAAATGTAACCCGTTACGAGCATTTGGTATATGCTCCACCAGGGATCCTCAGCATAACACTGAAGAGTTAACCTTGAAATACTGAAGAATCACCTGGGTACTCAAAATTTTCAAAAGGATGAGATGCAGTCACAGAGCAAATGACACTGTAACCACCTCATGTCACGAGCAGAGTACATGTGTGCAGTCCTCAATGGCATGGGCACTATGCACCCATCACCTCTGTGTCATTTGGGCACTATGTACCTACCACCTTGTCTCTTCAGGTTCTCCACAGCACAAAGAGAATCTGGGCATGAAGTTCTCAGTATCAAAATATATAAGGAAATGTTTAATGAAACTGTCTTCAGTTCAACAGATTGGCTCCAACAATATAATTCTGCCATTTCAGCAGGAATTTTCCATTTAATGAGGAAATATGAAGTTATTTATATAGTTATTCTGTGTCCTTGTGCTTTTCTAGAGGATACTGGCTCACAGTTAACAACATCAAAACAGTTGGTGCCCCTGGCTAGAATACTTCACTATCACCTGCTCATTCGAGCACTAAATAAATCTCAGTTTTCAAGTACTTACAAGCAAGAGTCCAGCACATGTTTCAGACATTCTGTTCATGTACAGATGTTAATATACCCTCCACACACTGCATGTTATCAAATGTGGCTTTGTTGTCTCTGCAGTAGTAACTTAAAGCTCATTTGAAATGCATAGTGAAATAACTACAATAAGAGAAAGAGATCTTTCCTCAGAGGGGGTGATTTCTTATGGCAGAACTATTAACTGTTTGGGATCAAAATGCAGCATTTCCACATGCTTTTACCATTGCTCCTATAATTGCAATTTCCAAGATGCAAGGAGGCAATTTTATATTAAATACCAAGCTTCCTACTACTACATTATAATCTACCTGTGATGATATTAGTCAGCACCTTTTCAAAAAAGTTTAAAAAAAACCTTTTAATTTTGATTAAAAATTTGAAAACTAAAGGATTTGTCTTGAAGTCAAAAATGTTTGAGGATTTACTCCTATAATCATAACATTTTGGGAAGAAATCTCATGAAAAATTGAAGTAAACATTGTTCTTCTGTCAAAAAGCGGTTATGCTTGGAGAATTAATTTATTGACTCCTAATTCACCTCCTTCTCCTGTGAATGCCAAATAGGTGGGAGTGGAAACTTGTCAAAAACTTCTGTCTCTTGAGAAAACCTTCCTCACAACCCACACGCTGGGAAAATAATACCTGTAACCCATGAAGAAACAGATCAACAGCTTCAGGCAATGACATACACAGGCAAACCTTTAATTTAATACTCTCTCTCATGCTTCACTTTCATGTGTCTCATTTAGCAGAGCTCTTTAAAGAGAAGCAGGTAGCTGCTGTCAGTGATATAATTGCTGTGTTGGTGCCCTTGGGTCCTTACACACCAGGGAATGATGCTTGATCCCTGCTGTTGTCCTTTTGGCTGCCATGAGCAGCAAGTGATAGTGAAGGAAAAATGGAGAAGGCTACAGATCAAGTACGGACAGGGATATGTGTCACGTACCAGTCCCCTTCTACCCACTGTCTTTCAACCATGCATTGAAAATTTGCTTTATGTTCCTGATGGCTGCACAACTGCCCCCAACTCTTGTCTCAGAGGCTCTGAGCAACAGCTCAGTGAGCACTGGCAGTAACCCACCTACAGCAGTGTGCCTCCAGGAAAGCTGGTAGCAAAACTCCATTTCAACTTTTAACAGCAAAGCATTTGTTTAGTTACTTAGCACAGTCTCTTTTCTGTGCCAGGTCTCCCTTCCAGAAAGGCTGGGGAATTCTAGTAATCAACTTGTTTCCCTAAGATGGGTACATCATCCACAGGCAGAATATAACAATGCTGTAACAAAATGCAAGATAATCTCACAGGCTGGGGGGAGTGGGAAGTGTTTTAAGAAGTGATATTACTTAAAGGCAACCACCAGGAGTTTACAAGAATTTCCATTCTTTTAATTAAAGATTTTATGAGTCTTGGAACACATTCCTGTGCCCTATTATATAACAGAGCCCTTAAAAATTCAGAGCCTTATAACACTGCCATAAAGAGATAGGAAAACCAAAGGAGTCTTTAGAAGAAAAACCTATTTATACAATGACTGTTATGATTTACAAAACAATTAGAGGGACTTATTTTAATTACTCTATCTTTATTCCCTGCTTTTCTGTTGTTTGTGAATATCTTTCAATACATCCTAATATAAACTACCTGCTTTCTAAATTCATTGCTCCATTTATATGCTCAGCATGTTTGGAACAAAAATTAAAATCCTCAGAAAAGGAGCTAAACTCACTATGCCAGAAGAAAAAGTATTTACATTACAGTGATAAAAATACATTCATTAGAATTCAATTTTAAGAGAATTATTACTTCAAAAAGCAAAGGTGGGAAAAAAATTAAGAAAATCAAAAGAATGGATACTCATAATGAAACATGATTAGGAAAGTATTCTGTAAACTATTAGTTTCTTGGGAAAATAGTATTTTCAGGTGTAAAATTCATGGTAAATTCATTTAAACATATGTCTATCTAATAAGTAATCCAACAAGTTTCTGGAACAGCTTTCCAGAAAATGGTCTATGAACCATGTCTCAGAAACAAATTAGCTCATCCATCACACGTAACCATTTCTTTGGTAATCACTTAATGAATTTAGCTTAACTATGCTGGGACTGAGCATGATTCTGTAATTATTGTGGGAATTACTGTAGCCCTCAATCCGTCTTTTAGATGTTTATGGCATGGAACAAGAAGCTCAGCATAGCCTGAACCAGAGCCCAAAGCCAAAAACTTTGGATCTAGAGAGCTGTTAGGGAAATATCCTCACAGACATTGGTCAGTACACATCACTCTGCTGGGATTGCAGTCCTGTCTGTCCCGCAAGAATAGGCACGGATACGCCATACAGGAAGAACTAATGCCATACAGAAATCCTGAGAATAAAATTGGAAGAACATTTATCCCCCCTAATCACATAGGGTAAAAGAACACAGTTTTGAGTCATCTTGCTAGAATGTAATTAACTCTAAACTGAACATTCTACTACACTAAGTTTACACCAGAGTTTTCAAAGCAAACCAGAGTTGCACTACTAATGCTGCAGCTGAGACAGGCAACAAAGCTGGGGAGAGTGAGGCAAGAATGCCAGAGGTCAAATAAACGTGCGCTGTGGTACTTACACCAATACATAGAGCACATTCTCATAGTTTGTCCAAGGCTGTAGATATTTACTTGACAGGATTATTTTTCAACTATGGTATGTCTCACTTTCAGGTGTTTTACTGGTGAAGTCAGCAGTTACTGCCATATGTAAACTACCATCTCTTTTTTCTAATCACGTAATTTTAAAGTAAATCTAAATAACTTTCTTTTATATATGCTAAATACATAAATGGTTCAATCCCTCCTTAGCTACCAGCCCACAAATGTCCTCACACATTCTCATGCTTCATAAACAGAAGGGTTAAGGGTGATGTTTTTATGGGAATCTAACAGTCAAGGTGACCTATTAGTTTCTCAGGAGAATCAGTGGGAACCCTATTAACCTTGGCTTGCAGATGGAAATATTCAGGTATAGAGATGAGGAATTATTTTTGTCCGTATATCAGTGGGAGAAATTATGTTTTCTTACATTCTGGCCCCGTGGAAGTCAGAGATGGAAATGCTTGTTTTATTGGGCTGCATCATGAGCTCCCTGCCTATGACTGAAGGTGTGGCATCAGCTAAACTCGAGCCTGGTGACTGAGCAGACATAGCTTAACTAGCTCATTTCCTGGCCATACAGAGTTTCTTTGAGGCAGTGCTTGGATACAACGCCATTCATGTGCTAGAAAGGCTGATTTTTCAAGCATATATAAAAGTCAAACTTACTGGTAACATTTTGAGCCCCCAAAGTGTATTTTGCCTTTGTGGCCCAGGAACTCACAAGTAACAGCTGTGTAACAGAAGTACCTCACAGGACAACATAAGGACAAAAAAATTGAAGATGATAAAATCCACAGATACAACAATAATTATGGCCATGCCAATATGGCTGGTAACGTAAAGCTGAATGCCATAAATGAAGACCACCAACAGTCATGCAGCATAAGCACTGCCATGTTCTTCTCCATGCTGCCCTTTCACAGAGGTGGCCAAAATTGCATTAGCTGCTGCACGTGACCTGCTGGTGAGTTGTCTCCCTGCCTCTTCACAAGTGCACACACCAGCGTCCACACGCACATCAGGTCTGACCATGGCACACTGGAAGATTCCACTAAGTAAGGTCAGAAATTTTACTCCAGTAAGTCTCAGGAAAGAGAGTTCCTCCTTGACAAGAGAATAGCCAGTCAAGAGACAGTGTCAAAAGGGCCATGATCTCAAGGTGTTTGGGGTCTTCTGTGGGGGTTTTTTGTGTTCTTTCTTCTTGCTTGAGCAAGATCAACAAGGGAGAGCTCCATTCATATTGTACCACACGGAAATAAGTAACAACACTGGGATGAACACTGAAATGTTTCTTGCAATGGGTTGCATTTGTGCAGTGGGGATTGTGACACCTGAACCTGTTCAGAACTGAATTATCTTTTAAAATGCTGATGAGTTCTCTTTGTCTCTGTGGGTTCTGTGGACAAGCTACACACTTCAGAGAGGCCAACCAGTGTGATGGTGGAAATGAATAGGAGCTCATGGCATTAAGGTCCCTCTGCACTCCTGTCTGTTTATTCCTGGTCTTGCAACTTGGGACACTGTGTAGAACGACTGCTCCATGCTTTGGCCCATAAGCCACAAATCAGAACCAGCAGTGTCTGTAGCATACCAAGAATCTCACTCAGAGTTGCTCAGGCTCCCTTTACTCATGGGTGGAGCATGACTTTTCACCCTCTTTATGCCCAAATTCCAAAGGGAAGCATTTCACACCTGTGAAATTTATTTATAATAAAAATATATTAAAACAACCCTTGAGGACACTGTTTAGTACCTTCTACACTTCATGTTGAACTACTTTATGAAGAAAGCTGAACATCATCTAGTATTCAATACTCTTAAGCTAAATAGTAGCTAAATATTTAAACAAAAATTTTGCTTCTATAAACAGCTTGATTAATTTAGCAAAACATGCTGTTATCTGAATAACCACTACTCAAGAACTGAAAAGAATTAGGTTTAAATCTTAAAACCTGTTCCTACTCACTTAAAAATGCTGAAAGTTCTGTGTTAAGTAATGTATCATGTATTTTGATGATTAGTCAGATTATGAGTACTTATCACATTAAAATACAGATCAAATCAACACAGAAATTATATGTGAGGCCCTTTGCCCACACATTTTGCCAGTTAGACTGAATTTTTTTAAACACTTATAGAAAACAATTCAAACCATTCAAGAATGGTACCATTTGGTTTTGCTTTATTGCTGAGAAGGCCAGGCTGGTGACTTTGGAACATTTGCATAGCTCCACTGACTCCTGTACTGAGGGAGATCGGGCTGGCAGTACTGATTCGTATGGGATGAAAGAAGCTACTAAAATGGGAGAATTCAGTTAAATCAACTAAAATCTGAAGGAATGTGAAATTCTCTTCTCAAATGCAAACTTCTGTCAAGTACACTGAGAAAAGAGTATTTAAAAGGCTACCTGCTTGTGGGTGAACAACAGGCTTAGGAATACCTGAAAATACAGGGATAGGCTATTCCTCAGGAAAACTCCCTACTTGCTCAAAGATTTCTCAAGCCCAATATCTAGTCATACCAACGATTTTCATGCTAGAGCTGATTCCAAACCACCAGATTAAAGAAGTGAGAAGGAGGGAACCTTGATTAAGTATTGTTCCGCTAGGAGCTCAGCATGTTCATTTCCTAAGAAGCACACAGACACAAACTTTGGGCTTGGCCATACAAACGTGGTGCAAGTTGCAAATCTATAGAACCGTATTTCCTTCCTGGATGGAAAAGTGATGCAATGCAGTTTCACTGACTTCAAGCCAAGTCATGCCTTAAATCAACAACAAATGAGAACCAGAACATAATCATACACACATTAGAACAAGTGTTAGGGGTTCCTTAAGAATTAGATGGGAAAAAATGTAATACTTGAATTTTTGTTATTTTCCGTTTCTTGAACAGTTAAGAGTTCTACAGCATTAAAATACAGAAAAAACAAGCTGGAAAGAAAAGCTACTTCCCATTGACTTTATAATCTATCAAAACCTGACACTTTTATGAGCAGAACTTTTAAAAATACATACCTATAAATCAATTGAAATATTCAGAGTAGTATACAAAACAGTTCAAAGTAGCACAACACAACAATTCAGGTTCCTTTAAAAAATGGCTTCTCACTTATCTTCTCTGTCTTCAATTCACTGTCAACCACAGGAAAAATCTTTACTGAGTAATTACCTAGAGAAATAATATTTATGTAGCCAAGGTTCTGCAGCTGGAGCAGGGATATGCACAAGGTTATCGGGTGGTCTCTTACAATACAGGACAAAGAAATATTATATTAATAACAGTAGACACAGTATATTTTTTATTATAAAATTTCCAAAATTAGCCATATGAACATAATAAAGGAGAAAATTTCTCACTACCTACGCTAAAACGCACAACCTAAAATTCACTGATAAAGCAACAGGCCAATTTTTTATATTCTGTCTGCTGTATTAGCTGAAAAACTAAGAAAAACAGTCCAGTTTAAAGTCCTTGGCATATGGATCACAGTGCTAAAACATTCCACATTGCACTTTTACAGCAGAAATTAATTTCCAGGTAAGAACACAGCATTGCTTTTATTTTACTTGCTAATGAGGATAATTGGCAGGCAACACTGCTGCTGCTCTAGATTTGTTCTTTATATGGATCTCTGAAGACCACATGTGCATGCAGTGGTGACAGAAATATTTTCCATATGAGCCACCACAGATTTTAAGGTCCCTCAGTCTGAAAAAGGTGAGTCCATCTATCATTTTCTGTGCTCAGTAACAATCAACCAGGAAGTTAAAAACTTCTGTGACAACTAGAGGGCAATGATCAGCTTCCAGTTGCTCAGATCATCAAACCATTTAAATTTGTTGAGACTCTGCTGAAAACTTTTCCCTGCTTAAACTAGATCAAAGGCAGCACAAGATTTCATTAAGAGACATTTTCTTGAATCAAAGCTGTTACAGATTCTCTTATTAAAACACCCAGAAAGCAAAATAAAGTTTATTTCCAGACATATGAGCTACAGAGAGTGTCAACCACACACTGTTGGACAAGGTGTTTTTTCCAGTTCACTTCCACCTTTACCAGGGAAGGCAATTGATCTGGACTTCATTAGGCTACTATTAAGTTATGACAGGACTAACAAAAGACAAAGCTCTAAAGCTGAATAACTGTTTTCAGAAGATTTATTTAAGGAAGGCATATTTATGGAACAAAATTATCCAAGGATTCCTTTAAAATGCACAGCTACACATCCCATTTCAGGTAGAGCGAGGGAGAATGAGTATCAAATGTGTTTTCTGCTAGTAATTTCACTAGATGGAATATTTTAGACCTAACAGTGCCGTGCCTGCTGAATTATTTCCTAAATGGCAAAAGAGTAGCTGAAAATTCCTGCTTGGGTATGAAATAAGTACTTGACTACAAACTGCTCTGGATGAGGACAAAAATCTGGAAAATGGCTCTTCATAAATCAAGTAGCAATTTTTTTAGAGCATAGAAAGAGCTGTTCTATTCCACTGCTCAAGATTTAGGAATCAGGAATATTAGGAATGCATAAAGTCTCTCTTTAATTAGATGATACACATTTTTAAAAAAATCAAGATCTTTCTGCCCTGCCCCCGACTAAACATTACATGTATTTGTACAAAAAGAAGTTATTAAAGTAATGAATCCTGGAGTTTTTACATGCTCACATCCCCAAAATGTATCCTGTGTAAAAACTTTTTCACTAGCGCACACTTTTTGCAGAAAATATGAACAAAACGCTACCATTTTCTGCTGCAGAGTATCATATTTCTCTGTATGTTAGTAAAGAAAAATTCACAAATTAGTCATCTCTCACAGAAAGCGTACTGTGTATCAAATCCAGAGAAGTTAAGTTTCAAACTGTTTTCCTTTAGTACCTTTCAGCTTTTTCAAAGAAAAAAAAAAAAAACCAAACCAAACAAACCCAAGGCAACAGCAAAAAAGCACACAAAAATCCCCCAAACAAAACAAACCCCCAAAACTAAACCGAAGCAAAAGCTTTTTACACAACACAAACAACACAATTCTAAAATGTCTAATAGCATAGAAATCATTCGCAGTCCATCTTAACAGATATGCAGAAAATGCAACTGTGACAAGACGATTTTTGACAAGACATTGTACTTTGCTTACCTCACCCCCAGGTCTTGCTAACACTGCTGTTTGAAAGCAGAGCAACGTTAGTATCAGGTAGCTGACAAACATTATTACCCAAAGTTAGAGCTACCCTGGAGGAGCAAACCCTCTGCCAAGTACTAACAGCTAGCAGATGCACTTGTGTCTCAGGATCACAGCCCCGAGCTCTTGTAGGTACGAGTCTGTCTCCCTCTCCCCCTTTCTCTCGCACTCACGGTCCGACCAGGAGCTTTGCTCTCAGCCACTGCTCTGAAGACAACTGGTAAGTTGATCTCTTCATGTAATGACTTCTCCCTGCTGGGGGAGGGGGCTCGGCCAGCACTGAGCTGGGGGGCTGCAGTCAGTATGAAGCGAAGGGGAGGGACAGAAATGGTCACTGCCAAGTTATGCATCTGCTGTGATTCATGGAACAAGCTAAACGGTAACCTTTAATGCACGAGGAGCTTTGGCAAAGCGTTATTGACTTAGGCAGGCATGATTGGAGAAACAGGCTAAAGCTGCTGCAAGAGATGCCTGTTGATGGTTAGACGGCATGTGCTACTTAAAGGTACAGCACCTTCTTTTATTAACAAGTTTATAATACATAAATCAGAAATGAAAATCTAACCAGGAAGCAGCCTATGG
This sequence comes from Machaerirhynchus nigripectus, assembly GCA_013397975.1. Classification (NCBI taxonomy): domain Eukaryota; kingdom Metazoa; phylum Chordata; class Aves; order Passeriformes; family Dicruridae; genus Machaerirhynchus; species Machaerirhynchus nigripectus. The sequence goes on from VZRQ01002448.1 coordinate 1,783,888, forward strand.
CTTTACAGTCAGCCCCACACCAGCACAATCCTGCAGCCCAAATGGCCTGATCCTGCCAGGGTCTGTCAGAACCTGCTGGCTCTCATCCCTGGCTCCAGTGCAACAGCCAGGGGGACCCAAGTGCCCACTCACTCTCTAGAATGTCACAACTGCTTCCTGAAATTGACCTCCTTCCTTTAGGATAATCCTGGAGTAGGATATGGATGCAATCTCTCTTTAATTTGTATATTACAGCTGAAGAAAAGAAATTTTGACTTGTAACAATCCAACCCATCAAATAACCCACTTTGACTAAGCAAGCAGAAGTGCAAGCCTTTCTTAAAGTTCCAACTCCTGAAGTCAAGAAAACACACTATATTCTCATCTTTCATGTAAATACATACTTCTTATCCTTACGGTTCCAGGGGAAATCTCAAAAATATGACCCAAGAATAACCTGGTCTCGTATGTCAGACAGTAAACCACATGAACTCACAATACAGGTACTTGAAAATATCTCAACATTTTAGGAGGCAGGAAGTAAAAATGTTGATGAAATTGAGAAGAACACCATTACTAAGTATTATATTTCTTTTTGTAATTTGGTCAGCTTTGTATACACAGCTGAATATGTCAGAATCCTCAGGCTATTCTTAAACTAGCTTTACCAACCATTCTTTTCCTCTCTTTTGAGAGGTGAAAGATAAAATAGTCTTCCTCAGAACTGCAATTAATTACAGTCAAACTCCCAGAGGAGTATAGAAAATTAGCATTCTCACTGCTGCTAAAAGTCCAGATTCTGCTCTATTTGCATTTGGATATCTGATTCTCCAGCAAAGTAAAATCTGACCTCTATTAATCAGACATCATTGTCACTGTACCTCTTCCCTCTCAGTTCTTTCCTTTCACAGACTCCCACTATTGCCCATAAAGACCCCCCGGCCTGACTCACAATGCTGTGTGTGTTCCATACCCACAGAAAAGCCTGCCCTTTTTTAGCCTCTGAAATCAGCAGACCACCTTTCATGGGCCAGCCTTTTCTTCCCCGCCGACACACAGCCTTGCAGTGCTGTGGTCCTGGCAGCACCACCGTGGTACCTGCGAGCACCACGTTCGGCGAGGGCACGCCAGGGAGGAAGCCGTGCAGCGCAGGCCAGGCAGGACTGGGGGTCTCAATGGCACAAGGGTCCTTTTCAGATGACTCCCCTTGAGAGAGCAATACAAGCTTAGGAAGATTTAAGTAGCCAGAATGAGAGTTTCAGTACAGAGCTCAAGAGTGGTTCTTCCACATGATCTGAATGATCACAGGCGGCCAGCCATGGACTGGTGATTGTGGTGACTGACAGCCAAATCTGCAGCTTTTGGAAACCTGACACTGTAACCTTAATGGTACTTTCTGACAAAGATCATCAAGAACTCTTCATTACTATGTTGTTCTCAAAAATACAACACCTCCTTTCAAGACCTACAGTAAAAAAGTACTTTCTTCCCTTTTAAGGCAAGCTGTAGGTTTGCAGATTATACCGTGGTGCTGACAGCTAAATGCAGAGCTGCCATTACAGGTACTTTGTACACTGGTTGCCTATGGCAAAGTCTTCAGACTGGAAATGTAAAGCCAAATAAACCTAAGGAAATTTTCCATCAAAACCCTGTCAGGAAGCCAATCTGTCCTTCCATATTTTTTCGAAATGTCTAGATGTACCACAAAAGGAAAAAGGATAGGGAGCAAACTGCCAACTAAACTGGAGTTCAAAACACTTCCAACAGAAGAGCTCCAACTATGATACTTTGAAAATAGATTCAAGGCTTGAAAAAGCTTTAAAAGAACACACCAGTTCAGACTGCAGTGTGTAACAAAAACTCCAGTGATGAAAGCTCCTTCATGCAGATTGACTACTGCTTCCATAAAATTAAACTGTCTTGTTTTGCTGTTCTTCACAAAGTGAGCTAGTTTTTGAATGAATAAATATATAGCACTGGCACAATATTGGCAGTCTTCTCTTCTTTCATGGCAGGCAGGAAAGCAAATTTAAGAAAATGAAGAGTAACTGTGATTTTAGTCTCCTCTCTGCTGATCATTCCAGGAAGCGGTATGTTTTCTGCAAATAATGAACAACCTTACTGAAGTCTAACTGAGTATTATTAGGATGAGTTTCTGAGCACAGAAAACTGTACTACATTCCCATTTAATAAGTCATATAACTAATTCTTTCCATATGTATTTAATTTTTCCTCTATGAAAAATACAGGCAGAATTCCCTGAATTTCAGAGGTTGGTGCTCTGCTCTCCATATTAAGACAAGAGGTCTGTTCATACCTGCTCCTGTGCCTTCAAGCTTTATCCCACTGAACTGGATGGAATTGTGCTGGTTCACAGGCACAACCACAGCCTTTGCAGCACAGAGCAACTTGAAACTTAACACTATGCCAAACTTGCACTGCTGCAACCAAGATCAGAACTTATCTGCAAACCCCAACAATCACTACACTTGAGATACAAAAGTACTGGGGCAATAGAAAAAAAATCAGTTTATGACTGATGAGCTATTTCAAATATGAAGTTGTGCAGTAGCAGGCAGAGAAACCAAAATACCTTGCAAGAGTAAAATGGAAGAAATAAGATATCTGTAATTTCAACATAAAGCTTTTACTTAGAAATACAGCAAAAATAATAGCATAACTATTTCAGGTATATAATTGAGCTAGAAAATCCAAAATTATAATTTAAAAAAAGAAAAACAAAAACCAAAACCAGAAAAAGCCATCAGAATCTCTTGGGGAAAAGTTCCTATTATTCTCAGAAATAAAAATACACAAAACAAAAAAAGGACCTTTGGACAGTACAGTCCTTATTAAGAAAATACTGATACTCATCTGTGGAAAAGTTAACTGTCAGTCTCAAGGGGTTTGTAAATAGTTAGTTAATGAAGTTTGCTTACTACCTTCCACCTGAGGCAATTGCACCTGAATTTCAAACAAGGACAAGTTTGTTAGACTTATCAAAAGTATCACAGCTACTGCTTTCTGCTAAAGGTATATTAGCTTAGAAAGCTGACCAAATTCCTAATATAAAAGTAATAATAACAGAAAACACAAGTTAAAACAAGCTTTTAAAGACTTCCTTTCTACTTCCTACAGCCTCAAGGTTTGTAGAGCTTAACTCTCAAACTCTTAAAGCAAGATAACATGGAGGATAACTACATAATTCAGGTTGAGTTACTTCAGAAGAAGACAATGACAATTTCTGTGCAATGTGAAATATTATTACACACAAGTGAAAATAATTACTCTAATTCATGTTTCATCATTACAGGTGCAACATCAATGCCACTGAATCTGCTCAGCTGAAGCACCTAAACCAATGAACTATTTAAAAGTAAGATGAAGGCTGAAACAAATTTGCAGCATAACCAACAAGCCCTTTAACTGTTTCTTAAAACAAGTATTTGAAATAGCATTAATTTACTTTGGACAGACACCATCTTCCAGGAATCACTAACAGGAAAAGCAGTAGACACTGCATATTCTACTACTGTTTAAGAAAAGGTGTTAGGTTTTTATTTCAATGTTCCATGTAAAAATTTAACAGATGAGGAAAAGGCTGAATTCAGTACAAAGTACATGATCAAGTGGAAAATCTAGTGTGTTTTGGTTTTATTTAATTGGTCATTTTTTCCAGTTGGTGATCTATGGGTTACTTAAAAGAAGAAGGAAAAGAGAAAATTTTTATGTTGATGAAGTCATGTGTAAAGATGGCTGCCATATTTATAGCTGTCAGATAGGCATTTCCAATCATTACCTCATTTCATTTTTTCCAGGAAGCATTCCTTTCTGAATTAATTATTCAGATGTATTAAGGTTAGAATAAATTACTGCTGTTCTTTAGCCTGAACTACTGATACACACTGGCCACAACATTTCACTCAAAATTTCTTCTGTGAGGTTTTTTTTAAAATTCTATTTAAAAAATAATGTTCGTGTTAAATTAAACACTTGAAATAAAGAAGTCTCTTGCCACATTATGTGTGTCTGAGCAGACAGGTAATTTAGACTGCAGAAAGAATGCATTTTCCTTGAAGAGAAAACAGTGTAGTGAGAAGGATGGATGCAGAAAAATGCCTTTCCCTACCCTACTTTCTTGGATTCAGGAAATACTGCAGCTGAGGGATTTCTTTACCCCCATGAAGGTGGATACATCCACTCCCTTGGTTTCTGCATTTCACTGGCAGACAGGGTGATGAAAGAGGGCAAGAGATTCTCTCCTATCCTCTGCCTTCTACAGCTAAAGCAGTTCTTGCTATTGCAGTCCTTTTGGAAGAGCCACGATCACACTGAATCTGCATTTCAGCAGCTCTGTCTCTTATGGACCAGCAACAGATGAAATCACAATAGGTACAAGAAGGACAAGGAGTACTTGGACTTTTATAGATGCCATTGAACAAAACCAAACCCACAGAGATTGGGGAGGAAGACAGAGTATGAGCCATGACTGCAGCCTGAGGGTTAAGTATATGAAGCCCTACGAAGGGAAGCCCAGACATGGAGCACCTTGGAGGAAACACGTCCCAGAGCCTCACACATATTTCACTGCACCTCAGCATTCTTTCTTGATTGAAGTTTTAACTCAATTTAGTATATGAAATACTAACACTTGCCCAAGTAACTCACAAAAGTAAGTAACTTTCATTTGTACCCTTTTGCTCAATTTCTGTGTTAGGAAAGCAGTTGACTTCACTCATTTTCTTGTGCAAAGAAGCATTTAAGGGGATACCTACGTCCCTACACCTGAAATATAGATTATCTACCAGAATACTCCATTGCATGGGGCAGCATGTCTTCTGCTTCTACCTTACATAACGAAGCTAGAGATTTACTTCTCAATCTGTATGTCTAATAATTTTTTGATCTCACTGTATATTTATGGAACAAAGGGTTGCTGTGTAAAAATGCTCTTTAAGGAGTTTTTAATAAATTATTCCATACAGTCACTTTGTGTCCTGACTAATACTTTGATTGGTTAACTACTTTCCAACTTTGAACTTCTGTTCCTGCTTATTTCCCTTCCTAAACTGCACAATCCTCATTTTCCCACTTGTCATCTAAAGTCACTCCAAGTTCTGACTTTTTCTCTGTTTCTCATCTTTTTCTTTCACTTTTGTGAGGAAACAGAGATCAGTTTAGAAAGTACACACCATTAAAAAGGTATTATGACATCCTGTGAAAACAGCATTACAAAACAAGTTTCAAACACTGGTAAATACTTAGGTCAGCCCAGCATAGGTTATAGCACTGGAAGTGTGTCTGTTCCTTCCATAATAACAGGTTACCTCCATGATCATCCCCTTTTCTCCTCTTACAACCATGGTACTGGCAGTGCACGGTGCTTTTAAACTATGCTCAAACCCTGAAAAGGAAATCTGAGCATTTCCTTCCTCTTCCCCCTACTCTTGACTCCTTAAAACTGAAACTTTTGATTAAAAAGCCAGACTTTACTGAGAAAGTCCAACTTCAAAGAGCTGATTATTAACCTCAAATTGATTTATCATCTTGAATCTTTTTTTGGGTACTAAATCTATTATCCCTTTCTCCTTTCTGGCGTTACAGTGTGCTGTGGAGGAAAGGAAGGAGGAAAGAAGAAGGAAAGGACCTTTGGTTGTCGCCTGCCCAGGGCTAGGCTACAACGCGTATTTTTCATGGCCATATTCCAATTTTCTGTATTTTGATGATAGAATTCTGGTTTATATCCCAAGTTCTCAGAGCACCTCTTTGCCTCCCCAGACAGTAGTTGCATAGTGCAAGTAGAATAAGACGACATTTATGAGGCATTCCTTCCTCTGACCAACACTACATTTTGACTACAGAGCAAGTGGACACCATTCTTTGAACTTCTAATTTTTATGACTACCATTCATCTTCTGACAAAAATTTTTATTTCTGCATTTGTTAGTCAATGTCTTTGTTTTTCTAGTAAGGCATTAAGACTTTTAGCACCATATTCTGGATCTCCTCACACTTAAACATTGATATTCTTTTCTTAAGTATTTTCATAACACATTATTCAACATTATTCATGCTGTCTTCTTCCTCTTCCTATACACAAAAGAGTGGTGAAACCAAAAGGAAAAGCGTTCTTTGATGGATCCTATTTAATCTCCTTTTCTGTATGCATAAAAAAAGAGACACATATTTCTAGAAAACTACCTCTCATCACCCAAGCTTCACATAAGGCATTTGGATCTGTTTTTCCTGTTGAAGTGTGGCAAATGAGCAGCCACTAAAAATAGGACCTGAAGGAAAAGCAGAACTTGCCCTTTAAAGTACTTGAACCTGTTCCTTCGCAACTACCACAAAACTGGAATAAATCTATACTTGGTACCAGTGCTATAACTGGATACTTTACCAATAATAAGAAATGAGGCTAAGTCTGTTGGTCCATAAAAAAAATAAATTCCCATGCAAAATTCTAAATAATCTGTAACTACATCAAATTAACTATAAATTATCCAAATAATGCATATCTATTTCCTGTGAAAAGTATGCCTCCTCCTAGATAAAACATTCTAAATATGTTTGAATCAGGATATTTTCAAATCTTTCAGTTCTTCATGATGAATAAATGCTGATACTTTTAATTCTACATGTAGAAAGTAATTTAAAGCTACAAGGAGATCTGGATCACGTAAGTATACTTGTTTTAATTATAAAACCAAATAAACAGAGAAGTACCAAAAAAAAAAAAGTACCAAATGGCATAACACAATAGGCCATGACCTACTCCATGAATCCTCCCAGGAGAACAGGATTATAAAGGAGAGTCTCTTCAGGTCCAAACCTAAAAACTTGGAAACAAGGTTTTAGTGGTAATACTCATTTTCCCAAGTGTCCAGCTGGCAAATGACAGCTACCTTAAACATGCCATCATAAAATGATGGGAACAAGCTGTCTCCAAGAGAAAACTAACCAGTTAGGATTGCGAATGTAATAGTAATTTTCAGTTTTGCTAGGAAACATTCTTGAAATTGTTTCAGAGGAAGAAGCCCTGGTAGAACATGTTTCCCCGCATATACATTCCCTGACCTGTTATTTTCTACACTGGTAAAAATCTCAAAGCAATAATGATATTCTTTTAGACTGAGGGAAACAGAATTTGAAGATCACTGTGAGTCCTTCCCAGGAGCAGATCAACTGTAGCACATGCTAGGCCAATATGCAGATGGGAACTACATAAAAAACATTATGGTAAAATCTGCTTTTGCAAGAAATGAGCATCACCTCCTGCCAACTAAAGATGAAGAGAAAGCTCTGCAAAAGCTGACTGATATTTTTCATGCTTACTCTTTACTAAAGCAGTACAACAGTATCAGCCACCTTCAAAAACTGTCAGGGAGCAGTGACAGCAGTGACAGCTGCACCCTACAGGGATGGGGAGCCACGTGTCAGCTCCAACAAGGGCAGCAAGGCAGGTGCTGTCACTGGTCAGGGCTCTGTCCCACTGCCACTGCAAGGCGGAGAAGGGCAGATCTGGGGAGGGCAGTCACGGGGAGGTCAAACAAGTCTGTAGTGCCAAGGCAGGCCCAAGGCCAAGCCAAGCAGCCAGTCCATGGAGCAGGGTGCAGACCAGCAGGGTCCTGCCCAGGGGCACACATGGCTGAGGCCGAGCCACACAGAGGCTGCCCCCAAGGCAACTCAAGCAGAGACTGGAGGCCCAGGGCTGAATTTAAATGTGGCTGCTGGTGCCATGAGCACCAGGGTGAGGCTGGTCAGAGCCACTAAGGCTGATTAGCATAATCAGAGCCCTGAACATCTGTGCCTAGGCCAAAATTCACATTTGTATAGAGGGCCAGCAGTAGCAGCTATCAACCAAGCAAAAGGAAGAAGGTAAGAGATTGTATCAGGCAGCAGATAAACAGTCTTGAAATAGAGGTAACCTCAGAAAGTGTCAGTACTGCACATACCACACACACTAATTAGGGGGCAGGACTAGAGCAGCATTCCATTGAACAAAAGGAAGTCAACATCCCAGCACCAGTCCTACAGCTGGACAATCTCGCAGCACAGGCACCTCTGTTCTCTGATGTCACAGAGGTACTGAACCACAGCCTACTTAAGATCCAAAGGATGAACAGACAAAATCTTGGAAGACTTGAATCCTGATCCAATTCTATTTTTTATAGTTTACAGGAATACCAAGTTCCTCTTCTGACAGGAAAAAAAAAAGCAAATAGTTGTTTTGTTGCCAAAGGAAATGTGTATGTTTGACTGAAGACTTGGGATTTAATTGCAGTGCTAGTCAAAATGCACTGGATTAAACACTCATCCAGAATCCAGACAGGGAGTAAGTGGAGGAAGATTTCCAAAGTAATTTCATTACACATCCCAGTTAACCTGAAGTGAGCAGACAGAACTAATCTCATAGTACTGTAGCCTACACTTTGGGCAGCAAGCACATCTCAACTTTTCCCACCTAGTTACACAACTCCTGAGTCAAAGATGCAATTACTCCTTCCCAAAAATCTCTCCATATTCTGTTTTATTCCATCTTCCCAATTCACCATCTCTACCAACAGGACTGTCTGATCTCAGCATACTGCCTGTCTCTAACGCATTACAAATTAAAAGAATTAACACCAGCCTAGGTCAAAATCTACCCCGTTTGGAGACTAAAGGCTCATTTTTCATCACTGGGGGTCCATGCCAGGTCAAAAACACACAGCACCAGCAGATCAGTTACACCGCTGGTGCAAATTAGGTACAAATTAGAAGCATAGCTGCAGTGCAAGAACAAGGCTTCTCTTTCTCTGCAGATGTGTGACATATAAAAATGAACAAACTCTTTTTAATTAAAGAGAAACTGTGCATCTTTATTGCCTTGATAAAAACAAAATCCTAGGGAATCTGATTGTTTATACAATAGATTTTTTTGGACAATTTATCTTATAAATGTGCTTACTTTCAAAGTAATCCCATTAAACACATGTTGCCCATTAGAACCAAATGAACCATCAGTGTATGTGGAGTCTTCCAGCTGTCTGGACTCTGGACAGTGGTCCCACATGATTACAAGCTTGGGAAGCACACAGGTAGAGCAGATATGTGGACTTCGATCCATTTTTCTAGGTGTCTTTCAAGTACACATACCATTTATGAAGAGAAAATGACCAATTCTGCATGGCTGATTTCTGCTACACAGGAAATTGGAACCATATAGCTCATACGTTATTTAACATAACAGATTATGTTAAATCTTGAGTTACAAGTCATGTGTATGAATTCTGAAAATTCATATGCAACTCAAACTAGATAAGGAGCATCTTAAAATAATTATGCATTACTGTGTCTCAAATATTTCATTTACTACTGGATCAGCAACTCACAAAACTGATAAATACTTGAATAAACAGCTGATGAGTCTCCGGGTACCCAGAGCACATCCAGTATAATTAATTCAACTTGAAATTTGACTCCCTGAAGCCAACAACTGAAACAAGTTCAGTACTGTCAAATTTTCTCATGGTACCAAGGACTTGTCTAAATTCAGGCACGCTTCTCTACTGTATAAGGAGAGTCAAGCCCAAAATGACTGCATGAAACTCCTTGGTACTCTGAAAACTTTTCTTAAGAAGTTACTTAGCATGCCAGCTTATTTTTAAGCAGTTATATATAATTATTAACCCTTGGTATATTAAAGCCAGTATATATATATGTATACACATACATAAAAACCTTCAGTATACAGGGTAAAATCTCTACACAATGGCACAAAGTCTTGAAATACTATTTGCTGGTAACAAGGTGTAAACAAATCTAGTAGGAACACTAAGAAAAAAATTACTTCTTAAAAGGTCACCTAGAACAAAGGAAGTGAGGAAACATTCTTTATGTATATTTTGAAAGACACAAATGGTGCTGATTACTTTATCCCCATACTCAGACTGTCTACGTGGGTGAAAGCTAGCAATAATACCAGTTCTAATCTTAAAGGCCCGTGGAGAGACATAAAACCAGACTGTTTGAGAAATCTGGTTGTAAAAGCACATCTGTGCAGCCAACACCATCACATGGCTGGAAAACAATCAGAATTCCAACAAGAAGCAAGTGAATAAAACCCACAGCAAATTCCTTCATTGTGGGAGGAAGATTTCCTTTTGAAGATTTCCTGCACTGTTCCAAGTCTCTTCAATACAGTAATTTCATATTTGTGTGGAGTATGTCTCAAATAATTTTCCAACAATGTTTCAGGGAAGACTTCCTCACAACGAGTTATTTCTCAGTGAATGTACCAGTTATTTTTTAGGTACAGATCCATGTGCTGGCTCATGTCCAATGTCATAGTACTCACCAGGTACTTACTTGCCTGGGGTAGCAGTATTAGAATCCTGCCAGCCCATTGGTAGCATACCTGGTTTATATTTTATTTGCCTTTTCACATGGATTTTGCAAACCATTCATCACTGCTGGTTCAGATAATCTGTCAAGGGATTCATGCAAGCATCCAAAACAATAACAAGAATTTTTTTTTAAATTGAGAATATATTTATCTCATCTTTAATTTTTCGTCTGCTTGTAGTTTTTTGGGTTTTGCCATGATGCTGGACAGCTGCATGGAGAATGAAAGCACACATAGATACATAAATTCTCCAAGTGACAAATAAGCAAACAAATCCAGCCACCATTTCCACACTGGCAGTTTTGTCTACCTAAGTTTGCATATTTGTCATTACTTGTTTTAGAAACAAGTTTACAATTAAGTATGGACATTTTATCCCTTTCCAAGAAAACACCAAATAAAGAGCAATGATAAGGTTTTCAGCATCTGTTCTTAACCACAAATATCCAAATAATGTTTTGAACTGCTCAGTCTAGAATATTTTTTTTCTCTCAAGCTTGCAAAGTAAGTAACTGTTTAATAGTGCCTTAGGTAATTTATATTTAATCAGAAAAGGTGGGATTGATTGGAAACTGTTTGCTTCTCTTTCAATCTGAAGTAATCATTTCTTTCATTTTTCTAATATGACACACAGATTTTTCCCCTTTTTACTGAAAAAAAGTTATATTCTTCTCTCTTACGAAAGATTTCATAGATAACAATTTGCAGTGCAAAATTCTGCACAAAATGCTAGACCAGAAGTCTAATTCATACAAAACTTGTAACACTTCAAGTTTCTAAACACATTATGTGCAAGTGGATCAAGACAATACTTTGGTATACATGCTAAAACGTGGTGGTAAATGGCATTAAACAAATTCAGTCTGCCATGGAACCCTAATGACTACTCATCCACAGCCAAAACAGACAAAGAATTAAATCAAGCGCTACTCTTTGAACGAAAATATTTATTATGAAGTATTACCATGGAATAGTAGGCATTTATCTTAAAAAAGATTTTAAAATCTCATTCTTAGGACATGCAATATATTGTAATTAATCAAGATTTTTTGCAACCTAGAAACACTAAAGAAAGTTGTTTAGTAAAGACTGGATTTCAAGTTGTAACCTTTCTTTCTAGAAAAAAAATTTACTTTTTCCTTTCCTCTTAAAAATTTTAACTGTGAAGGATTCAAAGTCAGACACTATATTTAGTTTTAGTAAATATTCCCATATCCATATCTAGAAGAACAATATATTTAAGAAGAGAGAAGTTTTCTAGAAATCCCTATGCAAGATCACCTATTATAGGCATTATCAGGTAGAGCATAATCAACTTCGAAGTGTACTTGAGGAGATTACTGATTAGGCCCCTCAGTACTTTTGTCCTAAAACCCCAACACTTTCAATCACTGCCTTTAAATCAGTGTAGGAGCCACAGACTATTCCCTTCATTGTGAGAAAAATATAGGACACATCCATAATTCCCCATCTAGGCTTCATGCTATTCACTGCCAAGGTGGTTTGGCAAGCAGGGAAGATATTTCAAAGGAAAACATATAGGGCCTCACTCAGTCATATTAATGCTCCTTCACATTCCTCTTGCAATATTATCCTGCTTATAAGGCTTATTTAAGTACAAGAACATCTTTGGCAAGCAGGGCTTTTAAAACAGAGACCCACGTGGAGAACCCAACAGCAGTACTTAGTTTTCACCTTCACACAATAGCCATATTACAAAAACAACTTGTACTTACATCACAAAGTGATGGATAGGTTTATATTTGAAATCAAATACAGCTTTCCCAGCAAATTTTAAAATTGAGAAAGTCTGTTGATGTCACCTGGTCATTTTGCATATAAATTAGAAGAAAAAAGAAAAAAACCCTACAGAAATATAAAAGCCAATATTCCACAGCAGCACCATAAAGGGTAACTCGAGACTAAAAAAAATATTTTTTTAAATTGGACACAATCGTGGGGAAGCAAGGATTGTCCAGTACATGGCTGAAAAATGTAACACAAAGACACCCCTACCTTAACAAATGTCTCCTCTAAGCATGCTTATGTTACGAGTAGTCTAACACATTGTTTTAACTGGAAGAATATATAGGGTTTTAATGCAAAAGACATCCCCATTATGCTTAACATTCCTCTTCCAAAGTGAAAACCAACAGGACAGTTCCATCAGTTACAGGATGGTGCATCTTACACTTGAAGGGACAAAGAAAACTGCCAGAAGTGTGATTCTGAAAAAAGTGCTGAAAGCAAAATCCCTTTTTGCATTTAAGCAACTAAGAATTTGAAGTCAAACTCATCAATGTAATTCCTAAAGCACAAGGAAAAAAAGACAGCTAACAGTTGCTCTGCAATCATGACTGTTACTAGTTTATCAGATGTGATCAGTTGACCACAGGAAAGTTTTGAAAAATTATTTTAAGGCAGCTTTGTTTTTACTTGGGTTATAGTAAGGCTATGGAGAACATTTTTGTAGTGTCAAACCTTTGAATGTATTGCATCCTGCATCCATCTTGGTCATAATTTGTCCAGTACGTGTATAACTGACAGATTTGCAACAAACTTCTGAGCTGGAAGTTCTTTTTGAATTACTTTCAAGTTCAGAAAAGTGGATGGAATTATGCTTAAGAAATAAAAACTTTTAATTTTACATGAAATTAAGTTCTAATGAATTTGCTCCAGAGGAGACTTTTTATGCAACACATGACAATTCTGCATCTAATTCTGCATTCTGCCATAAATTCAATCACGCTTTAGCATACCCCAGTTTACCACCACTATTACTACTCACATCAATCACACAATGTTTACTCTGAACATAGACATGCTTAATCTGTGGGGACACTGGGATACAGAAATTCCCAGGAATATATTGAGCACGTGAACCCACCTATTCCACGCAATTAAATCCACTACAACAGCAGCAGTATAAACACACTACTTCTGAAATAGACTGATTTTACTTTTTCTTCTGTAACACACTTTTGCAGACACAATCTTAAGATTCTTTGATCAGTTCCCTATCATTTCATATCACAGGCTATGAAGTCTTAGAAATGTACCTGGTTCTGTCTCCATTTGGAAAAGAAACCACAGCAAAATAAAAATCTTTAAAATCATATTACAGCACACCTTTGTAGAAAATTTTTTCTTTTACAACTAAAATTCCATTGAAGTCTGAGTTTTAACAGATACTCAGAAATATTTTTGAGAAAATAAAAATTCTACACCTCTGTCTATGATGAATTCTATTTTCTTCTAATAATTGATGTCAGGGTCCTCTGCCCAACTTATACACTCATCTGCTCTTTGAACCTAGAGTGTTAAATAGGCACACACTACACACACAGCTCTCTTCTTTAACTGATTAAAACGTGCTCATTGCACCCATCAGCCATGGGAATGCTGAAGAAAAAAAATGAAGTCATGATGATAAACAGCTTCTTTAAGGAAGCTTCAAAAGGAAAGGATATTCAGGGATGCTCCATTTAACACGTAAGCAGTAACAGATACAGCTACCAAAGTATCACAGGAATTGATATTCTGTCAGCAGAGAGGCCAGACTGTGACCATCACCTGTACAAAGATTCAGACTGGCTTTCATTTGGTTGGTGCCATTTCCAATTCTGCCGTTTGTTTTGGGTTTTTTTTCTCAGAGAACTACAAATGTCCAGCACCTCTAGGGTCTGTGTCTTGTTCAACTCCAGCCTGCTGACACGCTGATGAACAGCATCTGCCAATTCAAAGAAGATCTGACCAGACTGACTTGATGCAATCTGGCAACCTTAATCATCTTAAGCTGTCCCTTGGAATACCTGGTCTGCATCTCAAAGTGCCTTTTCCACACAAGTAAAAATGGTTGGTGTAACTTTGTAGAAATTCACTGGTTTGTAACATGGGGCATAATGTTCTACATCTGGATAGCCTGGACAAATACACAAAACCCCCTTTTATTCTCCCAGGTTAACATTTCCAGGAAGAAAGGAGGGCATGATTTAGAGGAAGAGCAGAGGCCTGAACATATGGTTGCTGTAACCAGTGCAACGTAAGTTGAGAGAAGGAGAGGGTAGCCCATCCAAGTTCTCTTCATGAATACATCTAAGATGCACCCATAGGCACTGTATATACAAACCAAAGTATCACACATATAACAGGCTTAAAGAAAAAAAGCAGAAATAGGAGGCCTTTTGCTAATTTTCTAGCTAGCAGCAAGTGTGACGTCTCCCTTTGGAAGGGGAATCCGAGGCCAGTGGCAATAAGAGAACAAATTAGCTGTATTGTCCTGGAAAGTTTATTATTAGCTTGGGAGGTCTGAAGCCTGCTGATCACTACAAAAATAACATTTCACTTTGATGCATGTCTATTGACTCTCACTATATTAAAATGTTTTCATTTCTAAATGTGGGTTTCAGCTGCTGTGTCTGGCCACCATGTGACATGAAAGTGAGGATTTTTATGTAACACATTGTTTTTCTAATCAGTATTTCATATAAGAGAAGTTAGCAAACACTGAATACTCTGTGTGCTTGTGTGCCCGCAGTGATTTAAAGAGTTCAAACTAATACAAAATACTCATTCCTGAAATCACATACTGGAATAAAATGCACAGGTTCGCCACTAGAACCAAAACATCTTAGGGCAAATTGAGCGGACAGTTCTGATACTTTAAAAATGAAGGCAAAGAACTGCATAAATCAAGATCAAAACTTCACAGTAAAAGCATGTGAACTACCAGGACGTTGACCATATATCGTCTAGCAAGCATATTAGAAAGAATTCATTCGTGTGTTGGCAGAAGTACAGCACCTTTAAGCACTTGGGCAATAAAAATGTCAGACACGACAATCAGACAGTATGAAACTATTCCTCATAGGGGCTTTAATACTTGTTATAAACTGCGTATTATAGAAGTTAAATCTTTCTTTGCAGCTACTGTCAGTAGTTTTTCAGCCAAAGGCAAACAACTCTTTACAAACGTGCCACCTCAATCTCTGATTCGAGGATCTGGGATTGGCTTCCCTAAATATGGCTTGTCTTAAATTGGCTTTACAATAAGAAAGAACTGCAGCTGTACTGAGGAGCAATTCTGTTAAGCTTCATGTTCTGTTGCTACACAGCATGTATACATGTAAATGTACACCTCTCTCCTCTCTTCATTGTGCCAAATGAGAAGGGCTAATGAGCATCTTGTGTTTATGGCAATGCTCAGGGACTCTGAATGCCTAAGCACAAGTGAAATGAGCTGTGTTCCTAGATGGACATCCATATACAAATGTAATTCAAAATAGAGTTTGAATTTTAAGACCAGCATTGAATGAAGACCAAATTTCACAGTTTTGGAGATATAAGTGAATTTAGAGAATTGGATAAATATAGAGAAATCTAAAATAGACAGAAAACTACTAGGCTGTGATATTTTGATTTGAAGATTCAGTTCCCCAAGATTCATCACTCCCGAAGTTACAGTGGTTTTACATTCAACATTCCTTCTGGTCAATCCCTAAATGAGGAGAGAAACGAAAAGCGGAAGTTTTAAAAGTTTCCTAGATCCCCGTCACACAGTGACAGCTTCCCTCTTTAACAGCCTTTGTGCAGTTGTTGCCAAGGAAATAACAGAAAAGCCTCCAAAGGTCTTTACTGCTTATGTGTCTGTTTTCTTATTAGAGAGCCATGCAAATGTCCTCATGACTTTTGTACAATATTCTTTCAGCTCATGGAGGCTGCTTATTTCCGCAAGAGTTTCTTACAGCCCAGAAGTTATTTGCAGGTAATTTCAATAATGACAGTTCTGCAAAGACTTTCAAAACAATATGAAAAAATCATATACCACTTAGAGGTCTCTAGAAAATTATTAGCAACTTCTTTACTAAAACAGTTTTGGTGATCCCCAGTTCTCTTCTTATGCGGGCACATTTTGAATCCTACACAGAAGTTAGTACAGATTCCAAACGATCAAAGCTGACAGTTTATATGTGCAGAATAATGTACACTGTTGAGAGCATGTACTATACAAACCAAGAAAACTGAAGAGATTGATTTAAAATTCACATTACACAGCTTGAGATAAGCTTCTGCATGAACTATTTGTCAAGGACAGCTATCATGATTCTGTGATCAAATAGCTGGTGACACTAGGGAAATTTAGTATACATATGCAAGTAAGCTGGAAATTATTTTAGACTGCTGTCACTATGCAAACAAACCAAAATGAAAGTTAAACAGAATGTTCTTTGTAATAGCTGAAAAAAGGAAGGGCACATTTCAGACAGATGTCACTGAATGTCTATTGAATATGCTTCTACAAATACAGTATGAATAATTATGCCAATGATTTTAATGGGTAATTAAGTGGTTAATGTGAATTCATTAATAACTTTTTCTTTTCCTTGGTAGTCTGATAATTGTCTTAATTTCCTGTCTTCTGTTCTACATTCTTTTATTCAACAAAAAGAACAAAATCTGGCACAAACATCAAGCTCTGATCAACTGAAGAGCCAAAAGGAAGCAACCTTTCAACTGAAATCCACAGGATTACACAGTATCACACAACACTGGGGCAGTTGCTGATTTAATGGAAGGAGCACAACACTGCACATTTAAGGTACTTCACGGAAGATTAAATTCAGTTGACTTATCAAGTAGCAAAGACCCCAGCCATGAAGAGACTTAGAACACTGTGGACAGTTTAGCATCTGTTTAAGAACTCTACACTGATGACATTCCTGTTGTCAGGCTGACAGAGCAAATGGCTAACTCAGGCACATGACTTTTGTTTGTTCTAACCCACACTGACTGGTCTACCACATACAAACTTTTTTATTAGCATTTTCCTCACCGTGTTATCAAAACTTGGGTTTTTCACCACATGCTTTCTAAGCTGTGGGCTAGTACTTATAAAGTATGGTCTTATACCAATCAGATTTCTGCTTTTGGCTATACTGTTTTAACAGCTAACTGTAGTTTCATTCAGTTTCCAGCACCACAAGTCAGGATTAGTATGGAAAATATACAGAGAATGAGAGAAACTTATAATAGCAACTAATGTTACAGATTCAGGCTGACGTGATATCATTACTGCTTATTTAAGCACAATAAGAATGCAACAAATGTTAGATATTTTAAAATATTTTTAAACAAACTCTTAAGCATTGGGAAAGTTATTGTTTCTCTGAGCTAGTCATGAGCTAGCAAAAATTTTGCATTTTAATTAGGTGTGATCTAATCACCTATCACTCCTCCATCAAAAAACCACATGCTTTAGACTTCCCAAAGCCAGGCTAGCTTAAGGTATTTTACAGATTATTCCCAATGTTGTTTTTGTATATGAACAGACTAGCTGTATATAGAGTAATAAGCTTTTACCAGTATTACTACATAAAAATATGAACATGCAGGTATTCACTACCCATCCTCTGACACAAGAGACCCTGAAGCAAAAAACAGTGAATAAAGGGTGCCTTGGAATTCTGGAAAGACAAGAAAGCAGTGCAGTTGCATCGTAAGTTTGCAAATACGAACATTCCAGCTGAACCTAAGTGTGCACAGAAAAGGGCCATTAAAAATGGCAAAACAAAGGATTATATTCTTTTTGCACTATGTTCTTATTCCTTGTGCAGATTTTTTTCTAGCTGTGTGGTCCCTTGGCTAAAATGAAAAACATTCCTGGAGGACTTTTGAAATTGCAGTGATGAGGAGTAAGGAGTAAGAAGAGCCTAGAGAACAACCACTGCAGCAGGGTTAACACTGTTAGTGACAAAAGCTCAGACTCGATAATGGAATGGAAGAGGCTGCTAATGAAAAGATGTGTGTCAAGTGGGAGAAGAAGGAGCCTGATTAACACTCATGATTAACTGAGATGGGATATTGGAAGACAAGTGTGATGACAAAAAAAGGGTGCAGGAACTAACTAAAATGGGTTAGAGACAGAGTCTCATTGCTTTAGTGTGAACCCACAGGTTAAGTGCTTCTTCTCAGGATCCTGTGAAATAGGAACATAACATCCATTTAGTTGCATACTAAGAGCATTTTGTAGCCAAGCAAAGACATTAGGAGTGAGACTTTTGAAGTGATTATCTCAGGAAATATTGAGAGAAATTATATAAAATTATTCAGGTCATGATTTAAAATGCTTGCCAAATAGGAAAGAAAAATTAAAATGGAAAATTAGAGAATGTATTTTAAGAACCACCCTTCATAAAACAATAAAAGTACATACTTGCAAAACTCAACTGAACACCCTAAATTAGTTATTAAGCAAGTAAGAATGTCAAATACAAAAACTGTGCACCAGCCTGTAACACCTTGGCCAACTAGAAACAAACAAGGCCAGGTTATCTCTACTGATGATTCTAAAAGAGGTTTTCTGTCTCTGTGAATGACTATTTCTGTACTGTAATAATGACATTCCATTAACATTACAATCATAAATGGCTTTGATCTGTAGTTCATCAAGTAATTAAAAATTATATGGCTTTTCTATTGTTTTCCTGAACTTTTAATCCTTTCCTGACAGAATCTGTGGGTGGCAGTAACATTTTCCCTGTGCAGTAAGACACAGATTGCAGATGCAACGACTACAGAAAAAGACATTCATAAACATACATCAACTTCCATATAAATACCCTTCTTCTTTGGGGAGCAGAGCAGTATCAGTGACAGTGATCAGAATCAGGACATGCACTTCTGACCCACAGAGCTCCTGAGAATGCTTCCTTCACAACCCTCAAGGGATTGCCACTGACATCAAAGATAAAGACAAATAGAAAACTGGAGCTTACCCTGCGAGATTGGAGTTTCTTCAATTCACTAAAAGATCTGCTTGTGAAACAAGGCACTGCTACAAAAGAATTCCAAAACCAAAACTTCATCTTGAATTTCACATTCAAATTTTAATAATTAATATTCAATGCTTAGCAAATCCAAAGAAAAGTTGATGAAATCCATTTAGTCAAGAATCCACTTTGCTCTTGGAGAACTTTTCAAAAGCACCTGAAGTGCAAAAGAACCACAGACCCTAGTGCAAGTCAGCACATCTGTTGTGCTCACCTTTCCCAGTGCTTTGAGAAAATAGCCCCCATAAAGCAACAAAAATGTAAAAACACCTCTAAAAGCAGTCTTTTCTCTAAAATGACTGTTCCCTGTATTCAACGTTAGAGTTCTGATGTGCTTCTGAGAGTGCTACTCTTTGGAGAGTAAGCACATTTTATTTTGAGAATAAATAAAAAATTTTAAATTACAAATGTAAACTACTTTTCTAGCAAGCAATTAATTTCAATATTTCAAAATCCCAACAAAGCATTCATGAGTACGTACTTGGAAGACTTTTCTTAAGCAAGGCAGCAGTGACTTTAGGACCCCAAACTCCCAGGTTGCTGAAGGTCTTCATCAGCACATGCATTGCTGTGCAAGACACAGACCCCCAAGGAAGTGTTCAAGGGATCTGCTTCAAATACAGAACATTATTTAGCTGTGACAAGCTAAATCAACAACTACTGAGTCGAGTCTGCGTTGGCAAATGGCTTCCACCATTGTTCCAAAAGAAACATCTCCAAAAATCTCAGACTTTTTACCCGTATTATGCCCAGAGCTACTACAGCTGGCATAGCACTGAAAAAGAAATGCTCAATAGGATAAAGAGAAAAGACTTTGTACAGGAAGTCTGCAAGTGTTTTCAAAATGAACTCCTGATGACATTTTACATTTCGTATGCAATCAAATTCTTGTTCTTTCTTTGTCCTTCAAAAAGATCTTCAAAGGAAAAAACCAAACTGTCAAGAGCCCTCAACATAAAAAAGCCAGCAGTAAATGCTATAGGGTCAAGAGTTTGAAAAATATCTGGGGTTTTATTTTCCAACATACCCACCCCGCAAGTAGGTTGCACAGCTTTCCTTAACAGCCTTCTTAAAACTGGTGAGAACACATGAGCCAATTTCCTCCTCCTCCTCTCGGGTAACTTTAGCCCCTGGCAGGTTCTGAGCCAGCCCTGTAAACAGCGATGTGGGTCACTCCTGCTGGAATTGCTCGACCTGGGCTCTGTGCAGCTGTACCAGCTCTGGGATACACAATCCTTCTGTGCCAGGAGTCAGGTTTCTCCACGGAAGGTTCACTGGCAACGGTGCCAAGGAATTAACCAGAGACTCAAGTCACTGGGGGGTTCATATGATTCCAAAAAAGCCAATCTGAACACAGTAAACTGTAAACTACTAACTAAGCCTTCTAAAACCTTATTATAGAAATTAATTACTCCTGAGTAGAAGGCTGGAACGCTAAAATGTTTTCAGAACCATAATATTCTCTCGATGATAGCCCTAGGCAAAGCTGCTGAAATAATCGTCCACCATGTGAAATCTGGGGTTTACTGGTAAAAACTTCCACAAAAGATTTGCATAAATTAGTGCATCCACTCAACAGAAACACCACAGAGCAACATCTAAGGATTCTTGCTTACAGTTTTCCACTGAGTACCGAGCTGCCTTACAGCCATAGATGGTACATTTTACAATTTTTTCCATACAGTTACTTCTAAAGAAATGCCTACATGATACTTTGAAGCAGATGCAACTCACTCTGTCCTCCTTCAAACTCACCAGATGCCAACCTTCCCTGTACAGAGCAAGGGTGAAAGGTGTAAAATTTAACAGTGTGACCACATGCCTTTCTGAGACAAAGTACCAGCCACACTCAGGATCAGCATCATGTGGCTACAAAGCTTTTGCATGGCAAGGAGCATGAGCCAAAAAAACCTTGTATCTGCCTGCCAAAAAGCATGGCAAAAGATTACTTCAAAGCAAGCTAGAAGTGGATTATTTGAGCGCCTGAGGCTTTTGGCTGAAAATTTTTTGACTGGATGTCATATGCATACCTCAGTCTCAGGGGTGCAACTTTAACTATTATCTTACAAGAGACTAAAACAAAAAAAGGAAAAAAGAAAATATAAACACAGGAAAGAAAGCTTCTGAATTAAATGTCTCCGCAGAGACACCACATCACCTTCTGGATCAGGACACGGAAACAAACTCAATACTCACTGCATCAAAATCACAGCATAACACTATGCTTAGGGTAAGAAAAATAATTCAACAAATGTGCTTGCATCACTGACTTCTGGCTTTCATACCATCCATTAAGTTCTGCAGGTTTTTAAAGGAGAAGGTTATTATGAGGTTTACCATTCTTACAGTATTGTCAGTTCTCCCTCTTCTTTCACCTCAAAATGTTTTTACAAAATGGTATTGCAGTTAGGAATGTCATACTGTGAGTTCCACCACACCAGGTAAGACCAAGAGGCAACAGATTTATCCAACAGTGTTGTAATGAACAAACAGACTGATCACAGACTTCCTGGGTTTTCATCAAAATCATTACAAATAATGCAGAAGGTATCCTAAATATGCCAGTCCAAGCGAAAAGGCTGCAGTTATTAAATCTGATTTACTGAAAAACTCAGAAGTCAGAATATTAAGACAGGAGACATTCATAAAGACCAAATAGCTACAGTGACATCAAATTGCTCAGCTATTGGGCCAAAACTATCAAGATAAATGATAACGTGCTAAAAATATTATCAGAAATATTATCCAAAATGGCAATTAAAAAAGAGCTCTGAGGAAACAGAGAGCCTTAAACTGAAAAAGAGTGGTTTACACATTCTAGTCTCAGACAAGTAAAAAACCCCTACAGATGTAATTTTATCTGCTCTACTTGTTTTGCAGCACAAGTATATGACACAAAGTACCTAGATCTTAACAGCTGGGTCTATCAGAACACTGAAACCTGATGCTACTGTTGCAGGTACATTTGCAAAACTCACTGTTTTAGATTAATCTCTGGCAGTATCTCATTGGGAGTATGCGAAGGGGTTTATAATCTGCCTATGTTCTTTTACCTAGACCTTTAACACTCCACAAATATATAGAAGCACAATCCAAAAATTTCTAAAACATGTGATTTATCCGTTGCTGTAAACAGAATTAATGGGTTTCACTATTAAATTCCAAAACCTAAACTTACGCATTTCCCTAAACTTCTCAAGTCCCCAAGTCAAAACAAGAAAACACTTAAGAAAAAAAGAAACCTTGTGATTTCAACACACGTCTTTGTTCTCATAAGCCTTAGCACAAACCTACTTATTCCCTAAAGGAATATTTATTTCCTGAAGGAAAAATTCAGTCAGAAACAGCAGCAAAGAGCAATTAAACAGTATCATAACATTCAGTCCATTTCAGCTTGTTATTTGTTAGTTACAACTCTATGTTACAGCAGGAATAAAAAACTTGACAGTTTGGCATCTGAAAAGCATTCAATTATATAATACCTGATACTGTGTACAGCAGATGTTCTCAAACTAGAGCCCACTGCCCTCATGAGACCAGTAAAGACTTTCCAGGGGTTTGCAAAGTTCCTTGATTTTGCTTGTAAACTTGTGCAGTTACTTAAGTGGGTTTGTCAGAAGGGGGAAAGGGTCTCCAGAAAAACCAAGTCTTCAAAGACTAAGAAAAGATCAACTGGTTCACAGTATGTGTACAAGTACAAACTGAAGATTTAACATGCTTATATGAGTTAAGATCTGAAAAATATTTATTTTGATCATGCCATGGCAATGGACAAAATTTGGCCATGGAAACATCTCTTACATCCTTGCTTGGGGAGTTATTTGAGCAACCTGGATAGAAAGGGTTCCTTCCTCACCTGCCCACAGCCTCCTTTTGGCCCTGGTCAGTGCTCCTGCTTTACTCCTAGCGAGCAGCAGACAGCAACAAGCTGCAGGATAAGGCAGCTTTCCTTGGTCTGTCACGGCTTTTGCCTTTCCCCTCCCAGAAAGTCAGGTACTTCCCTGCCACATGCAGAATCAGAGCAATCATGTGACCCTATTTTGAAGTCAACAGACAAAGGTGAGCTGCCACAGCTGGGAAAGCTGAGGGCTGACTGCCATGCAAGGCCTTGGTCCAAAACAGACACAAGCATGGGTTTGACTGTAAATGAACACAACCTTGATGACTTCATCTCGCTGTCATGGGATATGCTGATCACTACACTGCTGTGAGATCTCTCTCAAAGGCTCCAGCTCAGAAACAGATTTATTTGCTTAGTAGTTTATATTAATTCTCTTTTTGTTGGAAAACAGTCACAGCATTGCTTTGTTTGCCTGAATGCAGATTTCTGCTTGGGAACCACTGAAAAGCCAAAGAGAATTTTACATTCAGAAGTAAGATCGCTCAAGAAAATTG
Source organism: Machaerirhynchus nigripectus (assembly GCA_013397975.1). Lineage (NCBI taxonomy): Eukaryota > Metazoa > Chordata > Aves > Passeriformes > Dicruridae > Machaerirhynchus > Machaerirhynchus nigripectus. Next base: position 1,807,477 of record VZRQ01002448.1, read on the forward strand.
CTAGTTTGCAGTAATCCAGTAAAAATACGGAGCCAAAAATCCTGTGTGAGTAATTGCCAGATTTTGGAATTATGCTGTTCAAGACATGATAAGCTACTGCCACTGCAACTCTCTGTGTTAGGTTGGCTGCAATTCTTTACCACTGAACAAACAAAAAATGCAGCATGTGCTGGACTTCCTGCTTCAGTACAACAGCAGTGGGCACTATTCCTTGAGGATTTTGTGTCATTAACTATTTTTTTAATCTACTGTAATGTCTTCCCCTGTTAAATATGTATTTCTGATTGTATCCATGTGAGATACATTAGTTAAGCATTTTCATTAGTATATCTGTGCTTAGAAATGCTTTCTTGTGTTACAAGACTCAGTCAGTCAGTAAAGCTTCAATTCATCAAAGCACTTAAGCCTGCACCTAACTCCAAGTATGCACCTAATCCCATTGATTTTAATGGGACTGCTTACTTGCTTAGTTAGGCATGCATTTAAAATTCAGGGTCCATGTAAGCATAATTGTGCTCTTTGGCCTACTCCCAAGCCCTTTAAAAAGGAAAAAAAGCAGAATGGAGAACTAATGTTCAGCAAAGCTGTAAGAAGGCACAGCTCTTTCTAGGAAATATACACAACATAACAAATAATTTGTGTAACTATCTTTACATAAAGTCCCAACAATCAGAGTTAGCTGGAAATCCAGTTATTGAATTCTACCAAGATATTTTCAAACCTAAACTGAGTGCTTTTAGGAACATGTATTCAATAAAGTTGTTGGAAATCATAGTTAAAAGAAAAGCATGCAAGCATTTCATCCAGGTGTGTTTATCCTGCTTCTCACCATTCATCCAGTTACTAAGGAATACAGTTGTCTAATGCTGCTAGGCACTGACTCCTCCCCCTCTTGTTATAGGGTTGAACTTTATATTAAATAGTTTTAGAACCATGTATGCAAAGTCTAAATTTGGAATATAATTTCAGCTAGGTACACTGCTGTAATCAAGAATTCAGTCCTGCAGCTTAAACTTCTATATCAAGACAGACACAGAAAAACTTGAGGGCTGGAAAACAGTGTAAATGGTGAAACTGAGGACTTGTGACTTCTTCCTCTTTACAGCACTGATGTTCAAAACAGAGAAGTGGCAAAGGCAGCCAAAGTCTCTAGTATATGAAGTGGCAATGGTTACATTCAAATTATTAAGATGATTTAAAAATACATGAGGAGTGAGATTTTTCCAAGACTGATGAGTCCTCCTCATGCTTCCTAACAATCAGGGTAGATAAAGATAACAGGGTTCTGACAAAAACAAACCCAAAAGCTTTCTACTTCATCAGACAAGAATAATTATTTCTCTCTCAGAATGGCACTTAAGACATGACAGTTCAAATGACCAAACACATGATAGGTAAGATTTTTATTTGGTTTTATAAAATGGTTACCAGAAAGTTTAACAAGAGATGAACAACTAAACAGAACACATTTTCTGAGGGATCAAGTTTCAGTTATACTTCGCTCAGCAAAGCTGCCTTGCAGGAGAAAACAAATAAGATGAATCAAATTTTTAACAATGACTCATAGGGCAAAATAAGCCTGAAGCTTTTCTTAAGTACTGTTTTCACTAATATAACTACAAAAACACAAGACTTTATACTCCTAATACATTAGATCCACAGAAAATACATCATAGTTTGCTGTAATGGCTCCTGAAAAGTACAGAAATATGGACTGCTTTAAGTATCTGGTACAATTTAAAGGTTAAGCAACAACAACTGGAAGCACTTTTTAAAAAAGCCCTATACAAGAAGTCAAGCATTTTATAGTCCAGCAAGATGCAGTTAGTTAACACTGCTGTTTATGATCTCCTTTTGGACTGGTTTAATTGGTTCTATCCAGTATCTGGTCTCCATCAGCATGAACAGTAGCAGTAAAGCATCCATGATGTGTATCACAATGTGCAAGTACTACTTGCAAAACAGTAACTTTAAAAAAAAATGTCTTGCTCTCCTAGAAAATAGAAATTTAAGCTTTATAAATATACCAGAGGGAGGAAACAAACCTATGAAAGCAATTCCAAGCTCCAGTCTAACCTTAGTAGCTGTACAAATTCATTAGTGTCCATAACAGAGGTGAATGACCTTGGAGCAGTGTAGGAGTGCACTGCAAACATTCCAGAGTTCAGAAGTCATGTCCATCACACTGGGACTTTGTGTTGGCAAAGGGACTTAACCAACTTCAGGCATGTAAGATAAACTGCATCTGCCATATACAGCCAACTCTAAACAAACAAATCTTGCAGTAATAAAATTTATTTGTTTTAAAAAAATTCTATAGGCTGTAAAACAATATCCTCATGCAGGTAGGATTTCCACAGGCTAGAGACTTTTCAGTCATGCCCCATTTCTTGAAATGTGAACATAAACTGCAGCAATCCCTTTAAAATGAAGCCTTGCCATGGTAGGAGACATGTACAATTATGACAACTATTTTCCAGTCTTACAGAACACAGATATTTTAGGATGCTTCCATGCAGGCCACCGTACCTACTTAAGGGCTAAAATGCTGGGTATTCAGACACCAATGCAGTTTCAGTGCATATGTACTTCATCCATTCAGCACAACGAGATCACACTTCCTTATAATACTCAATGGTTGTGCAAGGCCCCCTGAATCTATTTTAGAAGTTGTTTCCTCCCTCTCAGCAAACATTGAGATGAGTATTTTAATATGAAGACCCAAAATTTAGGGTCCAATTTGCCTGTGTCGACATTTCATTTAAATAAGCTTTAGTGAATGCCTATTCCCTCATAACTCTTGATAGTTCACATTCAGTCCTTCTACAGTTTTACTACATAAGATGAAACTTTTCTTTACCTGCACTGTTTACACAAATTTTAATTTATGAAACAACTGCATAAATGTGAGGACTTCCGTTTTTAAAAAAGTGGGAAAGGTGAGCCAAGTTCTTCTTCAGTATTGGTCACATACACAACTATAATAAAATGAGATCTGGTCTGTCAACACAAAACCCAAGGAGATGCAATGGGTAAGGTAAATTCAGACATAGTGGTCTTTGCCTTTAAGTACTGGAAATTATGGAAACCCAGAATTACATTTCTACTTCACATAAAGCCCTACCTGTATGCATGTAGGGTACATCTGGCTTGAATCACCTGAAGAAAAACAGTCAGTAAGACAAAAATGTAGAACTTTTACCTCAAGATGATTCAAGTGTTGATCAAAACAGCTTAATGTAGTCTCTAAAATAGAGAAATATGTCTAAACAATGTAGAATCATTGAAGTCAAATGGCACCAGAAGCAGGGGGGGAGATGAGGAATGCCCAAAAACCTACATCAAATCACATCCTTTTTGAGTTCATGTAACACACTAGCTAGCAGTCCTCTCAGAAGAATTTCATGCATGTTTATTGCACTGAATTCAAAGACATGAATAAAATTTATTCATTTTTACAGAATTACTGGTAGCTCCAAGAAACTCACTGTTTCCCCCTAAAATAAAGTTCTCTTCACCAGAGAGATATCCATAACTCAAAAATTTGCCTGCTTCCAAAGAAGCTGCCAGGAAGGAAACAATTTGTCATTAAATGCATCCCAAAAGGGAAAAAAAAAAAACCAAAAAACAACCAACCAAAACAAGATGCTTTTCCAGCAGTATCAATGTGTTGCCTGGAGTATTCTTACCAAAGGACAACTTCCTCAGGAACAACAGAAAAGGTCTCCTGAATCCTGATGACCCAGCTGGAGAAATCAGAGGTCCAAGCTATCTTTCTGTTGTTCTTCATAAGGTCACCATTTCAAGCTCCAGCATGGAAGTTAATGGAACTAATTAATTTTAGCCTGAAGTAGCTTTCAGTAGCAATAAAATTGCTAAAAATGGATCAATTTGCTACAGAATTAGTTGAGATGCAGACCTGGATTCTCTTCTAATTATTACGTTTACTCAATGTTCCTCTCTCAGCTACCTCTTCCCCAAGGGAACAGTGTCACTGCCTCTTATTCATGTTGCTTTAGATCATGAAAGCTCCCAGAAAAAATTTAAAGCACTATTCTAAAAAATTAGATTTTTTCAAAAGGTTGATTTCTTTTAGGAAACTTCATTTGTTAGCATGAGTAAAATCAATACTCAAGCTACAAGCTGAAATACAATGTTAATACAGAGGAACAGAACTACAGTAACTGTATAACCCTTCACCCACAGTAAATGGAAGGCAAACGTATTGAGTCTCTAGTTGCAGCAATTCCAGGCTGCATTATTTCCTACTTGACATGAACAAGCATCATAGTCACAGGTGGTTACTGTTTTCTGGGTAATCTGCAATAATGTAGTCTCACATCCAACCCCAAAGTACTTTAAAACCTTAGCAAATAGGAGTTGACCTAAAGCCATGTTTTCTTCAAGATATTTGCTGTACTGCATATACTACACAGGTGTGTGAAACAAACATTTCCTTGTCATACTACCCAAGCTGTGTAAGACTTCAAAGTCCCCCATTATCTTCTCCACAGAATGCTATTTCTTATCTGTGTGACTGCAAATCCATGGCAGAACTGTCTAGGTTTGGTTCTGCTCTGAATATCATCAACAGAAGCTCCAAGTAAGTTACAACTAAAGAATTCCAATTCTTCTTTTCATCATCCTTTCCACTCTACTAAACTGGGTAAAACTGTGTGTGTGCTAAAGGGTACAAATCAGTCATACAGATATGGTGGGAAACATCCTTTTAGGAAAGCAGGACTACATTCATTTACTGGAATCTTATGTCAAGATGATGTTGAAGAAGAAGCATCTGCTTTGCAAGAACATGTATTTAACACCACAGCAGGAACTTAGTCCCCTTCAAAAATGTTCTGCTAGGCAATTCTTCCACTTTACATTGTCTAAGATACTACCAAGGCACCCTTGAAACATCTACAGAAATCCATTATACTTGTGTGTAAAGGCTCACACCCCTCTACAGAAAACAGCTTGGGATATAGGGAATAAATATGGACAGGAAGGGAAAGAAAGTGCCTCTGTCACAGAAAAGTTTGGGACCAGAGGACTGCTTTTAGTCACAACTAGTTTCTTAAGTTGCTCACTAGAATTCTGCAAGTATTTTTCATATTTACACAGGAACCAAACTGATCTGCATGTTCCCACCTCTGTCAGCACAGTTCCTTGTGTGTTCATGACCTTGATAAGAATAAGCCAGACTACATATAAATAGCATCACCAACAGTCCAATATCAGTAACTAACAAGTCTGACATTTCTGATTTCTGCAAGGTCAACAGCCTGGCACACAACAGTTATTACAATTATAGTCACAGCTCTAGTATGGAAAAGAAAAGGCAATGTATGTAAAAACCTTTTGTATTTTATAGAAGAAAACAGATTTTTTTTTTCAAATTTATCTTTCCTTGTTGTGAGATACATTTATATGTATGGTTCTGATTTCCACTTCACGGGATTTGTAAACACTACACACAAGCCAAACAATACTAAACACTCCTAGGGAACTATTAGGATCGTTTGACTGTGGACACAACTTTAACCTTGGCCAAGTTTTCAATTCATGAAATGCACTTCGATGCCACATTAAGCTGCTTCAAACTAGAAGCCAGCAATGCCACGTGGCAAACATTATTGATACATTTAAATGCACCATACTTCAAAAATAAACTTGATCAAGTTTAATGCATGTGCTCAAGAGGGTTTTTACGAGAGGCTTTGAACAGATCGGGTGTCTGTGTTACAAAGAGGGAACAGGAAGTTATTCACAAGCATTTTGATGACTCCACTGAGCAAGGTATAAATGCTCTTGTTCAAAGACACCATATTGCCAGAACCCCAGAAAATTGGATTGCTTCCTCGTCAGCGAGAACATGGTATATTCCTGTGACTGCAGAGAAGCCTGTGGCCATAAAAAGGATTAAATATGTCAATCTTATGTAATACCATCACATTTCTGTTTTGTTCAAGTTTTGGCGTTATTTCTGCAAAAGGGAAAAATCTGTTGTTGCAATAATAAAATGTCTGAGATACCAAATAGGGCACAGGCTTGCAAATCAATCAACTTTTTAAGGAGGTTTCGAGCTCACCTCACTGGTTTTGTGACGTCTGAGCCATTAAGTGCATGATCTTGTCAGTCTGTGATTTCTCTCAGCAAACATGGAAGCTGGAAATTTACATTACTTTAAATGAAAAACTAAATTATCCTACATTCATGTGACTCCACGCTGTAGGACTTCAAAAGTCAGACACCCTGGCAGTTGTGGGGAGAAAAAAGAAAGAGAACTGTAGAGGCAGTTTCAGTGTGAAGCCATATGAAAATCTGGCTGATTTTAGGTTCTGTTAAAAATTCTGTTTCAACCAAGTTTGAACAAGCTCATTTTGATCTAGCTGTACACCATTTTACAATCTCTAATCTTATTAAATTTCACAGACTAAGGTGGTACCAGATGGCATCCAGAATACTTTTTTATTTTCAACTTTTGAGAAAAGCTCAAACCCCTTATGTGAAAGCTTAACCAATTTGGAATTTAAGGGAACTCTGCACAGACTTTTGTGAAGCTAAACTGTATCTTGTAAACATCTTGTAAACATGAGCTGCTGCATCAAAATTGAAACTCTGGTCTTAGCAAAGGGTTAAGACTCAGATTCTTGCTCTCCCTGAGAATATTCTCCTACACCTTCCTTTGGCTGAAAGGCAAAACACAACTTCCTGCAGATGAATATGGTCAAAAGATACAGAAATTACACAAACTCCAGCTTGTTATGGTGAAGCGCAACACTCGGCTGTTAATTCAGCCTTAAGTACATTTCACTACCATTAGGACACACAAATCACATTAATCCTATGAAACAAGGATTTGCCACATCATTCCCATTTTGAGATGGAGAATCTGGGTATTAAAAGCACATTTGGAACAAATATGCATCCTATGGAAGAGATAAGAACCAGTTCCCAGCAAGCCACCCAAGCGGAGGGAAGTCACAAAACTACTGGGCTTCAACTTGGTTAAAAAAATTGGTTCTTAACGGGGCTACAGAGTCTGAAAAAGGGTTTCTGGGTCCTGACTGCACTCCCAGAAAACATCAGTACCCTTACACAGTGCTAGACTAACAACAACCAAAGGTTAAATGAAATATCCAAGGTCCCACAGGAAATCCACTGCAGAACAGCCCAGCTACTTTGGCTGGAATAGGGATCTGCATCCATAGCAGCTCTTAGAAGCAGCCAACCAGCCACTCTACTTAGCCCAGGGACTCATCCCTCCATTAGACAGTGGCACCTTCCTAACTCAAGAGTTACAGTTTTATCACAGCTTGGTTTAACACAGTAAGTCAATAGTTCAAGCATATCTTAAAACAGAACAGCTCCTCAGCTATTTGTTCTGGGCGCATCTATATCTGTGTGTGCCAGTGCTGCATAAAAAGAAAAATAGATGCATACACAGAACTAGAGTCTACATCTACCTTCTTCCCAAGGATTTATTTATTCATGTGCCTAATTTGCCTATCCCGGTCTATCAAAGTTGTAATCTTTGTTTTAATAGAAGTGCCTAAAAACACACTGGACCCTTTCCAGGCTCTAAAGTAATATTATAATGTAGTTAAATGAAAACAAAGCCTAAATACTTAATTTCCTGTAGATTTCCAAGATTGCTGTTCCAGTTTCCTGACCAAATAATAGGTATTTTGGAATATTCTGTTACAGTTATTAGCATTTTCAATTTGCTCCTAAAAGTCATCAAAACAAAATTAAGCATCAACTTACTCTTTGGCTCCTTAGTAAAAATCAGCTTAGGTCAGACAGCATTTTGCTGCACTGTCATTGCTTTCTAAAACTTCCTCTGTTTTCACTAAGACCTCTGGATTACTGGCTTCTGATAGTTTATTATAATTAACAAAGAAAAAATCCTAGTGCCTAGATTCTGAAGTTCCTGAAATGACTGAATTGCAATACAATTTTCATCTAATCAGTGATTTATCAGTAGTAACAGTAACTAAAATACTACCAACCTGTCACCAGGTGGTATAAGAGTATTGCAAAAAAAAAAAAAAAAAGAGATGAACAAACCTTTAGCAATAAATACATTTCCATATTGTATTTCTAAGAACTCTGACTTTTAGATGAGGCCTGAAATACCACTAGTCAACACAGCATAATTGCTAATACCTTGCTAGCACAAGGGAGCGCAACTGCAAACGAAGAAAAAAACCTAATCTCCAGACCATGGGCATCACAGGAGGCAGCATGGATTGAAAGTAACAGAGAAAGCAACAAAACAAATCAAATTAAAATGAAATACTAATTCCATTTATTGTTTCAATTATTGTTTTAGCACTCACCTCATAAATCCTCACACATGCAAGCCTTTATTTTTCCCCACAAATGTTCATAAATAGCCTCCCTTCTACTTCATGACCCCACCTGCCATGAGAACACATCAATCTGCTAATAAGCTGTCTCTAGCATACATATGTCTTTTTTTTTAAGGTATAATAACTTTAAGTTTTACTGCACATTCCAGCCCTACTGCAGGCTAAATTCTAGTAACAGACACCATGCAAGCAAGCAGAGAGAAAGCACACAACCAAATGAGAATTCTCAAGAAATATATGATACCATACAAGCTTGCTCTAATATTGTGCAATTCTTTTTTTATTCCCCCTGCTTTTCTTATGTTTATCACGATAAAATAATTTGTGACTGTTTACAAGTGACAGTCTTCTAGTATAAACATTATCAGACAACAATAAATTCAAGAGCAATTTCTTCATTTTCATTCTTGTGCATGACATAACACCCCCCCTGCACTACGCAAGTTCCCCTCTCCAGAATTTTCCTGGGACAATGATGCAAAACTGATGCTGCCCACTCAGAGCCTCTACTGCCATAGAACACATAGACAATAAGCCAAAATCAAATGCTCTTTTGTTAATACCTGTCTGAGGGAGTCTGCTGGCAATCTCTACTTTCAGGCATCTGCCTCAAAGGTGCCAGGATTTTTTTGACCGTTCTGCAGAGAGGAATCTATAAGCCCTTTTTGGGAGTCCCAAGCTAATCACCACAATGAGATGCTGAAAGTCAAATGGCTTGAACATTTCTAGCACAAGAAACAGAATTCAGCCAATTAGCAGCAAAAGATATCATTTATACATAAGGAATAATTGTAAAGTTTTCACCCCTATTCTAATAGGAGAACAAGAACGAATACTTATGCAGCCAGTCCCCTTCTTAATAGATTTCTCCCCATGGCTTGCTTGTCCAGGTGTTTAACAGATCCCTTAAATGTGAGTTTCAGAACGTTACTTCTGCTGCACCCCTCTTTGTTTTACAATAAAATCTAAATTACTTTGTTTCCTTTTGCTATTTAACCTCAGAAGAGGGGTCTTGCACTAGCTACATGACTCTGTTTTACAACTGCTTTCCCATACATTCATTGAAATCAAATGGATTTCAACTGGTTGAAATTTCTTGGTGGTTTTTTTCTTTTCTTTGAACTGCTGTAATGTAACACAAAACAGGTTTGGTTCTATTGGTTACTTAAAAGGTATTAAGTATAACTCAGTAATTTCTGCATAGGAGACATGACATCAGACCCTTCACCTCAACCATGATACAGGGTACACAGCTCTTCACTGGTTTCCTCTTGTGTGAATGCCAGACAGTGCTGCAAACTATCTTACTATGGGCTACCATAGCTTGTTTTGTTAGAGCACATTCTTGAATATTTTGGCAAGGGACTGAGAAAAAGGAATAGCTGAGATCATATTTATTTTCTACTTTTATCCAAACTCCTTTTTTCTTGTCTACACTTAATTTCCCCATCACAGAAACCCAGTATTTCAGAAGAAAAAGCAGTGATCATGAGTTCAGGTTTGTTCATGAACAACCACGTGAAGAGACTGGTGTGTTACTGAATGTTTCTTCATAAACACTACCAGCACCCTTTTACACCAGTGCACCAAAGGTCTGTATCTTGTTTCTTTAAGCTGGAGTGATCATTTGATTATTCCAACCTAAGGAATAATTAATTATTCATAAACAAGCCGAGCTTCACTTTCAACATGATATACATCAGACTGTTTAACCGGGGAAAAAACCAAGGCCCAACAACATACACTATTTTATTTTCTACTCCATTGCTATCCCCAGCATTCTTGAAAACTTTGAAATTTTTTAGGTTTACTTTGGGTTTGTTTTAAATATATAATTTTCAAACCAGTTCAAAGAGAAGCATACCTCAAGTATAATTGGATTCCTTAATTGTGTCACTTAATCACTAGAGATAACAGCATTTGCGTTCAGAACAACTTTTGTAGTGATAGAATGCAGCTCAAAGCTGGTATCAGCTGTCAGCCAATCTATGAAGACAAAGGCATACTGCAGATAAGAATTACATGCTACCTTTTTATAAAGACATCCAAACCTGAAAAATAATCATTTTAAAAACTGCAGAAATAAGAACAAAATAAAGGTACAAAAATCTCCCTCACTTCACTCATATATTTCAAGCTGCTTCCAATAGGCAGGTTAGACATTATTGACCACATTTGACAGGAGAACAGAGAGTGAAGCAGAGAGATAATCAGAATCTGCATTCACCATTCTATGCTGCACTTCAGCACCTACTTTTGATTCAAACTGAAGCAAAACAAACATTTTCCAAGCAACATGCTATGTAGCACATTTAAAAGTAGTTAAAAACATTTTAGAAAGAAAATATTTCATAATACAATTTTTAGGTTGGTTTGGGTTTTGTTTGGTGTTTTTTCAAATGTTAAATGCCATTGTAAGCAACATCTGATCCTGATAACATCTGTTTTACTGGGTCATCTACAGCAAAACTAAAGATGCAGAACTATAGATTCAGACAGCAGCTCCATGGAAGAGTGAGGAGCTCCATCCTTTGGATTATGAGGTCTTTTTCAGAACAAAAGGCTGACAGACAATGGGAAAAGAACAAATATACAGATACAGTGCTTAGTCATTTTGTTTGAACTTGAATGTTTGCTACTCGCAACCACCTATCACCAGTTTTCACATCAGTTTCAGCTCCATTCAAAAGCAGCAAAGTTATCTTTCACTGTTTTTACATGTAGTGGTTGCCCCTCCTGTGTATCAGGTATCAGAAGCAAGTTAGGTCATGGTCAAAGATCATACGCAAAAAAAATGTTAGTGTTGCTTTATAAATGGAAGAAGAATAAAAGACTTTATAGAGAGTGAGGTCAAGACATCTCACAGAGGCTCACTCTGTAAAATATTTAACAAAATCTTTTCAAACAAAGGGAAGAAGTGACAACAAGTAGTTATTTCTTAGCTCCCAGGAACCTGTTTCTTCCATTAACACCTTATTAATGCCCGGCAGGTGTTTCCCAATGCAGAGCTTGGCATTAGCAAGTCATTATGAAGAGAAACAATGAAGAGTCCTGTTTCCAAGAGCGAAGAAATTACAATGATATTTATGAAAAGGCAGAAAGAAGGAGAGCACATTCTATTGTAACAATAGTTTTTCACATTTATGGTATATTCTAGATAGCAACCATTTTTCCTTGAAAGAAAAAGCCTCCAACAGAGACTACATACACAATATGAGCCTCTTTGAATGCACCCCACCTAATCTGTAAAAAAGGTCTTGAGCTCATGATCCTTTTGTAAAGCGCGCCCCCGCGTGGTAACCAACATCTCTGCGAAACCAATTTGTTTCGCAGCTCCCAAAGAACTTTTCTCTCTCCTACCTTGAGTCAGTGCTCACACCTGACCAGGTACTGGGAAGACTTCTGCTAGTGGGAGTGTCCTAGACACGTGCAAATACACATGCAACATGCTGGCCTAGAGGCACATTTCCTAATCTATGAGCAAGGTCAAAATGATTAAGAACATTCTTTTCTCAGAGCTTGCCTATTAAAGTCTCCTCAGTATTCTCCCTGCACTTTTCTTCAAAGCTCAAAAGTTACTGCGTAGGACCAACCCACTGTCTCCAGAAGAAATATAGGGATACACTCATTTCAAACAAAAGAAGAAAAAAAAATCTTGAAGGAAGAAAATAGACACATCTGACTAAATAGCAAGTTGAAGAAGTCCCATTTGTACTCTTTAATTTAATAGCACTGTCAAAATGTAGGGTTAGGAGTAGTAAATGTATTTAAAAAACCAACATGTACTCAATAATACTGAAACATATTCAAAGCATACGTATTAGCAATAAATACCTGTGGCACTAAATAAAAACTATTAAAAACCAAAAGCAGAACTCAGTAAGACTGTCAGTGAAAACATTTGTTAACTTAACAAAATCCATCAGAAATAATACTGTTCATTCAAGTGTGCAGAAAACCAAACTTACACAGAAATAACAAAACTGATTATCAAGATCATTGTTCTACTTGTTTCTTCTGCATAGGTAGAATATCACCCTATTCTTCCTACTTTGCCTAGGCTTATTTTTAAAGTATTTAATTAATTTAAGAATTCTTAATTTCATTAGGATTCAGAGTCTGGTCTAGACCAGGAAATACACAATCATTTCAATGACAAGTGAGCTCTTTTTGTAGTACTTACATTATTATATGTGTCATTTATTACAGTGTCACAGACAGACAATGTTCTTATGATGAAATACCCTAAAATTTGTAGGGTTTTTTCACTTTTAAGTTTTTTAAAAGCACTATTTCATCTCATACTATACTTCTGAGTCATTTTTATTATAGCAGCATTTTCCATCTTTTTTTTTCTCCCAAGAAAAAGGTAAGCTGAAAATACTAACCAAAAACAATGGTCCTGGGAACAAAATAGATAATGGTTTGTAACACCAGGATATTATTGATCTGGTAATGCAAAAAAATGTCCAACAGAGGGTGATAGAGACCATCTTAGACACAACTCAATTACCAGTTTTCTGAGTCACAGATCAGAACTGCAATTAAAACAAACTTCTGGCCCTTTTGGAATTCATCTGAGATCAAGGAAAGCTTTAAAGCACAATCAACTTCACCCAGATCTATCATGTACAAAGGAAATTCAAAGCTATGGCTTTGCTTGCACTAGGATCACAGAACAGAAACAAACATGGCATTGTCCAGATGTGCACAAGTAAGAGGAATCGGGACATGCAGAGGACAAGGTTGTATTCATCAGTGATTTCCCCTGGCAAACCAACTATTTAAACTTAACTTGACCTTTCACTGTTTGAGTTCATGAGTCACATCTGAGCCACTTCTGCATCTTTTGCCAACATATATAGGAAACATCAGCCAAGTGTCAAATGCCTCTTAGAATTTATTTCTTTCACTAACCTTACTTGAACGATTACAAACTTTTTTTTCTAAACACTTGAACATTTTGTTTAAAATTGCTACCATCTTGCAAAAAGTGTATTTATTCATTGCAAAGGGAATCTACACAGCAGACTGCAAAAAGTCAACACAGCAGCTCCTTCTGAACTCATGAAAAGTAACCATTCACTCAAGTGTCTTCTACGAGAACATCACTGCTGACTAAATTGAGAGCCAGTAAGACCTGAGGCAAACGTGGCCCATTCAGAAAATTAGACTAGCAGCAGCTCTAAAGCAATCAAAAGAAACCATCATGTAGCAGACTCTGAAAAATATCTCCACTCTAAATCTGAATCAAAGAAAGATATTGTATTTCTTTCTGATTTAAGTTTTCAATCTTTTTGTTCTGATTCTTTCAAAGAACCTCTTCTGCAGGAAGTCAAATACATGGAAAAAGCTCACTGGCAGTCACCTTAATTGTGGCTGAAACACCTCCTGAATCCATCCCTTCAGCATTCCATAGTTTGTTCTCAGTAAACAGACACGTTTAGTTAAGGAAAAAAACAACCTGTAGTAATAAAAATCAATGTTTTTCACATCTACTTTAATAAAAATAATTTAAAAAAAAAGAAGTAAGTTCAAGACAGCATTGCACAGGTTTCAGCAGCCTCAAGGCAGCCTGGGCAGCCCCCGCCCTACCTTGCACTGCCCTGCCACACAGATGGCAGTCCCGTTGGGGTCGCAGGGGGTGCCGTCGATCACCGTCTCCGCCTGGCGCACATAGAAGCGGTAGCCGATGGCCCGGCAGTTCAGCTCACATTTCTGACTCCCCTTCACTGTGGACACACACACAAGGCCCCGTTACAAAGTGCACAGCAGTAGATTGGAAAAGGAAAAGCTCAGTAAACAAGCAGTAAGGTCTGAGGGGAAGAAACAATATGCAAACAATGCAATGTGAGTGACCACATCAAATAAACAGTGATTAAGAAACCAACTCCAAGGTAAGCATTCCAACACACCTTATGACAATGTAATGATGACACTTCCCTAAAGGACCAAGAGTATTTCTAGTTGCACAAAAACATTGCCCAGTTAGTCTTCTCAAAGCATAATAACGTCATGGCATTTCTCCTAAGAGTCAGCAAAATCACACTGTAATCAGAAGGATGTGCACCAAATCAGGCTCAGTTCTGGTGTCCAGCCTGTTCAGTTCAGTTAAGCATATAAACATCTAGCACTGAGAAACATTTTAAACAAGACAGATGCACATTTTTAAGAACTCTATTGTTTTTTCTCTTCATTTTTACAAGTTACCCTTTAGTGGCTATTCCACCGAAAAAACCACAACTCTTTCATTTTGTTCCACTAAAAAAAAAAAACCTTTTTCATTTTCAAGTATATATAAAATGCATTATTATTCAAAACCCCGTGATTTCTGATGACATACAAGAACCAATAGGAAATCAGTCCACTGAACTCTGGGTGAGAGGAACACAGAAGATGAGAAGCAAGACGTTATCTTCTCTGAAAATCTGTTCCTTAAGCAGATACAGTCTAACACTCCCCATATCTTATGCTATCAGGTTTGCTAACACATTTGTGTAGCCTTTCTGTTGCAAATCATCTGTCGTGTCAGAGTTGCTCACAGCTTATTACCCCCATTTGCTAACTGACATAACAATACCTTTAGTTTCTTTCCAACCAAGAGTAGCACTGATACATGGTGACAGTGAGGTCCAAACAGAAATCCTTTTCTTTTGACAATACTTTCATTGCTGCCACAATAATGAACTAAAATTCCTCTCATTTCATCAAGCTTCAGCTCATTCCCTATACTGAAACTGAAACCTACTATTTAATCTGTCAAAGGAGATGCTATGTGCCCTCGTTTAATACTAAAACATTGTGTTCACAGGATTTTCTACTTGACTTCAATGTATTCTCGAATCTTCAGCTAAGACATAACAAAAAGCCAAAATAAATAAATGCAATCACTTCAAATATATATTGAACAACTGTTTTCTGTAGAAGTACCAAACTTTCAGCTCAAGTTCAGTTACCCCCTGTGCAGACACAGGATTAATGCAGACCAATTCTGAGCTCTGGATCTTACATTTTCCCTCACACAGCTGAACTCATTTAACTGCTGCTCACATACATCATGTTTTGTGTCTGGCAATATTCTGATAAAATCCACAAAAACATCTATTAATTCTAAGAGAGGTCAAAAATCTGTTTACCTAGTTTGGGTTTTTTTGCAGAAGCTATGTATGCCATGTTCACGGCAGTCATTCTTCCATTGGCTACTTTTTTTTTTTTTTGATTCACTAGCTTATCATTCCAAGGACTTCACTTAGTTATTAAAAAAAAAAAAAAAAAACAAACAAAAAACCAAAAACCCAAATGGAGGTATTTCCTGCAGTTCCATCTCCAAGTGTAACAGTTAGGTTTAATGATAAACTGAGCATTATTCTTAGCAGCTTCATCACTTCACACATAACTATATTCAGAATTCTCAAATAAATAAAACCCAGTTTCAGTGATACATTACAATTTAAGTCAACATGTCCTTTTCTATGTCTGAAAGTGTCCTATTTTTATAACACGTAAAGCTAGCAATCAAGCAGCACCTCTGGAGAGTACATTTTCTTATCTTTCCATTCTCTAAAGTCAAGTCAAACAAGCCATTTAGGGTTTCTGAAATGTCCTTATCTTCTGTGTTGGTTCCCTTAAGTTCAGTGACCTGAAGCCTCACATTCCCGTATTCTTCCTCTACTGATTCTCCCCCTCATGGTTTTGATACTTTAAAATATTTATTCTTGAAATTATCAGCTGGTCTTCTAGATCCCAGTAAAAGTTTTGTGCTATTCAAAGATGAAAAAATTACCTGCTGAAGCATGATATTTTTTCCTGAACCTCTCTCTTTCTTCACTTCTGCTGTGACAGGTCAGCCTACTGCATTGCTAATGCAGCACAGTAGAGATAACTTGCTGTGTAAAAAAATAATTCTCATTTCATAATTTCTTTCTTTCTTTCTTTCTCATTAGGAACTGTTCGCACTCAGACAAAAAGAAGTATTAGAACAGTCACTGTCTCTGACCACAAACAAACAAACGAATCAGGCCTTAACCTATAACCCTTTGGCCTTCGATATTCAGATTCTTTTAATGAGCACCTGTAAGGTACTGCCTTGGTGAGGCATATACCAATCACACTACCTAAAGACAACATCCCCAAATGTGAAAGGTCTGAAAAAAAACTTGTCTACAAAGAGCAAAATCTGTTAACTGAATTGCCCCTGCTGAATGACAGGCATTTGCCACAAGGATTTTATGTAAGCATTATGTATTATTATGTAAGATGCAGAAATTACAGCAGAACAAACACATTTTAGAATTCCCATGTAGAACAAGACACCACCCTAGTAAAAAAAAAAATCTCCTTTACCCCATGTTTTGCCACAACTCTTTAGGTTTTACAGTTTAGGTGGTAGGACAAGCTGCACTATTGGCTTGGTAACTGGACATAAAATGTCAATTAAACAAGGAGGTGTGAGGTGGTTGATTCCTCAAAGGCCACATTTTTGAGTACCATGCCATCTGATCCCAGACTTTACAAAAGGATCTCTCTGACCCCCAGGGATACAGTAACACTTCTCTGTGAAGGCCTTCCCAACTAGACGGCAGCAAGACACGTTTCCACAAAAAAACCCTCAGCTCTTTGAAAGTGTGACACAGTAACTAGGACAGGTCATTATACAGGTACTGTTTAACGTGTCCTCCTAGTGTATTTGTTTTTTATTCACATGCCCACCTTAGCATAAACAAGTCTTTGAGCAAAATCTCACCTTACCCTACCTTATTAAAGAGTGAACTTGGGTGAAATTTAATGTTACCCCACAGGTTCTGCCAGACATATTCATTATTGATTTAACTGAAGGAGGTGCCTTTAGTAAAAAATCCTGGTAACATGTAATGTTTGGTTTTCATTTTACAGACTGAAAAAGTATCTAAATCAAAAAATCAGTACTTTTCTTAAAACAGCCTTACCAAACTAGCCTTAACTACCTCAGGGACGTCCTGGTCTCCAAACTGCAAGACTCGGGAGCCGTTTTTTTTCCAAGTCCTCTGTTGAAACTTACTTTCCACCTTTCCCTATGAGGAATAAGAGCCAGGTATGCTAAAGCAGGACCACAGCACAGTTCTACCACCCTCCACGTCCCCAATAAGGACACCAAGACCTCACATTACGTTACAAACTGTACCTGCTATGCATCACAGAGCACACATTGCAGTGAAAACTTTCCACCGTTCTCCTAAGATTGATTTTACTGATCAAACTTAAATCACAAATATAAACACATTTCATTGCAGATTTCAGTGCAGTAGAGGTTTGAGGAGAAAAATTCACTGTTAAACATATCCACACATTTTTTAAAGGGGAAAAGAGGAATTTAGGTGTTATCACAGTACAACCAGCGGCTGTAGTTCAAACTACACCAGCAGTTCAGGCTGAGGCCTCTCCTCAGGCCCTGCAGAGGGGACAGCAGCCACATGCTCGCTGGGAAGAGTGAGCAAGGGAGGAAGTGTCTTCCACCGGGATTCACAAACTGACACTCAAAGATCAACCCTGATCTTTTAATCCCACGACAGGGGAAGCACAGGTGTGTCCGAGCCCACACCACGCTCCCGGCCCCAGGCGGTGTGACCGCGATGAGGGGAGGCCGGCCCAGCCCGGCCCGGGCGCCTCAAGGCGAGACCAGCACCAGGCACGGGCCAAACGCGGCGTGGCCCGAGGGAGAAAACTCCCGGGAGAGAGTAAAACAAGCGAAAACTGCCTGCAACTGAACACGCTCGTTCTTCTCTCGTTCTCGCCCCGGGTCCAGGCGCTCCCCGGGAGCGCAGCCCTCCCCAGCCGGCTCCCAGCAGGTTCAGCCCTGAGGCAGCCCATGGCCGTAATGGACCCAGCGAGGGCCAGGCAGTGCCGGCAGCAATGGCGTTCGTGCCCTCCCTCAGCCGCTGCCTGGCGCGCCGGGCGAATCAGCCCCTCTGTGCGCCCGCCCCTCTGCGCAATTTCACCCTCATCCCACGCCTTTTCATTAAATTAAAGTGTAAGAAATTAAAGTCCTCACAAACCACCTAGTGTAAATCTAGAAACCGTGCACGGTATAACAAGGCAGAGAGTCACCCCTTCAGAAACGTTCCTATTTGCAGGAGTTTGTGAACAGACCTACTTGCATTTCATTGAGAAAGAGTATTTTCAAATGTTAGCACTGTGCTGACATGCCCTGGTGCCATGCTCAGGGGCCCTGGAGTGGCACGGTGGCATGCACAGTCCCCCAATTCCAGCCACCTTCCCTGGGCTGGGCAGGGCTGGCACAGCCCATGGCTGGTCACCACGGCTGGTCACCCTGTGTGGCCACACATGCTCCACCCTCCCCACGACCAGAACCCCTCAGCATTGCCCAGTCCCTGTGTCCCACTCTCCACTTAGGCCTGCTGCCTCCCGACCCCCCCACCTGCACACCACAGCATGTGTGGGAGGGCATTTGCACTTCATGTCAGTTCCTGCTCTCCTTCAGCTTCCTCATCCAACACGTTCTGCCATCCTCATAAACCCCCCGCCCAAGGAAAGGCTGTGGGGAGGCACATGGGCATGGTGGATAAGGAGGCCAGGCTGTGACTGAGCTGCTCCACAGCGAGCTTGAGGAGATACAGAAAGCTCGGCAGGCAGCTTGCCAGTGCACGGAATTGCAATCTAATGATATTCTTAGGAAAAAATGTCAGAAGAAAGAGCATTCCAACCACAATACCTTTGATAAATAATGTATTCAGTTGTTCAAAGGGAAATTAAAAATAGCCACAGACCAAAAAACCCCCAGGAAATAATACCCAAATCAAATCACAATGGAACTATCAGTAAACTAAATGACACCATACACTGACTGTCTGTAAAGAATATACCAAGTTCTTCCTTTCTGTCTCAGCTCCTGAGACTTCAAGCTGCTTGGAGCACGTACTGCCTCTTACAGCATGCACATTAAATCTCCTGCCACAGGTAACGCCGGCTGTAGGTGCAATCAGAATAAATGATACAACAAAGGAATTTCACGTTCCCCATACTGTGAGGTAGGGACTGGAATGTACAAAACCTTGATGGTCCCTTAGTCCAAATCTTAACTTAATGTGAGATCCAGACTCCCTGTTGTTATCTACATAGCAGTTCTAGTTCTCCACAGAACATTACAGAATGCTTTTACCATTTGTCAGTTTTTGTAAGTTTGCCTAAACATCTAAAAATAGTTAATAACAAGCTGTGCAATTTGAGAAACGTGCCTTGAGGGTGCCCACACAGAAGTGGCATGCACACTCTTGGCAAGCAAATATCATGTTAATACTACATTATAGGATTAAGCAAATTTAAATTAGGCTTCATTCTGTGTGCAAACTGCCTTGTAAAGTCAACTTCAGTGCTTCTCCATAACGAGCCAAGATACACTCATCCATGATGTGTCAGAAGCAATTGTTCCAGGAACAAGTTGTCTCTGCATAGCTCAGTTATTTTCAGGGCCCAGCTTGCCATGGGCTGTAATTCAGTATTTACTCATGATAAAAGCAATGAATCTGCTTTACAGGAAGTGTAATGGAGCATAGCAGACACTGGAAAAACTTTCAAGAGATGTGCTCGTGTCAACCCATGTAACATCTCCTTTAGTTAAAGCTTATCAATGCTGGGATTGGGTGGGATTTCAGCAATAGACTTGCAGGTGACCAAACACTTGTCCCTGTGAGGGTGGTGAGGCACTGGCCCAGGTTGCTCTGAGAAGCTACAGGGCTCTGAGCAACCTGGTCTAGTGAAAGGTGTCCCTGCCCATAGCAGGGGGGTTGAAAAGACATGATCTTTAAGGCCCCTGAAAGGTATTTTCATATAGGAAGAGCTTCAAGACACATGCACATACAGGGAAACGAAGACAGGCCCAGTACACCACAGCAGAAGTCTGTCCTTTCACATACTGCTGTGGCTGTAAGCTGGCAACTCCATTGTAGACTTAGAGTGACACACCAGGCCAGAAACACCTAAATGTGACAACTGAACACTGATCCAGCAGTGATCCCCTGTGGAGCTCGGGATGGATGACAAGTGTTGGTGTACTACTAAACACAGGCAACCCAGTCTGCACAGCTTCCTACACAAAGAAGCAAAATGCATATGAAACATAACACACCACATTCTCTACAAAGCCTTCAAGAAAGCAGAGCTACTTTATTTAAGGTTTCCCTGTTTAGCCTAATAGACTCTGTGGGCTTACTTATCAGAACCAGAGCATTAGCTCAAGCTTTGCAGTTTAGGAAGGGTGTAAGGTCCATGAGAGAAAACTGATCCCTAATCAGGTTGGTTTTCCACTGATGGACAGTTATAAGTTTTTGAGGTGGCCAGAGGAATAATGCTTTTAACAGCAGTTACCATAGGCCAGATTTCTAAATAACAATACACAAACATTTTCCAGGAAATAATTATCATGTAAATACATTTGGGCTCTCCAAAAGAAATAGTAATGTGATGTGGTCTGTTTTATTTGAATCTCTTTTGATACTTTGTCCTTATTAGGCTTGGGAACATCTCTTGACAATAACCAGAAAGGGTCGTGTTTATTTTTTTTCTTTGTCCCTTTCAATTTTGCTAACTTCTTATAAACTTTTATTACTCTGGTTCAGATTTTTTAAAAAAAAACATTTTCCATTCTTCATTCCAGTGACGGAGGAACATTGCCCTATTTTTTTTTTCTACTTCCACTATTCATTTTCTCATATAATAAAGATGTTTATTACTTCATCTTCTCTCAACAGTTTAATAGATATTTGAAATATTGTCTGCACTGAGGTTCTGATATTAAATTTTTTTAAAAATCAAGCTTTTATAATGAAACTGCTTATACATTTTAACAAGTATGGTGCCCAAAAGGAAGATACCATTCCAACAAACTCCCCACCTTTATCTGAATATACCACAGTTTGTTCTACTCTTCAGAACAGAATATTTCAGAAAGGCCACAATGTTCCATAAACTTGTCCTCATAATTAGTGTTTAAGGCAGTAAGAAATTTGAAAATGTTGTCATTTACTTCAATTTTCCTGCTGTCTCCACTCCTCCCAAATCGTTCTGTCATTAAAAAACTATTAATAATACCTTATAGATTTACTGTCATGCATTAAAAAAAACTGCAAAGTTGATTATTATTCAATGAAATGAAAAGAAACCAACTAGAAACAAGTAATTAATAAAACCATACACATATGAGTCTCTCTTGATCAGCTAGACATCTGAAAAGCAGCAAAAGATTTAAGTTCGAAGTGCTTCTATGAAATTTCAGTGCAGCAAAGCACTCAGTCGAGTGTTTCACATGGGTACCTGACCAGTAAGTACTGCTGGCTTCAGTACAGCTGCCACAAGTTATATGTTTAACAGAGGCTCAAGGCCAGCACCCCTTTAAATGACATAACCAGGTAATGTAGTTTCTTCCACAGACTTTAGTTTTTACTGTGTTGCATCTGGAACTCCTTTCTGAATTCAAAGGGGAAAAAATCCCCAACTCCTAAAAATGCCTTTTTTCACATCAGCCTTTCATGTGTTTGCAGCTCCAATCCAGAGACAACCATTTGTCAGCCAGTGGCCACTGGATGTCTCCACTGGCCTACACAAACATAGATCAAAGTTCTCTATCAGTGGAAAGCTCTTTTAAAAGCCATTTATCTGGTTTACAAGCCATCACTCACACTTTACAGAGTGCACAGCAGCCACACAGTGTTGCCCTCTCTGGCCCTCAGCACAGGCAGGGGATGGCAGCCTCACATGGACTGCACTTCTGCTGAGGTTTCTCAGAGCAGCCCCCAGTGTTTAGATCAGAATTATGAAGATGTGGCTAGGTAAGCAGAAGAAAACCAAACAGCAATTGCTTGAGCTCAAAACTTTTTGTTTCTTTTTATATCCAGCTATAGCTAAAACTGTATCATAAAACCCTCATAAGATGATATCATATGATAAACTTTCAGCATTTCATGAAAGATGCCTTTTCTTGCCAATACTATACAGAATTTATTAAAAATAAAATTAAAATATTTAGGAAACATATTATTATAGACAAAACTACAGAGGAAAAAATACAACTAATCTAAACAATCTCATTTTCTGGCCATATTTATATATTTATTTATATTGGCACTAATCAGAGATGAAAACCTGCTACGTGCAGTGCAATTTCTCATCTGGAAAAATACCAAAAAGTGCTCCATCCCTTGCTGACCACTTCCTGAGGGAGGCTGAGAGCCATCATTCCCAATTGCTC
The DNA here is from genome assembly GCA_013397975.1 of Machaerirhynchus nigripectus. NCBI lineage: Eukaryota > Metazoa > Chordata > Aves > Passeriformes > Dicruridae > Machaerirhynchus > Machaerirhynchus nigripectus. The sequence goes on from VZRQ01002448.1 coordinate 1,830,091, forward strand.
TTAGCTTGGGATGTTCTGGAAGGAGCTTGATACTGCTTTCTGTCTGTCTTTACAACTGTAAAGAACTGAGTATTTCTGTTTGTCTGTATTAGAATCTTACTGGCCTCTGGAATCTCAGCTTGCATCCAGATCTGTAATTTGAAATATGATTCCATCTCCATCAGCACACTAGTAGCCCCAAAAACTTGGAATGTCAAATAATGTTAAATTATATAAATCAGTATTTTGGCAACTTTAGTAAATACACCTTCAAATCCTGCCTTCGGACTTTCCGCAACAAGCTTGGTCAGTTTTATTCAAATCAGTTCTACTGGAGGAGGACTTCATGACACGCTTCAGAATAATAAATGCCAAAGGTAGATGGGAAGAAAGGAGATTCAAGTTTAGGCTTGCAATGCCCCCAGCAGCATTCCAGACAAAAGCTTTCAGTCACCTCTTAAGGAAGCATATTTAAAGTTAAATGTCTTAGAAGTCTTTCTCATATTAAAACATGAACTCTGCATGTGAACACTAGAAACTCCCAAAGTAATGCCTATCATGAAAAGACCATGAGTATAGTACCCAGATCTCTAGTATTTAATAAAACTCCAAGCAAGGCTCCACAGAAAGCCTTGCCTCATGTAAGCTCATGGCATGCTCTTCTCCATGGAAGAAGTCATTCCTCACTGAAGTGCACCCTAAGCTTTCTTTAATATGATGATAAAGAAGGACCAAGCAGCCGTAAGTGACAGCAGGGGAAGGAGGGAAGACAATGCTGCTGTTTCTTGCTATCAGCTCCCAGACAAAATGAGCCAGCTCTCACTGACTCTTTTTGTTACATGATTGGCAAAAGATCTTTTCTTTCTTAAACAAAACTCTGAGCTGTACAGTTTGCATTAAAGTCCAAATGCTTTCTGAAGTTACACTTTTCTGAGTTATTTAGCTTGGGGGAAGAAGGAAGAAACTTAACTTATCTTTAAAAATGGAAATTATTACATCATTCTTTACAAGAAATGATGACACAATGTTTTTAAAACTTTTGCATATAGGAATCAACTTTCCTTTTACTTTAATTACACAGCTCAGAGACAGTAATACAATATTTTCAGTTATCTCAATCCATAGGGTTTGTTTTTAGTTTCTTTAAACAGACTGAATTTGCCAAAATTTCCCAAGAAATCATTTTGGATCAACCCACAAAAATCCTTGTCATTCCCTGCCCTTGCTGTCTCCAGAGGAAGCAGTGACTTAGATACAGATTCTTTTATCCTTTTTTTCTTTTTTTTTCAAAAATCCAGGTCCTGAACTCATTTCACATCCCTCTGATTGATAACCTCATCAGTCTTCTATGCTGACATGAACACGGCCACTTTGATGAATACAGACTTAAAATGTACTACATGTGCTTGTATAAACTAAACAAAGTTTTATACTTGTTATACACAGGATACACGTGCATCAATGGGAAAAGCAAGAGAAGAGACTAAATTCCTTTACTATAACATTTATAACTGAAGATTCTTTGCTCTGGAACAACACCAAGAAATTACCACCTGAGGAGCCACAGCAAAAAGAATGAAATCAGAAACGAGCAGCAGCTAAAAGTCAGCCCCAGACTGTCACTGTCCCTTAGGAAATACATGTCAGTATGTTCTCACTGAGCCTTATACACTTACAGATTGTCTTAAGATCAAAACAGTAACAGTTGTGAAGTGGGGAGTGTTTCTGAAATAATAAAAAAGACTTGTACTCATTTAAATATTAATATAGCTATTATTTGGTCTAAAATGTCCTAACTGTATTTCTATTGCCTCTTGCCACAGTCCTTTAATAGGCAAATAAATTCTTAAGGATTACTTAAACCATTCTGTGCTTTTATTTACATACTCAAAAGATATTTATTTCCTTCACTCTCATAAACATCAGTTTAAAACATGAATGTTCATTAGAACAATGTTTTCACTAGGATGCCAGTGACCTGGAGCTCAGTCAGTTAACTTGAAAGCTGCTTCCCTTCTGGTAGCAGATAAAACCCTAAACATTCAGTGTTTCATGTAACATTTATTTTTAAGACTATTCTTATATAAAAAACTACAATGATCACTGATGATCATTATAATTTTTTAGCAACTTTGCTTCTACTTTTTGTTCCTGGTTTTCAGAATTTGCATGCCTTGATTGTTAGATGTGAAGACGGAGAGGAAAACGGAAAGGTACCAACTCAGCGATCTTGAATCTGGGAGGATCTAACTGGGAGGCACTGGGAGGCAGTAATTGCTCCCTGATGCCGGCAGCTGGGCTCCACTAGCTCTGACCGTAGCACTTTGTGCCTCTGTGCTCATAGCAGCTGGATCTCAGAACAACAAAGCTTAAGTTTTGTCATCTCCCATATCTCTCTCAGCTAAGGGGAAAATGGGTGTCTGGTAAAAGACTATTTTCACACTGAGAGTTCTGCCCCATGAAGCTAGGATCTATCTCTTCTGTGCTCATCTGTGGCATCACCCTACATACCACTCTTCCCAGCACAGCCGTAGAAACTGGTACGCATGTGTCAAGATAAAAATCTTGTCAAACCCCTTTAACTTCCTTCTACCAACATGCTCTGCATGCAGGAGAAGCAGTGGCTGTGATTTAGCTTGGCTTTTCAAATGTGTCTGACACTTCAAACTCAGAAAATTATATCTGGAAGTTACTATAAGGGATGTTCAAAGTTGTTTTGAAAACTACTTACTAATTACTACTCATTAATTCACTGGCTGGGGTCTGGTACCTACTGAGTGAGAATCTGCAAGATCTTTCTCAAATACAGCTCCAGCTTACGTATTCCTGCATGAGGTAGATGGTGGGATAGCAAGAGAGATTCACAGGTAACAGCAAGTTGGGAAAGGCAGCAATACTGGAGGGAAGGATTAGAGCTCAAAAAATACACTGACAGCTTGGGGAAGGGTCTGAAGAGGCAGGATGAAATATAATAGGGGTTGGTATGATCCTACATTTGTGACAGAACAGCCACCTGCACAAACACAGACTGAAAATCTAATGGAGAAGCAGTAATTATACAAGGAATCTGGAGCAGTGACAGTGGATCTCATTTAATGTGAGGCACTGAAGGTATGAACTTAAAAAAGGAAAGCAAGCACTGTACAGCTCAGTATAAAGCAGAAGGCAGCGTGCAAATCCCAGCAGAGCCCAACATTCAGCGCAACACTATTCTCTTCTGATGGGCCATGTGAAGACAATCCAGAGGAGAAAGTGAGTGACCAGCACTTTAGTAAACACAGCTGAAGAGGAAAGGTTCAAATAATGGTGGTGTTTTGAAAAAGCAAGAGGGGATGACAATCCCTAGGTAGAGATAAAATACAAAAGGGAATAGAAGTCTTCCTATGTCTGCTGTGAACTGGATGGGAGGTGACAGGTCAAAAAAATAGCATGGAAATGTATATTACACTTCACAAAAGATTTCCACTGGAAGGAATAACTAAGCACCATTTGCTTATGGAGACTGCAGAATCTCCACCACTGGAGACTGGCACTGGACAAACTGAAAAGCACAAACTGTGCTCCTCTAAAGGGTTCCATTTCCTGACGTCGGATCTTGCAGAGCTCACAAGATCCTTCATGATCCTATGTTTATTTATTGACTTAGTCCTCCTTCCACACTGCCCAGTTATAATAGATACAGCAGTTGCTTTCGCTCCAAATGTATTTGCGGTCATGTAGTAAATGTTAAGATACTGTTGTTCCCCATCAAGGAAACTGTTACCATTCATACGAACAGTTTCTGCATGAATAAAGCTCTCTCTGTGGCTTCTCCCCAAAGAAATGTCAATGCTCAAGTGCAGTCCTAGATACACAGATGTTCAGAGTTCAAAATGAGAAATAAGGAAGATTTTCTTGCACCTGTCTGGACTCTGTCCCAGAGAATTGCACCAAGGAGCATTAAGTCTTAATTGTAAAAATATTTCCAATAAGTCAGTTTTTTCTCTGGAAAGCAGTAAATTGTGAAATTTCACAGTCTTGCAAATCCTACCTCTCATTCTGGACTGCAGAAAGCATACCAAAGGTACATCATTTTCTGTCCCCAAAGTTCTACATGGAAAGTATCTACAGCCTGATCAATGTACAGCTGTGAGTCCAACACAGTAAAAGTAATGTAACACTTAAAAATAATTCTAAAAATGTTACCACCTGTTATCTTAAATACTACACCAAAAGCAACCCACAGAGTAACTGCTACCTCAAGTGCCTAGATAACATCAAACCCATATATTTGGGTTTCAGGGTGCTGATGTAAAGGTTTCTGTAATGACGTGCGCTGCAACTGCTTCAAATCATCTTACATATCCTGAAACACCTTAGTTCCTTGCAACTAAAGATTTGCCCCTTGAACCATGTCACTATAAATGTCTTAACAGGATGCTGGAGGTCAAACTGTGAATCTCTAATAATGAAAATATCAGGATGATCACATGGTAGTTAAGTAGAGCCTTAAGAACTGAAACTCCTTCTATTGAATGGTAAAATACTTGTTACCATCAAAAGGGAGCAATACAGAGCACATTTGTCTAATGCTTTACTTTTTCCTTTCCATACCGTAGTAACCAACAGTTACCTCTGCATGAAAGTATCAAAACCATTCCAAAGACCTGAAACAATAGTTTCTCACTTTTCTGAAAATTACTTTTAAGGTGTTAAATTCATAATCACCTTACAATGATGGTGTGAGGCATATTAGCCTATTGCTTTGTGTCTGTGCAGCCAGGCTACTCCACACAAAACAATACAGAATTTTAGTGGAGACTGGGACATAGCAAAAAAGTTTCCAAACCCTCAAGAAAGCTAAACTAATAAACCGTGTCCAGCCTAGTTACATGCATTCTTCCCAAAGCAATTAGGAGGGAGAGGGAATGAATGTTTAATTGTGCAAGTCATTTTTAAATGTCTGTATCAATTAATGCTTGCTAACATAGCACAGAAAGAGGGACACACATCACTACAGCTCCCTTAAAATTTGCTAAAGCTCTTCTCCCTGCCCATCTCAAGTTGGACAGAGTGCAACACAGTAATGCAGCAATCCTTTCAAGTCTGGCAGTAAGACTGCAGCCAAATATGTAAGCTATTCACAAATATTATCCAAAAACGAAGGGGAAGCACAGTTTGTGATTTAGGGTTCACCTGGTACAGACCTTTTGGAGGAAGAAACTGTGCTGGAACAGCAGAGGTAGCCTTATTAACTAAAGAATCTAAGGGGCAAAGAGGGGAAACTTCAGCAAAACACTGTTGTGAAAAATAATGGATCACACTCACAGACTTTAAATATAAATTACCTCTCTTTTAGCCAAAAAGCATCTGTACAAAAGCTGATGTTAACAATTATCCATTTTCCATTGAAACCATTCTGTACTGGCTCAAACACTTTATATATGCACACACAAGCTTTCAGCAGCTCACCCTCCCCCTTTCTGAAATACTGCCTGCTCCTCTGGTGAAAATAAGCTGGTTTAAGTCCTGTAAGCAGCCTGCTCAATATGATGCCCAATTCATAGTGCATAATCATGGATTTGGGGGAAAAAAATCCACTTCTTCTTTTAACAAGAAACACAAGAGTTTTACAAGTTTAACAAGAAACACAGTTTTGCACTGTGATTCAATACCCAGACTAGTAAAAGCAATTAAATATCCGTCCTCACTCAATACTCTCTTTTATCTGGCATTTTCCTGAACTCCAAGATCCTTGGCAGTGAAACAGGAGCATAGACGTGAACTGGCACTGCCCTGTCCCTGCAAGGGAACAGCTTCATTGTACCTAGTGCAATGCCTGTGCCTTTAAAAGAAAACAGAGGAGAGTCAGAGGAAAACACAGGACATCTCAAGTTGCACTAGCTGCTATTCTTCTGGAATTAATAATTATGGAACAAGAGATGTTGCCAAGCAAATGACCTATTCAGATAGATTCTGAGAAGGAGATTACTGATGAAATAAATATTTTGAATTTTGTGGCTCTCTAATAGACCAGTGAGCTTCTGTTACAACACAGCCAAGGACACTGACCCTATCAAGCATTTTACTAAATAAACCTTACATACGCTAACACTTCAGCTGCTCTAAGTTTATTGCCTGTGTATTGACCAGCTTACACAAGACACAAATATGGAACAAAATCATATATTAAATTAACAGCATACTCTTGAGAACTCCAGTGAAGATGCAAGAGAATTCAAAACATATGGAGGTATTTTCCTATGAACTATATTAAATAGGAACATATATTAGTTACAACTGGGAATTACTGCAGACAGATACCAGCCACAGACATAGTGCAGTGCATGATATTTAACATTAGAACATCTACAGTGCACATGAGGGCCTGATCCAGAAATTTGCACTGCCTTGGGGTACACAGATGCATCAAGAAAACTATTTCTGTTCCCTTTTTCCTTACTGGAACATCTTCCAAGCTTTAAGTTATGCCACTAAGTAAATAATGTAAAGTAGCACAGCTTGTTACATGGGATGGAAAACCATTAATACACAGCCCTGGTGCTCTAGCTGGTATTTCTTACACCAGACCAGTCCTCTTAACAGTGAGTTTTAGTTTAGATTCCAATTCTTTCTTTCAATACTTCTACAGCACAGAAGACTCTTACCTTGGCTGTGTCTCCATTTCCAAAGAGAGACTTTATAGTAACAAGCTAGTTCACAGCAATTAAGGTCAATCACGTTGGTTTTAAAAGAGATAACAGAAATGCACATGGAAGGATCTATAGTCAGACATATCCATATTAACTACAGAAAAAAATAGAGCTGGTAAAAGATCAGATGCAAATGTGTAGATATTAAATTTTACAATATGTATCTTTATTTAAACTGCTTTATCTTCTAAATATTTTCCAGCTCTCTCGAGTGTCTAGTCTATATGTGTTTGGTCAAATTCTTTTACTGATGCTTGATGTCCATTTCTATTTGCAAAGACCTCTATGAGCACAAGGCCATGATGCCACTCTGCAACAGGCAGCAAATACAGTCACAGAAAATTCCCCAAGAATCTCTTCCAACACTGGCTGTGAGTCCTCCAAAAGACAATAAGGATGGCTTATGGGAACGAGATGTGAATGAAATGTATTGTAGCTGAGCTAAGAGTGTTAGAAGACAATTGCAGTCAGAAAGCAAGTCTTGATCTGATATTTTACTTCCACTGAAAGACAGTCCCTTCAGTGAGGGTGGGGACTGTGGACAGAGTGCTGATGGTACTGACGAGCGGCTTGGCACAACACAGCAGGACTAGAAATGGGAAGAAGGATGTCTGCTAGTATTATATATGATTCAATATGCTTAGTTTAGATGAACTAGCTAACAGCAAAGATAAGCAATTAACTGTATTTTTCTTCTGTATTTCCACTGGAAGCTGTTGAGCTGGTTTTAGAGAAATTCCCAGAATGCTTACAGCATTTGTAAGATAGAAGTTTTTCTCATCAGTTTTGCAACTGAAAACTCATCTATGGTTGTAATCATGACATTTAGTTTCTCCTTTCATGGCTTCAGGCATGATGGATAGAATAAACAGTATTTTAGGCAGAATGCTTCATATTAGATCCTGCCATAGCTAAGACTTGCTTTATTGCATTGGACAAAACAGTAACCAGGCATGTTCTATACAAACCACAAAATCAGGATAAAACTTCCTTTTTTTCCAGAAGTACTCCCATAATTTCTAAGATATTCACCAAATACTGTGACAAGAGCCAAATGAGTACCCAGACAGACTGAGTCTCCTGCTCAGTAACAATGAGTAGCATCATATCCAACAAGATATCACTGTGATTAAAGCAGATTTATGCTCAGCCTTCAGACTGAGAAAGCACAACAAAACTGGCATCTGGGTCTTCTTGCTTCTTAAAAGCAAGAACTCCTGACAAGGAGCACTGCACACAAATCTCCATCTTCACGCAGCAGACACAGCATCAATTCTCTCTGCAGATGTTTCAGGCAAGAAAAGCTAACCCCATCGTTTGGATATTATTGCAAGTATAATCTGACTTCATTTTAAACTGGATTTTATCCAGTATTCCTGCAATAACCCTGAGCAGACTTGATCCACTGATGACTTCTAAACTGATTTTCATAGAACAGATCCAACATACTTCAAATATCTTCTTTAATTTCCCAGTGACTAATGTACACTGTTTCCATCAACATAATGTTTTAATCTAGCAAAGAAAGCCAAAGCTTTTAATTTAGAAAGTTCACCTTCTTCCTGTATATGCTGCATCTTCTCTGTGTTCCCAGCTCCCGCCCCAAACGAAAACAGAACTTGAGGCACAGAAGGGCTAAATGTGTCGACCCAGCCAACCAGAAAAACTTTCCATCTGGCCAAATGCAGATTTATGCAGCAAAAGCTGCTGTCCCCAGACAACAGGACCTTTGACATTTTTACGTTAAACTTTCCAACTTTGCTATTATCCTTGAAAAAGCTTTATTATTTTTTTTTTTAATGAGAATGATGCAAATATGCTAGAGAAATCACTGAAAATTTTCTTGATAACTCACTGATTTTAACAGGAGCTACTCAAATGCCATTGTGGTGGATAATCACCTCAGCAAGCTAAAATACATACATGAAAACAAACATTCTGGTTTGGACCTACTCAGATTCATACACACTTGAAGTATTTAAATATTGCTTTGCTGAACAGTAACTAATGAACCTGTACAATATGTGAAAGGATTTGGTATTTTTTCATGGTTCCTCTTGCTCATGCTTTCCCTGTGCTCCTGCTCTGAAACGGGAACCCCGTCCCTATGTATATCCCCTTGCACTGCCAAGACACTTCATTGAGCCACCACCCTCCACAAAGAAATCCCTTGGTTCTGCTCCTCAGACCTGATCTAAACCTTCTTGCTTCCCATACAGGATGCAAAGGAGGCCATGGTTCAGCACAGCCGCCTCGTCCTCTGCGCAACAGGAAAGGCAGAGACAGAGCACGGGCCACTCACCCCACCCCATTCCCCAAGGTGAGCAGCAGCAGCCAAAGGAAGTCTGTAATTCCAGTTTCTGCCAGTCAGGACACGAAATAAATAAATAAATAAATAAATAAATACGGCAGAATGATCTTACTGAAAACCCTCCAAATTTCAGTGGAGCAACAATCTCTTAATATTGTTTGAACACAAACCAGAGGTTGAGTGTTCTGCAATAAAATCTCTGTCAGTGACGCTAACAAAAATATTAAATTTCAGCAATATGCTGACTTTTTAAAAATGGACATCTGTTTGTATTTAGGTTCTTCATGTGACTATATTCAACAACAATGAAAGGATGAGAGCATTCCTTCCTCCGAATCTCTCCAAAACTGGTAGGTGACTATCAAGCTGATTAAATTGAGAAATTAGCATTGGAGGAAATCGAATCTGGCAAATCAATCATGTAGTCCTTGTACAGGGGAGACACCCCTACTGAAGTTAAAGGGAAAAACCTGAACTTCAAGTGATGAAATCATTTGAGGTGAGTAAGGATTGCTGGATTTGGCACAGGATCTGCAAGAGATGCTAGACTGCCCCTCAATGCCTCTCCATCCTCTGCCACCTGCCTGGTCCCAGGGCTTCACCAAGGAGACTATGGCTTACTGCAATTTTGAAGCATGGAAAAGCAGAACCTTGTTAGAACTGAGAAAGTCTCATTTCACAGACTTCCGTGTGACTGGCAGGAAATTCAAACCCCATGGATGGAAGTGCTGAAGACCCTCTCTGTGCTCTCCTCCACTCCAGCCCAACGAGCGCCATCAGCTGATGGACATGGCTGCCACTCAAACCTCCATCCCTGGTGCTGCCACTCTGCTGGCATGGGAGGTACAGCCAAACACTCAAGCAGAGAAGCTGAGCAACACCCCCACGGCACCTTCCTCTGCAGGTTATTCCACTGTTTGAAATTCAGACCAGCCCACTCTCAGTGAGCCCCACACCAAAGACAGCCAGAGTTCTCCAACAGGATTTCTGCACTCCAAACACCATTGCCACAGCCCTGTTGCCGGGTCACTGCCAACCATCTGGACATCCACAGCTGGCAAAGAAAACTAGAAAGCCTCTGCCTCGGGATGCTGGGATGTCACTGTTCTAACCCAGTTCAGTAGGTGACTATTTTTTTGTTCTAATGGAAAATTTTAAAGAAGCATTTGATGTCATTAGGAACAGAAAGGGCCAGTTTCCCAGCACAGTTCCAGCTTACATACAGGGCTGTTACAAGGACAGCCTGAACCAGGAAATGAGGAAGAGATGTAGATGGACACAAAGCATTAGGTCTGCCTGGGAACAAATGGAAAGTGTAAACATTGCCTGTTATTCCCATTAAGAAATGGGTATTGGCTTCTTTATAGCTACTGACCTCATTTCTCACACTTATTTTTGTGGAGATAAATAAAGGACAGTAAATTTTCATAATAACCTATTATACATTAGAATTGTATGTTTTCACAATTATCAATACAACAACTCTTGAAAACAAACTAAATTAACACAGACAATTTGGTCTGAGTTACTCAAATAAACTACTTCTGGAAATAACTATGATTTTAATCCACTTGAAATTTCAGGAAATTGAGAAAACCACAGTGAGATCCTTTTTTTTTGTTGTTGTTGAGTTATGCAAGTATCTGAAGATTTGAAATGTTTGAACAAAGAAACTGTTTCCACAATTTCAAAGCAAGAGATACAAGTAAATTAGATTACACTTCATAATCAACCCTATATATTAAATATGTATCAGAGGATAAAAGGAATTTTTGATGATGCAAAACTAGGTGCTTTTACCATAATTTTTCATTTATTGCTTTCCTAGGTTACCATTTGAACAAGCTATATATGACCAAACTCCACAGAAATCTGTTCATACAATATGCCTCTTTAAAGCCATATTTTCTTACAGAAGTGAAAAGTCAAATACCATTGGCTTCCTTGGTTATGTACTAGGAATGCACATTTCCAGTTAACTAGGTAACACCCACTCATAACATGCTTTTTAAACAGAGCTAGAATCCACTGTACTGCCACTTAGGTAATAACATCAACACTTCCATAATCCTGTTTTCTGGGATTTATGTTAATGATCTGCCAGATTTTGCTGCTGGCTGGCAGACACTGTACAAAGTTAAGCATTCACACCCACACAAATGAAGCTCCAGCTCTCCCAGCCTGTATTCTGTACAGGCTCACAGCCTCATACAATTCTCTCTCCAGAAGATGAACAAATATGAGCATCATAGAAAATTATCTTCCACCATCATATGAAAAAAGGTAGAATGACAAAATTCCCACTGACTACCATGAAGTCACTAGTAGGATCAACTGTGCTGTTTTTATGCAACCCATGACTCCTATTATTGCATTTACTGAAGTTCAGAAAGTCTGCAAATCAAAAAAATATTTCCAGTCAGTCAGTCAGCCAGCAAGCCTGTGGATATTTTTTGAGACATTTGACAGTATGGGTTAGCCCCAGTTTGGGAGTTCTGGTTTTTAATGGTAGCCTGTAGACCTCACATCTAGTTCCTGGGAGCAGTCAGCATAAAATCCTCAAGTAAGTAGCACTGATTTATTTGCTGCTTCTTTTTTAGATCTTGATTCTGGAATTGTATTTATGCATACATATGTCTAGAACATTAACGGTCCCTCATTTATTTGGAATATTTACCTGACTAAAGTGAAGTACAGAGAGGGGTAATAAGAAACATTTGAGTGGCACTTGGTTTTGTTGTTGGGATGCTGGAAGGCTCAGCTTTTTTCTTTTTTCTTTTTGGTAGATTACTGTAGAAATTGCAGAGAAGTGACCACAAGTGTTGGAGCTTGCTTTTTGCCTATTTCCATTTACTGAAGCTCACACAGATCAAGTTGATTGTCCAAAGTCACCCAGAAGCAAACGGCCCCAATGACAGCTCCAACTCCACTTCTTCCTGTTCCTGCAGTTCTTTATGCTGAATAACATAGCAAAGTTAAATCTTCCTCCCCAAATTCTTGCTCAATTTCTCCCCATTCTTCTGTTTTACAACACTTCATTGGTCTTCTAGAGCTTGGAAACAATATGTGACTCAATGACCTTTTTTTCTTCTATTGTATTTCTCAATAAGAATTACTGCATAATTGAACCACATTTTTGAGTATTTATTTAGTTTTTTTCTTTAAGAGCCATCCCTTTGCAACAGCCTTTGAAATTCTGTGAATGAACCAATTTTGTCTACCAGTCAATTTCTTTGGAAAATCACAAGTTTTTCCTGCACGGAATTTTTTTTGTTTCTGCATTTGTGATGAGTTTAATCTGGACTTCATAATCTTAAGGATCTTTTCCAACCTAAATGATTCTATGATTGTAGAAGACTGGGCTGGGATTAGCAACCAACTTCTACACCAAAAAGAACAGAGGCTCTAAATTGTGCTTAAAATTTACCTTTTTTATCTGGCCCTTGGAAAGACACTTACATTGAAAGAGTTCCTAAGCACTCTGTGACAAGATCAGCATCCCACAAAATGGTTACTGCTCACAGCTCACATTCTTAGACTGTGAGCCCATCATCACTTGTATGTAGGTCACTGGTTCACAGGAGTTTCCACTCCTCTCTGTGAACTGGTGCCTTCAAAGAAGGGTGCACATGGAAATGGGTGCACATGGAAATGGGTGCACATGGACACATGCAGGACCCCAAAATAAACTATAGGTAGCAGAGAGCAAACCTCGCAAACAGACAACAACTTAGCATAAATATACAAGAGTTTTAGAAATAAATGAATCCCGATCTGGCCTGTATACGTGGGTAATCTGCAATTCAGAAAGCACTTCCAGCCCACTCGAAATGTTTCCAAATTCAGAGTAAGTGAGGCAACTCTTGGAAAAAGCAGCAAAGAGCAATTCACATCTTTCTATGAGGTAAACTCGTCATTTCAGCTGGTGATTTATTAGAAGTATTAAAGTCAAACTATTAAAAACTCCATTCTCTGGATCTGAAACAAGATCATATTCAGCAGATATTCCACATAGCTCAAGATATTCCACAGCTCAAGAACTTAAATCTGTATAACCATCTATATATTATCAGAATTCCTGATAATTGTAACCATATCAACATGAAGTGAAGGGTTAAAAAGATCCAATAGGACAGCACACACATACACTATTACCTTTTTGTTACTCTTGGGAAACAAAAAATACCACTCTCTCCATCCTTTAAGACACTGACAGCTCATATTTCTCTTAAATTCAAAAGAACAGACAAGACTTTCCTTGTCTTAAGAACCAAAAACAAAGGAAATATTTGTATGTATGTTGGAGATCCTTAGTGGTGCTTCACAAAACTACTTTGAGAAATCACAGGTGCAAGGTCAACTACACTGTTGAGCTCCCATTTCCCAAGGCTTCCCAGCCTGAAGACAGAATAAGGGATAAACCATCATGGAATACAGAGCTTCGTGCAGTTCATACAGAACCTACACTAAGCCTCCTCCCACAAGGACTAGCTCAGGTCCTCGGTGGGATGCAGGGCATTTCCTGCTCCCTAAGGCCTCTCTGGTTTATTTCCACAGGGCACGGGATGCAATCCGGGTACTGTACTGCAGCATGGGCATGGTGAGGTGACCATGCACCTCCCTCTGCTTTCACCAGGCAGCCTCCTTAAGTCAAAGCAACTTTCTGCAAAGCACATATTTGAGATACATCAGTGTTCTGCTTACAAGGTGTCTGTGAAAAGAATGATCAGCTTTCTCTGCTCCCTTGTCCCCCATGCTTGGCTCCTCTTTTTTTCTGCAGGGCCTTACCAGAACCTGACCTACCAACCCAAATGTCCAGCTGCAAGGTCCAGGAACCCATTTAATTCCTTCTTTTCTGTGAGTTTCAATGTATCATATAAGAAAGCACAGTTCTACAAGCCTACATCTGCGGGCAGTAGCATATGCTGCCCTCCTAAGGAAAAAGGCAGAGGGATCAATTATCAAGACATGACTGGGAGGGAGCCAAATTATTCCTACCTAAGGAGGAGTGAACCTACAGGGAGCCTCTTGATTCCTTTGGTAGACCACAGAGCAAGTCTCATGTCCAAGTAATAAATTAAGCTCTGCAGAAGAGGGGTTGCTTCAGACTCTGGGCGCGGTGTCAACTCCTCCTGGGTTAGGGAGAAGGGCCAACAGTCCCTGCCGGTCTCAGAAACCAGAAGTGCTAAATACTTTGATTTAAAAACACCAATAATGAAACATATAAACCTTTTGAAACAAAAGCTCCAGGTCTTACTTGCTGACATAACATCGTTTCTTCCAAATGCTTGAAACTGTTACCAATGCTCTTTGAATTAATCCACTTATTAAAAAAAAATTTCTAATTTGATAACTTCTAATGATAAGTTCCCTATAACTTTACATATATGGAAATTCTTAAATTATGTGGCATATCACTGCTTTCATTACTACACAAATTTTAATAAACAGCTGCTATCAAACACATTTGATGCAGAAGCTGAAGAGCAGATTTTCACCCTTAATACTAAGAGAAAATTATAAACTCCAGTCTATAAAATGCGAATGAAATAATCAACTCAACAAGGAAAGTACCAAGCAATCCAGTGACAAGATGGGAATTTTCTGTAAAATTACCTATTTGCTGTGAAAAGTTGTTAATGCCTGAAATCTAGGGGGTGCTAAAAACAATCTCAGGAGTCTTCTTTTTTTCTGAAGTATGATTTTCTTGCAAATGACATCTTGGCCTACTTAACCCAGCAGTGCTGTAAGACTCAGAGGGAGCTGGCATCCCGCAGCGATCAGCAGAGCACGGATGCCACCAGGCCAAGGTGGCCGTGCCACTTTGGCCACGCGAGTGCAGCACAAAGGCAGCCTGAAAGCCCCCAGCTGCCAGCAGTGCCAGAGCACTCACCCAGCTCCCCGAGCCCTGAGCCTGCTCAGGCAGAATAATCAAGATATTTTATGTCAACAACGTGACTCTGTAAGGCTACCGCAGAGCAAGGAATTTCCACTGGAAAGTGTGTCCAGAGAGACCTTCCCTGTTCTACTGAAGCCACATGAACTCACACCATTAGTATATGTCTGCAACGTGCACATCACTTGTGTAGGGATTTTTAACATATTGTGACACTGGCCACAACTCTGGACAGCATATAACTGTATGCTAGATTATTTTGTAGTTATTACTATTAAATACTCATTTACATTTAAATAGCTGCTTTAATAGTTTTCTCAGCTGGGATGAGAGTTTATTCAAGGGCACTTGTAATGACCAATTTCATTCTAGACAAAGGCAAATGATGCTTTTTAGAAGTATGTGAAACACTACCCCAAATACTGTTGTGCCAAACAAGCTAAAACGTCTCTGGAGAAAGAACAATGAAAATTCTTATTTTGCTATTATCTATCATGTGAATTAAGCTTTCTCACATTTGGTGCTTTGTCTTGATGAGTAAGTTCCAACAGCATGACAATAGGCACAAGTCCAATCTGAATAGTAAAGGGTTTTGTTACTGTACTTTGATGTTTTACTTTTTGAGAGTCTGACCCTGATGCTATTTCATTCATTATTATGAGCTTTACACTTTGAAGGAAGCAGTTGGATCCTAAGTAAGTTTATACAGGAAATAGAAGATAATTTTATCACTGAAAAAAATGTCTAACAATGTATACATTGTAAAAATGTATCACATCTAGCAAATGCTATCCGGTTGTACAGGAGCTAAAAGGAGAGATCAGCACCTTTCCAGCTAACAGAGAGTAACTGAAAGTGTTTCTGCTTCCTTTGTTTTCTAGCAAAAAGGGGTTTTTTCAAGTTTTTTGGGGAGATACGGTCTGAAGTTTTCATACCTGTGTGATTGGTTTGGGATGGCCTCTACTTTGCACAGCCTGTTTCATTTTGGGACAGGGGAAAGATGAGGAATCCCGTGCTGAACCAAGCAGCCTTCTCAGTCCTCACCTATGGAAACATGCCCTGGGTAAGGATTCACCACAGTTAGGGTAGATTCTAACTCAGTCAGGTTCTTATTACTGAAAGACCTTTCCTCACACGTTTGACAACTGACTGCTCCTGCTTTAACCTTTTGGATATAAGAAAGTTTTAGAAGTAGCCCTTGGCAAAGATGAATGAAAGCTTTGCTACTGGACTCAAGGCTGCATGAAACCATCTCAGTTTCAGGTTTTGGAAGAAGTACGGATCTCATTTTACACTAAAGGCACATGGGACCACATCTAAAATCTTCAGCTGCCATATTCATATGATCCCAGTGAGCACTACAAGCTCACCTTCTGGCTTTTGGTTTTGAACATCCAGGTCCATTCCATCTAAAATTACTGTGGGTGCTAAAGAGCCACACAAATCTACAGTAAATCTAAAGGAAAGTTTTTATGATGTCCCTGAGACTGGAAACACCAACTTTCACATGCGCTGCCTGTGGGAACTGCACAATTACATCAACTGACATCTCTAAGTTCTCTCTATAAAACATACTGAGGCTTTGAATGGGCAGTTTGGAACCCCCCTGGACCTCTAAATGGCTGGGCAATAGTTTTAAAATATGTATTTGCCCAATGGAATTATTAAGGTGTTTAGTGGTAATACATACTTGCTACTCAGGCATGCACCACTAATAAAGTTTGTAATGAAAACATCTTTAACAAGTAATTTTGTTGTTAGGGTACAGGAGCTATTTCTCAAGCACTCAGCTGCATCAGCTTCATTTGCAAAGTCTCAGCTGCAACAGTTTACGCACTTCTCTTGTTCAAAATAATCTATGCTTTTGATTCTAGAGTATGCAACAGATCTGTTATTGCATGAATCTGTTACTTTGGAACCTAGCTGGACGTGGTCTTGCGCAGACCTGCTGAAGGTGACCCCAAATGAGCCGGGAAGTTGATCCAGACAATCTGCAGAGGTCCCTTCTGATATCAGCTGTTCTGTGACTCACAAGTGCAGCTCCTGTTTTCTCTCAGATTTCCCCTAATGAGCAGGAAAAGCTTACTCTTTGTATCCAAAAACCACCACCTTGCCCTGAGATCTTGCCAAAACCCCTCATGTACATTGTACGTCCCCATAAATACACATAACAATTAATTACAGCTTCGTACCACAGGATCTCAGTAATTTGTGATCATTCTATGCAATGTACCACAGAATACTAAACAACAAAACAGTCAAACTTCCACTTTTAGTTTAAGTTCCCCAAATTAGGTGGTAAAATTAATTCTAATATTTCTGAAACCACGTGAGACTGACAGATGGAACTGCATACACAGTTCATCCAGACAGTAAGTCAGAAACATCTCTGCTGTCTATCATTGTATGTTCTAACTCCTATGGATTTTATCACCAATGCCTTTCTGTACCAAAACCAGCCAGCAGTGCTTTCCCAGTTGTCTGGACTTTATCTTAAACATCACAATATTCCATGTTTTTCTTTAAACTACAACCTCTAAGTCCATTTTTAAAAAACTTCTTGATTTTCAAGTGTACAGAGACAATGTTTTTTAAAAAACTATTGTTATTAAAAGTAACTCCATTAAAGGACAAAATTTATTAAGTGAACAAAAATCCCTCCCAAAGTACAGTCTTTGAGGCTTCATCATTTCAGTGCAGTGTTCATGTTTTTCACGGTTTTAGTTTGACTGTGTGTAAGACAACTAACCACATGATAGATGGTGGTGTAAAAGAAGCCTGACAAAAAAAAAGTGACCCTGGAAAAAGGAAAGGAACACAGTTTTTGTTCTGAAAATAGGTTCTCTACTTCTCCTTGCTGTAGTACACAGAGCAGGATCTACAGGACACGCACGGACACATACCCTAAATACTTTGCATACCTTCCCCACCCTTACAGCAGGAAGGCAGCTCTCCAACTCGTGAGCTTATGCAAAGCCACACAGTTCTAATTCCTAATGCACTCTGGATAACGAGCAGAGTGCCGACGGTTCAGGATGCTGAATTTCCCTTCATGCATCTGCACACTCCTGCATCCAGGCTGTCCCCAAGAGGGGCTCACACAGACACATCTCCATCCTGCTCCTGAAACTTTCTACCCAGCAGTTCACCTAAGATTATTTCCATGGATTCTTACCAATGTATTCAATTTACAGATTCAGCTAGTCAGTTAAAAATTTTTTTTAACGTGTGTTACTTTTTTGTATTGCTGAGTGTCTGTTCATCCCAAGAAACATATGAGCACTTGTAGGATGCAAGTCTGATTTCTCCTGTTTTCTTCTGTAGAGAGACAAAGTTCATGGTCTGTCTTCAACTATTTTTTCTTTTTTAGTAAAAACCATTATTTTCCATTCATACTTATAAGGAGATAAATGATGTAATTTTTCCGCCTACAGTTCTACAGGGAAAAAATTTAACGTGTGTTGTGTAACTTTAGGCCAAACTAAACTCTGAAATCAGTCTTAGAATCCTGATTTATCTCTTTTGACCTTTAGGACAAAGAAGGGTGCTATCAACTGAGTGGGCTCCACAAAGGACACAGAGAAGAAAACATCTTTCCTTCATGAGGAGAGAAATAACATCAGAAAAATGAAATAACATATTTTATGCAATAGATAATCAGATAATCCCTTGGATGAATGCATGGACTCGATGATCTCAAAGGTCTTTTCCAACTTAGTTGATTCTGTGAATGTTGAAGACCCAAAACTTTTGCATCCCAAAGATAAGTATTTTTTATGCCACAGAAATCTCAATCTATGAAGTTAAAAGGATATTAACATTTTTATTTTTTAATGACTTCCTGTGTCCCAAACTACCTTGCTGACCTGCCCCTTCAGTGTCTGCTTATCTGCACCAGCCCTGGGATGGGATGCCCAATGTTTGGGAAGG
The DNA here is from genome assembly GCA_013397975.1 of Machaerirhynchus nigripectus. Classification (NCBI taxonomy): domain Eukaryota; kingdom Metazoa; phylum Chordata; class Aves; order Passeriformes; family Dicruridae; genus Machaerirhynchus; species Machaerirhynchus nigripectus. The sequence goes on from VZRQ01002448.1 coordinate 1,848,899, forward strand.
TTACCATACAGCAGAATAGTTTCATATGTTATAGGCTGATTAAACACATAGGCTGTGTTACATGAACCGTGGCCAAAGTCAAGTAAGGTACAGTAATTCAATTACTGATTTTACTGAAGTCTCACTATGTGGGATATAAGTGTAGGGGCCTCTTGGGAGGCAGACTTTGACAAAAAAGATTACCATGAATAATCCTAGAAAAAAAGTCTTTTAGGAAACAACATATTACTTATTTGTCCTCATGCCAACTCTGTCTCAAAAAACTGACAAGAGGCAATAGTCTCAGAAGCAACAAGCCTGACTGCAATTCACAGAAAAGAAACACAGAAGAATGAGTTCACAGCCAAACAGGAATATTTATAAAGTATCCCTCAGATAATAGCAGGACATGCCTATAATACCCATGTTTTCACAACCACTTGAATCTTATCTCAAGAGATCCAATATCCCAGGCAGCAGAAAAATCCTTTTGAAACTTGGATTTGTTCTTAATAACACAGTCTTTTCTTCTTTGAAAACTTAACACCTGCTTTCCAATCTCTATTTGTAATTCAGGCCCCTGTCCTGTGTGGTTCTGCATTAACAGAGAGCAGAGGGATCGCCTCTGGCATGTACAAGAGTATCAATCCTGCTAATATGATTAGAAGCAGCTGTGAAGACAAATGTATACAGATTTTAAGCTGTCTGTGGTGTAGGTGCATATGCCAGTTGCCAACATACACAAATCCTCAGGCCATCGTATTTTCCCTGCAGTTGATGCCCGTGCTAACTAGATATAGAACATATGCTGCTTTCACTTGGCCTTCCAAATTCAATATCCAGCAGTAACTGTAACCAATAGCCAATACAAACAGGTGGTCTGATCAGCAAAATTTCCACTTTCATGTGAATGCAATAAATGTTTCAATAAGCAATTATGCATTGAATATTTACCAAAATGTCAGGGTGAATTATCGAAAATTGCAATGATTTACTGAATAATTCAATAATTTAAATGCTGCAATAAACACCTTAATATGTATTGCAGTATAGTTTCATAAATCATAAACTGACCATTTAGGATATATTATATGTGCTATACAAACATGCAGCACCTCCTTCATACACAAACACTACACGAGCTTGCATAGACATAATTCCTCAATCAAATGGTGGGGGGGGATTACCAGTGTATAAATAAGATCAACTGCTGTTAGGTTTAGACACACGGCTTTAAAATCTGCTTGTGCACTGAACTAAAAAACATATTTTAGTTCTGAATACTGGTAATGGTTTGCCCCTTTGTAAACACTCCTCTCATGAAAATGAATCTCAAGTAGAAAGATATATTAGGGGCACACTTCATCAGAATGAATATCAACATGTAGGAATACAAGTAAAAATTTATTTGTGCAAACAGTTTTGCCTGCATGCATTAGGTAGCATCCATAGAACTTGCCAAGGCAGACAGCCTGATTTTGAATTTCAAAGTATTTTTAAGGCCATATTTTTGACCATATTTTTGTTATGATTTGAATTTTGCAGGTCTTCAACGCTAACCCACCATTCCTATTATTTCATTTGGAAGCCAACATCTGTTGTCCTTCAGTACTGAAGTAATTTCTGTGGCTGGGCAGTAGCAGCAAAAATACAGAATTACTGCTACTATTGGATAAGTCAGAGCTGACTTCACAGAACAGTGTGTATCAGAAAAAGGGCCAAAAGCAATCCTGTATTAGAAGATCATTCCTATCCCCGAAATTTCCTGAAGAATAATGCTAAATGTGAGCTGGAGACTTAGATCTTGCTCGAGGCTATGCAGTGAGGGCAGGCATAGTTTCACGTACAGCACCAGGATCCCATTTCCTCCGTCTCAGCCTCACAGGGCTGATGCCAAGCATGTTTACTGATGAATTCCCCATGCTCTGCAGCAGGCAGCACATGAACAAGATTTTCAACCTAAACACAAACCACTAACACCTTATACAGCTGGGTTTGTTCTCTTTATGAAACGTGCCAAGAGATGTTATGTTTTGCTATAATTGTAAACCAGGTAATGGTGAAATGCACTTGGGCTGGGCTGTACAAACCTGCAGGAAGCTGGGCCTGCCAATTTACCTGTGGGAATGAGCAACGCATTGCACATTAGCTCCAGGATGTGCCTTTGGATCTGAAATAGGGAGGACTAAGGGATTGTCCGTTTAAAGAAGGATAAATTAGAGAGAGGAGGGAAGAGATTCAATATACCAAGCAAAAAGTAATCCTTATTTCTCTGTAGTATCAGATCTAACCACGGTGCTAGAAAAACAACACTTATTTTTAAAAAAGCTTATAAACAGTCACTAGAGAAAGCCAAATTTTTTGAAGTCTCAGACTCAGTTATTCTGTTCATAAATGATGAAAGAAATAACAAGACTTTCCTTCCAATTAATTTTAAGCTAAACATATATAGTATAATTGACAGTCAGGCATAAACATCTGAAAATACTGTAACTATGCAATAAAGGATTAAGAATGTTCAGTAAAGTTGAGACGGGTTTTGGATTAAGATCAAAATAAAACCCTCAAAACCAAGCCCATAACCTAACTAATTAAAAGAAAAAGCAAACACTTGACAGCAAGATTGTTAAATAATGGAAAACCCTCTCAAGGAGAATTAAGACCATTTAAACTCAGAAAATCAAGTTCTAAATACATAATGAAACCGAGGATAGACAAATTAGACAAATCAGCACATCTTTTTTCACTCTTTTCCCTACTTATGTTCTGTATGTTCGTTGAGATAAAATTAATGGGTTTTTATTCTATGTGTTTGGCTGCTGAAATTCAGATTTGGTTAATGGACAAACACTGGGAATCATGTTCTCTCACATGCTCTTGAACTCCCTGGCAACAACTGCTCCTGTGGCGAGAAACAACAGCCCTGTAGCAAAAGCTCAGGGAGCAGATCATTTCCTCAAACATGCTGGGCTTGGTCTAAGGAGGAAGTAGGCTTTAAAAGGGATACTCCTCTTCTGACCTGCTTTAATTGCCATAGCCAATTCTGGCTGTAGCTGGCCAGGTAAAGCCAGCCACTTTCATGAATCCAATTCCATCATCTACAGCACAACTGACTTTGCCAGTCTGTGTGCACACAGGTGTAACCATGCTGTATAAAACCCGAGGAATAGGGACCTGGCTGGTATTTCTGCTTTCCCACGACGGCTGCTGTTCAGAATCAGGCTTTTCTTCTATTCAAATGACTTGGCCATGTCCAAGAATCTCTTTTATATATTGTATTTTATACATTGTCTTTTCAGCATATTTTTCAATCTGGTTACAAATACAGTGGAGTCATTCAATTGACATTTTTCCTATTTTTTCAAAATTTTTAATTTCCTCACAATATGTTTGTTTTGCTGAAAATGAAGAGAGGGAAGTCAAAATCATTTTCACTTCCTCGTTTCATTTCAATGCTGAACCATCTTATTTCACTGGAAATTTAAAAAAGTAATTTGACACCCGAATAATATTACTATTTTATATATATATATATATATAAATAAAAGTTTTGACAATAATCATCCCAAATAATTTGATACTTAAAAATGTTTTGTATTCCTGGAAAATTTTCCCATTTTCAGTTTTTGTTCAAAGTTGGAATGAACACGAGTAGTCAAAATGTTAACGGAGCAACAACACAATGTGACCCTTTCCCTAAGACATACAGAGAAGACAAACAATAAGTTACATTACAACTCATGCCAATTTTTACATAAACAATGACCTGTTGTTTGCTTAAGGATGCTTTGGCTCTTGTCAGTAATGTTAAAGCACCTCATATGCATTACAGAAAACCCATGAGATACAGAGGGCATTTGAAACTGAATTTTACAGTCAGGATCTGGACACAGAAGGATTAACTAACTTTCTCACTGCTAGACAGGAAATCTGTGCAAGCCTGAAATCCAGTTCTGCATCCCACCCTGCCTTCCCTGAGGATACCAGTTCCAGTGCCTTATGCCACATCCCCATCAGTCCCAGCTCTGCAAGCTCAGGGCCAGCAGCACTGCTCTGCCTTTCACCAGATCTGCACTTACTTGGTGCATTATTTATAATTTTACTACTTCAGTTGATCAAAGTAATGGACTAGATGCTGACTTTTTAGATGTTTTGGCAGCATAGTTGGAGGAACTTGAAATTATTAAGCAGATGTTCTGCACCATAACTGGGGGCTTGTTTTGCTCTAATGAGATGCAGTATTTGTTACAATGAAGGAAATTGCTTGTGGATTTGCTATAATGCATTTTACATACACTGGGTTACATTTATACTGGAGCAATGAAAAGAAAATATAGTAAAACTCCACATTACTTTTCAGATCTGATGATGTCACCAGACTCATATTATTACATCTGAAAAAAGATCAAGCTCAACTTTTTGAGGTCTGTTTCTGTTTTTATACTTGATATCCACCTCAGTGATGAAATGGGTCCAAACGGTTAGCTCTTTGTGATCTCTCTCCAGAGGAATCGCTGTACTACTGCGGCAGAACCAACCGGACTGAGCTGCACCTCAATGTTTTTAGGCCTCTGACCAAAATTATTCAGAAGCAGATCTCCTCCCATTGTAGATATATAAGCAAATTTAATGCACAGTTTCTCTGGCTCTCTCAAATTCAATTTTAAATTTGTGGTGTTTGGATTTAAATTCAGAGTTATACAGTGCAATATGGAAAGCAAATTAACAAATTCACAAGTTGACTCGGTGGACAAATGCCAGAGATTTGTATCAATCTGGGCGTAAGAGCGAAGACTGATCCAGAAAAATATTAACAAGAATTGTCTGTCCTTTGTAAAAGACCTCAAACTGTGGCTTAGATATTTATTATGCACCACATTATAAAACTTCCAAGACGTCTAATGGAAACAGAGCACAATAGAAGCCAGTTCTGCTTTTCATTTTATATACTACCACTGGGAATCTCTTTCTTCTGATGTTCATCCACATTATAAGTTTTTTCTTCACAGTGGGTAAGAGTTTCCTTGCTTTGAAAATAGTAATTCATCATAACAAGAAGGAATATTGAGCATATATAAATGCCAGTCTAACTACTTATACTGTCTAAATTGGCAAAATCTTTTTAATTCCCTTCCTAACACTCAGCACTACCAAATAACTCCATCAAAACACTAACAGAATGCTCCAGAGACACAGAAATGCCAGTATTTAAATAATAATGTGCAGCACAGGCACCTACATTCATATTAATAAGTAGCCTCATTTTTCTAGCAAACACTAACATCAGTGAGAGCTGTGAACTCCGCTCCTTTGAAAGCCTGGGAGATGAAGTTGGAAATTGTCAATCTGAGGGCTCTTAAAGGAATGCCACATTAAAAAATACACTGTAATACTTAATCCTTTTGAACTTTCTGTAGTAGTTTATCTTTACAACCTCTCATCCCTCCCCCCACTCTTAAAATCCTGCACAGTGACTTCAGACTAAGACCAAGCTCAGCAAGTCTCAGCCCTGAGCTGCAGCCACAGGGACTAACCCTGGCTTTCCTATACCACAAAACATCCAGTCTTCTCCCTCACAGCCCACAGACAGTGGCTTTATCAGAATAAGAGAGGCTTAAGCAAATGACTTTGACCTTGTATTTGTCACAGCCAGAAGCAGGGACACCGGCAGTTAGCACATTTCCAGGGTAGGTTTATGTTAGGCAGCAGGAATTCACAGGCATGGGTAAAACTCCACCAGTAGGTGCTGGGACAGCCCTCCAGCAGCAACCCCAGCATCCCTGGAAATGGCTACACCCGCAATTATGGCCTCACCTGAGGCACCTTGCATGTCTCACTCCGAGCAAAAATTGCTCATGCTTTAAGTGCCCTGCATCATGTTAAAGGTCAAATACCAATAAGCCACCAACTAGGAAAACACAGCAGCAGCAGCAGCCTTGCCAGATCTGAAACCTAACATCTTCCAGACTACAGCAGGCTTCCTAAAATTTTCAGCCAGCCACAGCTTCTGACTTTGCACCACACTGCTATTGGTAACTATGACCAAAGGTTTTGGCGCCACTTTAAACTGACCCAGAACTTAGTTTCAAAACTGAAAAGTTAAAGTATTACGAACACTAATCAGGTGAAATCCACAAATTTTAGTGGAACCAGAACTTTTATATTTGCCCTTTCAGTATATGTAAGTGTTAATTTCTATAACCCGTATTATGCCATAGAAATTTCATTAAGAAAAGAGAATTGTACACCTAAATATTCCCAAAAGTGGAATTTCTACTACCAAGAGTGTGCATAACAAATTTTTGAGTACACAAATGGAAACTGTGAACATAAATATTTAGATTCACATTTGACTCTCTGTGAAGTTACTGCTTTCTTTCGTATTAGCTGAGACTGGAACAGGCTCAAAATGAACAAACGATAAGTGAAAAGTATCTTAATATGTAATTCTTTCAATATAATGTAACATACTCGGAAGAAATTGGTCTTCCAAAGTAGATGGGAAAGAGTCTCTATTTACTAGGATGCCTTTATAGTTCATTTCTCCATTTCTCCATTACTTCAGTGTTCGGAGCTTTTTAGAACTAGAAATACACGTACTGTTTCCACTTTTTAGGACAACTGTTAATACTTAAAAAGTTCAGTAGAATAAATGTTTCATTTCTAGTCACCATTTTAATTACTCAGGAACACATACAGTAAAACGGAAGATAGAGACATTTTGGGGAGGGGTAAAGAAGGAAAGTACTTTGGTCTCTGAGATGGTCCTGAAGCCCTTCTTTGTGTACTTGTAATTTGTTTACAGAATGAAAGAAGACTCTGAATCCCACGTTTTGTCGGTGTTTTCCGAGTCCCTGCTCATACACCCACCCAACAGAACCATGCCCAGACTCAACAACAGCTCCTGAATCTTTGAGCAGAGTAGAGGCTGCAGGTGCGCTCTTTGAACTCATCATTTTTCAAAGAAACCGTGAAAATTTCTGGTGAGTTCCTGAGCCTCCATGGAATTATGTACGCACTGATTCTCTGAAAACAAAGAAATCTGGATATTATCACTGTGCAACAAAGTTTTTCAGGATCAGACCTCAGTTCTGTTCACTTTTTTAGTTACACATGGAATTTTCTTCTAAATTACCTCATCCAAAAGTCATTGAAGTGAATGGGAAAAACTCATGCTAACCTGAACGATTGTTATACCATTAGGACCTATAAAAAGTTATATTTATATTGCTTTTCTTTAACTTCAGCAGCAACCTGACTGGGAGCTCCACAGCCTGCTACACACACAGCACCACATTAGGACAATAGCTCTTGGCTGGAGTAGATAAATGTGAAAGCTTTTCTGAAATCAAACACATGGAAAATACTATGAAACGATTTAAAACCTTTTGAAATGCATAACTGAATCAACAAAAACTATTTCCACACATTAACTGAGGCAAAGATAGCATATTCACCTGTTTTTAAAACTGCAAATTGTACAAGAAATGTGTTGCATAAATATTTCATGCATTTAACAACAAAAATAGAACATGTCTTGATAATCCTTTGCTTAACTGCTGCCCTGTTTATTCAATGTTCCCCAAAGTTAATGCATAACACATTAAAATGATTGCACAGTCTTGACCTTGGAGCTCCATTTTATTCTCCAGACTATTTCATAAATTTGGGAGATAGGGCAGGATCACTGGGGTTTGTGCAAGAACTGCAGACATGCAAACGCTGTGAACCCCAAGTTTCCCCCCATTCTAGTCATTATCCTACAAGAAATGGTTGTGCAGATCTGCGTGACAAGGACTCCTAGGGCTACAAACATGAAACTCATACAAAATAAGTTTCTTGTGAAGCTGTAAAATACATCTGCTCAGAGCATCTGATCCTGCATGGCTCTGCTACAAAAGGGATCTATAACCAAACAGAACGGACTTTGCAGAGTTCAAACTAAGACTCATTTTTTGTATCCCCAAAGAGGTACAGGAATAAGGGCAGCATGCGCTCTTTTCATTGGTGTTTTGCTATAAAGAATTCAAAGGGAGTAAAAATTTTGATCCAACAGCAAAGGCAAATTTTTTGAGTGAAATTTTGACTCTGAAGCCTAATGAAGGAATTCTCCCATGACCAATAGGAGCCAATAGATGGTACCAGCAAACAAGACTAAAGCACCCCAAAGCACAGTACTCGATATACAGTACCAGTTACTTGGACACAGTAACCATCCAATGCTACAGCACAAGACAGTGGGAGAAATAAGACAGTCAAGATCTTAATTTGTCCCTCTGTTTTCTCTCTTGTCTTGGCAAACCAAACATACAAAAGATTGGGTGCTACAAAATGAAATGGAGATTCCAGAAGATTTTTTTAATCCTCCCACTGGCTACAATAATAGGTTACCACATAACCTTTGGTAGAACTGAAAGAAAAGAGGAATCAGCATTATCTTTATTTCTTATTCATACGTGGCAGAGGTTTTGCTGCTGAGAAACCTGTGCTTGGCACGGGATCCAAAACGGAGGACAGAAAAGATGGAGACCAACCCCCTGGAATTGCCAGGGCAGGTTAAATTCTTAGGGTATGTTGACTTAAAGCAACCTTGCTCTATGCTAATTTTCACTCCTGGATAATCCCATCCATAACCACACCCTCTCATCCCTAGTAGGCCTCTGTTTCTAAGGTATCCTCTTGCCCATCTTCACACAACTCAGACTGCTTCCCAAATCAAAGGAATCCAAACCCTCAGCTGTCCACTTGCAGCAAGTTTTAGGCTGCTCTGCACAGCCACTGGACACAATGAAGCTGTGTAAGGAACATACACAGATAAGGACTGGTACACATTGATTACATGAGGTCATGTATTGTGGACTCATGTAGCCTTGCTTATTACAGACGTTGCCTGACAGCCAAGTCAGGCACTGAGAAAGTTGTGATAAAGCTATTAAGTACTTAATACCAATAGGTTGTGTTTTGGGATCAAAACAGACAAATTTTATCAACGTATCTGTACCACTCACTGCCACACATGCTTTGCAAATAACAAATCTTCCTTCTACATTCTGTTCTAGCCTAAGATTTTTAAGTACCACACAATCTGGACACAATTTTGTTTCTTCATCAGAGCCTGAAAGCCGCAACATCCGTCCTTAATTTTCTGCTCCAACCAAAAGAACTAAAAAGAGTGCTTTGAAAGGAGGGCATAATTCCTCCTGGGACATTTCCCCAACTCACAAATAATACAACTGGACAGGAGGACAGTATCTCTCTTACAGCAAACCTAGCCTACATTTATCTAAGCCCTGTAATAGGACAGACATGGCTTGTCTGCTCATCTCCTTTCTCTCTTTTTCCTGTCTTACAAATACATTCTGTTTAGATGGTTTATCTTCCATTGCACTTTAGAGTGTCTTGAATATACAGCTGAATGATAACATTTGATGGATGTAATTTCCCATTTTCCTAAATGCACTAACAACCATATCCAATTCTTGAGGCTCATCTAGGTGTCCATCTGTAAACACCCACTTCTTGCTTTCACCACTCTTAAACCACTTTCCCCTCCAAACAGCAGGTAGAAAAGTGAGGAAATTAAAGCATGCACAATGAATTAGAAACATTGCATGTGGTGCATGTGATCTATTACAAGGAAATGGCTGATTTCAGTCACCAGAATATGGTGGGCCCTGCTTAAAATAGTACACTTAAAACTACATATGCATTATAATTTATTGTAATAAACCACAGAATCAAAGATAAAAGCCAGGCTCTAGTATCACTAAGCTTCTTACAAATGCAAATCAAAACAGGTATATTAATAAAATTATACAGAAAGAATAACTATAAAAGGTAAGTTGCCATGTGGAAGCACTAGGTTTCCATATACATAAATATCTAAGCATATTTTTTTATTAAAGCTTTCTATAGAAGTAGTTACATATTTCAGTAATACACAGGATATTTACAATTTCCAGGTCAAGATCAACACAACAGATGTTCAGGAAGCAGATTTATAGATGAAGTCAAAGAAATACCTCAGATACTTTACCACAGCCATACTTTTAAAACTGCAAACTTCCATCTGCTTTCTCTTGTGATCCATTCACAAACCAGCAATAAATAAAGGGGAAAACAGGGACACAGTATAAGTGAACTTCTTGTTCTGCATTTGAATAATCTCTAGTCTCATAAGTGAGCAACATTTCAAAAAAATTTCAGTTAAAAATAGAAATTTCAGAAAAACAGAATTTTCAGTAATGTGTGAAAAATGGATACTTCACTGCCTAACAAAGGATTTCCACTGATACTGAAGGAAATCAGAGATCCAATTCCATCAGAATTCAAGAGGAACTGTATGCCTACAGAGCCTAAGCTCTTGTCAGTAATTACAGGTTTGTGTTTCAGGATGTCTTGTATCTATTGTTATGCAGGCACTTTTTGAGTTGTAGCTAATCAATACATACGTTTATTGATTAACACCATCTACTCATTACATTTCAAGTCTCCCAAAACTGTCTGATGCCTCATTGATGAATCTGTCTGCCTACAGCATTTCACATAAAACAGGAGAAGCAAAAAAAACCCTGTCATAGAAAATAAAGTGCGTGCAATTAAAAGGACATGCACTGCAAAGAACAACTAGCCACAAAATGGAATAGAAGCAATCGAGAAGATTTCTAACAGGTGGAGGCAAAAGAGAAGCAGAGAAGTATGGTCTGCTGCAATGAGAAATGAAGACTTCAAGCAGCTGCCTCATTGAATATAATACCTTGCAGCTGGGTGAACTGTAGCACAGCTGGATTATTTCAGAGATACTGTGTATATATTCCCAGTATATATACATATATAGTTGCAGGATATATGTATCTGTATGGTCACTAACTAGGTTACTTGAGAAAGTATAAATAAAACAGTAAGATGACTTCTTGTCCTCTGGGTGAAAACATTAGGTTGTCAAATTATTGCACACAGAGCTGAGAGAATCTAGTTCAGCACAGCCTCTCCTGAGCCACAAGGAACTGGCAGTCACAAATCAGGGAAGGCCAAGCATTAATAAACTGGGACATCACCTTTGGTTCTCAAGGACTGCACTGCCAAGGAATCACAGGCATTCAGGAAACATACACCAGGACCCACCTTCCTAACCATACACAAGAATCAATTCTCTAAGTACTCTAAACTGAAGTTCCACTTCCAGTAAACCTAAACAGACAACACAAATGTCAGGTTTCTCCATATGTATCAACCTTCACAGGATTTCTAGAATGGTTTAATACTAAGATGAAATGAACTCCAGCAACGGACACTGAATGAATCCTTGCTCTAATAATGTGCATATAAACAATATATCTATAATTTGTTTATACACACATCTCACAATTCTAAGAGGAGGAAAAAACCCACACTAAACGATTGAAAACAAGCATAATACATGCACGAATGGCCTTGGAACAGCTTTCTGCTGTCCCATTGCTGAATGGAAAATACTCCACAGAACATCTTGTTGATGAGACTTCAGAAGTGAACAAATGGTCTCCTCTCAAGCCCTTATACCCTTGTCTGCACAAAGCCTAGGCAACTGAGCCACAACCTCCGAAACCTGAAACATCAGCACAACTGCTCTGTGCCTACAGCTGACTGTCGAGGATCCGTAAGCAGCTTCTTAAGCATTGTTTTGTGAAGTGCACTTCCTGCACCTCCTCTCTGACTCCTGGGTACTCCAAGTGCTTGATGCTACTTACACCTCTCAGCACCTGACCAAGATTTTTAAGAGATCAGTTAGGCTTTTCTTCCATTTTATAGTTACTTAAATCACATTAATCATTCAGTGTCTTCAGCATCATCAATTGCCTGCAGACTGGAGAAGTTTCTTAGCAACTTAACATCTTAAGTTGGGCCACTACATTTTGATCTGTTAGAAGAAGCTATTTTGTCATTCAAAATGAGTGAAAAGTGTTGTTAAAAAATCCAACAAGAAAAAAACACGAATCAATAAATGTAGCAGCTTTGCATTACTCCTCAGTCTCCATCTTAATACCCAAATTGATTCAGACTAAATCTTAAATGCCTCTTGTCTGACACAAAGTATTGAAGTTGCAGTATTTACTAGACATTTGTGGAAGCTATAAATTTCATTTTCTTCAGAGCTTGTATTTATCCCAGCTGTAGCAGGCAGACATCTCTAGCTAGAATTCAGGTTACTAGAGGGTATTTTAACACAAAAGCGAACTGATAAATGATTTTACAGCATGTACAGATTTACCTGTACAGTGACTTCTCCTCTGAACACAACACAGGCTTCAGGATGGAGTATTGACACGTGTGTCATTTTAGAGAAAAGAGTACTATTAAAGTTCAGCATGAAAAATCACGCTGACCAAATATCCTTCCATTCATTCAATGCTTGAATTCTGATACATTCAAGTAGAGCGAAGCCAGCTGAACTGCCTCCTGGCCCGCCCCAAGGCTGGGTGCTGATACCTGACACCTGCTGATTCCTGGCCCTGTCAGCCTCTTTTGCCCCAGATGATTTTAAATCACTCTTTATGGTGCCCATCAGTAGCTAGGTTTGGCAACAGTGATACTGAGGGACACTGGGGACACATTTTTCCCCACAGAAAATGCAGCAGTGACATCAGTGCCATTTGACACACTCTGCTTTCAGCTATAGGAATTTCCATCCCAGTTGAAACTCAGCCTGACTCCAACCCTGCTCCCAGGAGCAATGTGGTGTTTTATACTCTGTTCAAGTCCTGTCTCTCAGCAGTCAAACAGAAGAGCAGCGAGAAGTCACAGGAGCAAGCCAGGCCTGGCAATCAGAAGGAACCAAAGAAAGGCTGCCAGGCCTTGCAGAGATGCTGCTGGCTGCCAGAGCCGCCTGTGCTGCCGAGCTGCGCGCCCGGAGCAGGTGAAGGCGCCGCCCTCGCGCCAGCCCCCGGAGCATCCAGCGGGAACGGGGCCTCTCCGTGTGCTCTGCACAGCCCTCAGGCCTCCAGCCCCTGGCTGCCAGCAATAAGCTATTTAAACAGCTCCCGAGATCTGAGCGTGGCTCTGTTCCTAGAAACTCGGCCGGCTTCATCCAGCATTTGAAGCCAAAGACATCTTGACTCTACCAAGTGGAACTAAATCATGTGTACAGACACCACTGTGATGATCCCTGAAGCCACGTCCCCACTCCTACTATTGCCTCTAGAGCCAACATCCAGTCAGCCCTAACACAAGCCACAGCTGCACATGTAAAATCACACACACATTGGAAACAGCCAGGATTCCTGGGAAAAAAATGTCCTGCCCTGCAAACAAGTGCAGTCACCTGAAAGGGGAGCTCTGAAACTAGAGCTGATTTACAACAAAAAGCAAACAAAAACACAGTTTCGACGGAATGCTTGGTCAAGTATGCATTTTAGAAAACTTCCCATTAAAAATTTGCTGTAAAATAACAAAACAAACAAAAAAATTAACAGAATTATTTCTACGAAAACTTAGCACCTTCTTTACTTTGAGGGAAGGGGGCAGAGCCTCAGTATCTGTTAGAGGTATATCATGTCTGACTTTCAGTGGACCAAGCTTTTTGATTTGCAAAAAAATGGTTTTTTCTCTAAGAAAATGAAATTGCTCAAAGTTTGGAGTATTTTTCTCCTTGCAATTTCCTTCACTTATAAGGAAGAATAAAGTGAAGTCCCCAAAGAATACATTTTTAGCTCTTTCAAGTTTTACCCACTTGGGGGGCAGCCCTGACTGGTCACCATTCTGGAGAGCAACTGGGCCAGGAAAGCCCAACGTCCCTGCAGGACCTCGCAGAAAGCAGAGCTCACAGTGCCTGTGCCTGCACAGGTGTAACTCTACCAGCTAAAACAGAAACCCAGGGCTGGGGCTGCTGCTTAAAAGGCTGTTTATTACACATACCTGGCTGACATTTTCAAACAGAACTCAAAGAAAGAGGGTCTGAAGCTGACCAGGACTTTTTGCAGTCGTTCATTTGAAAACACTGCATTTGATGATGTATTTGGATGCACAAGACTATCCAGGTATCCTCCTGAAGATAAAGTATCAGACACAGGTATCCTGGAGAGGACTTTATTCCACCTTTAACCTTAAAAGAAAATTTCTGACAAAAAAGTCTGCAGCTGTCTCCTTCCTTTCAATAAATGCAGCCATGCTTCACTAAGAGAGACTCCTGTGGCCAGATCCCCACAGACTTTCCCTTTTCAGTCAACCAATAGGTTTTCCCTTTTCAATAGATTCTTTTCATCCAGCCAGCAAAAGGTTATGAATTTTTTCATCACAATTAAAAATTAATAGTTAACTGAACTTAAAATTTCAAATTAAAGAGATCAATTATCGGTATGATTAAAACATTTATTATTTCTGTAGAGTTAAACTTCCTTGAAGGTTTTATGGTTATGTCATTGTGATGTTTTCCCTCTGCCACAACTGGATCCTTCTTCTCAAATCCTGCCCTTAAAGTCATCATGTGTTATTGGTTTTCCCACACAAACTAGGGTTTTTTTCATTAAATACTCTAAATTCATAGGGTTTACAGTCCTTCTAATATGACTTTTTTAATAAAGACAAAAGTTTATGTTGGAGCAGCAGCAGCTAAAATGGGTTAGAAATGCAGCTGCACCAATCCGAACAAGAGAGAAATAAAAATATGCGTATTTTTTAAAAAATAACAATAATCACATTTAACTCACCATCAAGACAGTGCTGTAAATTACAGTTTAACTGCCCTTATTGATCCAGTATAAACATTAGGAGCAAGCTGTGCTGTGCAGGGGAGGGAAAAAGAAATGATCATGGCATGTTCTAGATCCCCTGATTCATGTTTCCTGGCAAAGGACAGAGTGAGCCAAAGCTGCTGTGTAGGAAGCAAAGAGAGGGAGGTGGGCTGAGCTGCTCAGCATTGGCTGGGTCTTGTCAATTGGGGTTTGAAAAGGGATGCATCAAAGCTAACACATCAAAAGTGTAGAAGTCATGCTGTCTGCAGAACACCCCTTCTTGCAGAACACAAGCCATGTGCTTGCTGGGCTACCTGGCTCTTTGTTCTGCCTAAATGCATGGTACAAAGTGCCAGAGTTGTACAGCTCTGAAACTCCTTTTGGGCAACTTCACAAAGCCAAACATGACTAACTGAAAACACAGTATACACTGAATGTTCTTAACTGGAGATAAAGAGGTACAGCTCTGCCAGTCTTCACTATGCCCACAATAGATACGACGAGGACTGAGACATGGCTACATTAGAAACAAATGTTATTAGATCTCACTGGGTGTCAGATATGAACCTACCTTCATCTGCACTGACTCATGTCCAGCTGTAAAAATAGGTAACATCAGCTGTGGATCAAAGCTGCCCAATGGCTTCCACTGAGTAAAAAACACATCTGCCTTTCCAAAACACAATCTGTATAACAATGCAAAACCAAGTTGTTTTCCCTTACCTTCTGCAAAAGGTTCCCATTCATAAAATCGACCCATAAATGGCTTGTTATTGTATGATGCACACTGCACCTCTCTAATATTTCTGCTGCTTTCAGGACACATCTGTTTAGATAAAAAAAAAGTCACATTATAATCAACAACAAAGTTATTATTGCCTTCCTATTAATTAACTGTAGAAGGTTAGTGAAGGCGTTGCAAAATTCTAATCCAGATGAATGATATAAACATCAGGAGACCTCTTTAAAACAGATAACAAACTGTGCTTTTAAGTAATAGTATCAAAAGTGCCTGTTGAAGAAAATTCATTTGTGAAGTTAATGGAGCAACAGTTCTATGAAAAAAAAAGTAAAGCTTTTATTGAGCTGTCATTTTCCTCAGCAACAGCACAAAACTTCAAGATAAATTCAGTACTAGATTAGAATTACTTCCTTTCCACAACAGCTTCACATTTTTCATCATTAACTTCTTGGGCTCAGATTCAACAGAGTTGAAACACTTAACAGACATGCTTCAATAACTTACTAGAAGTTGACCACAGCAGCTTCTCATTCTCATCCTATGCTTCCATACCACATTTCCACCTTCCCTTTTGTATTTCTACATGCTGCTATTACGGTCACTGCATGAGTTTGCATTTTAACTCACGCCTTCAGATCCTGAGCTCTTGCAACTGAGGAACCAGAAGAGCTGCTTCTATAGAAGCACATGTACGCACACACGGGTATTGAGGCAGGGCATGTTTTATAGGTGGAAGGAGCATACTTCTTAGGTCACCTGCAATGCACACCTTTGGCAGACCAGCCTTGTTTGCATGGGAAGCAGATTCCAAAAGCAAATACAAGTTACATAGTTAAATATTTAATGACTTTGTCCTGCCTGAATCCTCACGTTACTGCAGTTAGAGCAGAAGATTACTCCGTGTGTGGGCACATACAAAGGCGAGAAAGACTTCTACCAAATGCAGGGGGGTTAATTAGAACAACTTCTATGCCTGGAGAAAATAGGCAAGCTTTGGGCACAGACGCATTTTTTTGCATAGCCTTTAGATAATAAAAATGACTACTAAAAACACTATTCAAGAACAGTAGAAATCACATGAAGTACTCGACTAGAACAGCAGAATATTTTTTCTATATGACAGAGATTTCAAGGGAAAGCTAGAGATAACATTACATGAAAACAGCATGGCTAAATAACAGTGTTTTCGAAGGGAACTGAAGAGAATCGCTAAGAACAACTCTTGTTGCAACTGCAAGTCAGTTCTCTTATGTCTGCATAGTAGGAAAGATTGGTTGTCTTTGCAGGGGAAGCCAGGCACATCAGAGGTCCCAGAGGAGTTCTTGCTTTGGATCCACCATCTCTGTAAGAAGATGCTTGTAACTGGATCAAAGAGACGTCGAAGTCAAGAGTTTTCAAGTGGGCTATAAACTGCACCAAAGACATGCCCGGGGGGGAAGGTTCATGGACTACTTTATCTTCTATTAGAATCATGGTAACAAATCTTCTAGAATAAACACTGTTTCTGGCCAAGCAGCCATCTGTGCTTCATTCGCCCACCCTTCTGAGATCTCCAAGTACATGCAAATACTGCTTTCCTCAACAAACCCTCTAATAAAAAAAAACCAAACAAAAAGCCTTCCCTGAAAATAGGACCACAAGCCACCACATTGGAAGGGTGGGACCAGAAGCCTTTCTAGTGCCAAATGCAGAAAGCAAAGCTGTATTCCCACAACTGAAGCACAGATCCTTGCATGAGTGGCACAGCAATGCAGAACAGTTATTCAGCCACAACCACCAACCAAGGCAAGGAAACATATTTTTCATGGAAACCAATTATTGAACATATCCTAAAGGTGAAGGGACAGAACCTGAGCCGGCATAAATTAAGGTCACTACACTTAATTACAGCAGAACAAACATCAGTTTGCACCAGCCAAGAAATCAGCCTGAAGGATTTCTTTCTGGAATGCTTTTTCCCTTTTTTTTGGCACATATTTTCTACCAGCCTATTGTGAAGTTTAGTTGTTTCTTGTTTTTCCTTTTCTGACCCTTGAGCTCATGCTCTCGTGTACCAGTATTTCTGGCTCATAAACCATTTCCTGTACAGCCCGCTCATACCAACTGCAGGCAATGTATGAGTAAAAATATCAAAATATTCATCGCTGTTGCCAACGAATAGTGACACCCACTCCTTCTAAGATCCTTTCCATACAGCTACAATTTCTGTTTTTAAAATTACTGACAGTTGCCCACAAGACAGAGACCTCAGTGCTTCAAAGCAGGACAAAGGACTGACAAATGCACTAAACTCTGTGTGGGTCAAGCAAAAATCAGAACAGGCTAACTCAGAACATCCCTGCTACTTTAGAAGCCCCAACACAGTTGCACTTCGTTCATTTCATTCATCAAGGTTTAATTACAATATAAAATTTTGAGTAAAAATTTGAGCAACCTGGTCTGCAAAAACACTTTTTCTTGTTCTTTATACAGATTAATTTCTATTTTTAAATGTCTTCTAAAATATTCTTTAACTATGAAGTACAAGTAGGCAAAATTACTACAGTTCGTGAATCATCAAGGCTTAAGAGTTATATTAGACTCTACATACACTAATGTAGATATACTAATGTAATACTAGTATACTAGTTAACATCTATGCACCATTTACTAACCCCACCTAAATTGTTAATGCACAGCTGAGTGAAATGACAGTTTTTATGCTGCCTACAGCTCAGCCCCGCTTAAAATGAAATCCTTGAGCCTTTCTCAGAAGACCTAAGAGTGCCAGGCACTTTCTCTTGGCCTCTCCGGCTTTTTAGCACTTTTGTAGGCAGAAAATCACTACAATGAAAAAGTATGACCGTGTACAATCAAAAGTGAAGCTTCAGTATAGGGGTTCCTGTAGATCCTCATTTTTTTATTTATTCCCCAAGAGTACAAGCTATTTTCACACTTCAATTTAATTACTATTTCTGTCATATACAGCTTGACTATTAAACTCCTAAAATACAGCAACAGCCATCTGTGGTGAGATGGCAAGCCCAAAGACAGCTCCTACTTACAATGTCTAACAGTCGTCCCTTGCCGAGTTCACCATTTGCTTCCCAGCCCCCACACAGGAGAACTGGGAGCAAAACTTGGACAGTCCTTGGGCTGCAGCAGCACCCGGCCCTGGCTCACCCGGGCCCACTCTGCCCAGCACAGATCCCCCGGCCGGCCCCCGGCCAAGCCAAGGGCAAGCTGTTGGAAAAAGCAGGCACACTGGCATGTCTGCAGGTGAAGAATGTTCCTCTGGCTAAGCCAGAGTATTAGGATTTAAACAGCCCAGATCTCTTTCCAAAATTTCCCAGAGACTTTTGGAATGAACTTCGCTAAAATACTGAACTTACCGTGTGATTCTCCCTCCCTTTCCCCTCAGTGACATGAGGGCATTAAAATCGTGCTGCCTGGGAGGGACTTGAAAACAATTTTTTGGTAAACAAAATGCTGACTTTGATTCAGTGTTTTGTTAATGACAGATCTGGAATTTCTTTTTTTTTTTTCCTCCAAAACTTTGTCTTGATTACTGAGGGAGTTATCTGAAATTTTTCATAGAGGTTTGGATATAAAAAACAGTATAGCCTCTTTGGATGTTTGTAAAAAAAGAAATAAAATCTCGTTTTTAAACCAGATCTATGGAGGCCAAAGCAGCAAAAAATACACTTTACATCAACTAAGACAAATCTCAGATTCCTTTGTGTAGAGGCAGATATAAATTATCTAGAAATATATACTTTCTGCTGGGAGAGGGTTTTTAAATTACTGTTCTTTCAGTTGTGTATTATAAAATTACATACAGCATCTAGAATGCATAATTTTGTAACTTTTTAGATGATGTTTCTCCTACTTAAAATATGCTGCTCGGACAAAGCAATGATGTAAATGTAGGATGTGGGGCTGCATTCAGCAAAGTGCCTTCAAAGTGCTGGACATTTTCACACAAGGTAAGGCATTTCAGAGCTGCCCCTGCTGCACCTTCATGGGGCTGTTCCAAGGAGGACAACACCTCGGGCCAGCTTTTCTTCCTGTACTTTCAGAATGTGAATAAATTACCAGCGGCAGCACAGCACTGCAGAGGTGAGGGAGCCAGCAATTAAGACAAAACATTTTAGAAATACCCCTTCATGTTGTGGGACCTCAGGCCAAACTTCCTGAAATGCACGTGCCTGCTGTTGATAGAAACTTTGTAGTTTTGAAACAATAGCTTTGTTTACGCCTCAGCGTCTTCTGAAATACGCAGGTACGAAAGTAGTCTGAGGGACAGCAACACACAGTATTTTCTTTGTCATGTACCATCAATTTTCTTAAAGTGAGCTGCTAGTACAGCTAAGACTCTAAAACAAAGAAACCACCCTACTAGCTTTTTAGCTTTTGAGAAACATTTGAAAAGCACACTTTTTAACAAATCTTTGACACGTGGTTTAATTAAAGAAGTGTTGGCAAAACACCAGAAAATTATCAGTCTGCTTGCAGATGTGGGCTCACATCTGCCATTAGCAAAGCTGTGGCAAAGCTGCGCTGAGATAACACACTTCTGGAAATGTGTAAATGGGCCATTTTGGTCCTGAAACCACCTCTACAGGCAATTAAAACATTGACTAAGATTTTTGGCAATGTTTCATTCTTATGACCTACAGTAATTGGCAAATGCTTTTTCCAAGGCCCCATATCCCTTCTTGATTCTCCATGTTCAGACACAATTCATAATTAATATTTTTTCTTTGTGCAGTGCTACATGTTCAACTAAGTCCAAATAATCTAGTTGTACACTAGTTTTCATTTCCGTAGTGGTTCTATATAATCATATTAATCCTTTGGCATCCCAAAGGATAAACACATCTCCAAAGAAAAATAATTTAAATACTTGTTTCTGAAACAGTACTCTGAAGACTGTTCTTTCCTTCCCAGAGCTTAAATGTATTGTGTCCTTTAATACGCATAGTCTATAAATTCCAGTTCTTTACACAACAATCCACCACATCTGCAGTGAACTTTGAACTTCTGCTCTGAACTGCTAGTGTCTTGTTTCTCCTGAAACCGACAGAAGTTCCAAGGCCTTGTATGAAAGTGGAATGACGGGTCCTTCAAATGTTAATTCTCCAACTAAGCTGTTTCTCTTGCCATAGCCAAGGACCATGCTTGCTCCACAGGTACTACCTCAAATCAAGGCAACCTAGTTTTGTCCAGCTGAACACACACTGAAAGAGAACAACTGATCCTTTTAAAATCCTGGAGACTTTCTTATTCCCCCAACAGTTCTAATTTTTTTTAAATGGGAAGGGAATATAAAGACAACTGTCTGCCAACAATTAAAAAAAAATTTTAAAAAAAGGCATATTAAATATATCTAGATATCTGTGGCACAAAAAATACCAGACACAATTCAAATGGAACTGATGCTCCTGGAAAACCCAAATGTGCAAGAAACTTTAAAATGCACATGAAGAACAGCTCTGCAGAAAAAACAGTGCTAGCCAGCTCTGGTTACAGTGCACAGCCACAGACAGTGCACTGTAAATGTCTGGCCTAACACGCGATGAGAATTTCCATCTGGGAATGCAGCGGTATCTGCACAAGTTTACGAGGAAGGAGCACCTGTACTGGCGGACTCTGCACTGCCTCAAGCCATGAATTTACACCTCCGTGTCTGCTGCAGTGGAGACAAGCAGAGTAATGACAATCATTGTAAACTCTAATGTGTTTTACTAAGCACAGATTCCAGGGGATGCAGAGTCTATGGCAGCAATAGGGGGTTGCAGCCTTTCTCTTGCCCCTCACTCCTTTCAAGGGGCTGCCCGTCACAGATGGTAAAGACCTTAGATGTGTGCACAATACAAAATCATTGTATTTCTACCCAAATCCCATTCAGGTAGCAATGAGCTTGAATTTGGAACAAGGAAGATGGGCCACGGCAGAGCTACACACGGGGTGCCTGCCTTCCCTGAGCTACCTGCTGGCTGCCACTGGCATGGGTCAGGGAACTGCTGCCCTCTCAGCCTGGAACTTGAGAACCCTTCTTTCCATTAATGATTTCAGCTTTGCACCAAGAAGGTTCTCAGAACTTAACTAGAAAAGTCTTTGAAGTGTTACCCAAACCTGATCTTTATTAACTGCAATCAGACACATAAGGCATTAATGCATAATGTGGCAAGTGCATCTATTACTGTTTTACATTTTTTCCATTCTGTAGCACTTTACATCTGAAAATGCAGTCTGTCTAATAATGGGGAAGAAAGCCCAACAGAACAGATGGAAAAAGAAGTACTTCTGCTTAACTTCACAGGTTCGTGGCTTTTTTCATTTTAAATTCTCATTGACAGATCCATCTGATTAAACTGAAATAACTTTTTTTTTTTTTTCATATTTACAACAACTTGTAAAAGATTCAAGTCCAGGTTTGGTTTTAAATAAAATGTTAATCACTCATCCATCCCACACAAAGCATCTACAATGATCTAATGTGCATGACTGGAAATGTTTGGAACTACTAGCTTAGGAGGGGCTAATCAGGGAGCTATAATAGGAAAATTACCAGTACATTTCCTCAGCAATACCAAAAATGTGTCAAGAAACGACTCCATTTCTGTTTAATGCTAAAATTTTACAAATACTATTCCAAAAAACACCCAAGCAACCAACCAACCAATTCTGAGAAACAATAATTGGTTTCTACAAGATGGAAGTGATCAATTAGAAAATGGAAGACAAATACTGAAAACAGGCCATGCTGGAACAGAGTACTATCTGGTGTAAAGTGATACACAAGTATGTCCTGAAAGTCAATTCACACCTGCAGACTGAAGACTGTTGCTAGTCTTTTCTGATCCAGCTAAAGACCAAGATGACTGGTCTTCTTAAAGTTGGGGTTTTTTTTAATGTAGTTACTATTTTACTGTCCCAAATTTCTTTTAGTACCCAGGCCCCTGAGCAGAGAGCTATTTCAGTAACAACAACTGGAGTTTACACAGAATATTCTTTCCATGATCCCAAGCAAGCATCAAAAGCTTGCCATTTGCAGCAGAAATCATAACTGCTTTGTACAGCTGCTGTTCCCAGTCTCAGCAGTGCTATCACTTTTCTATATAAATATGCTGCATTACAAAATCCTGCAGATACAAGAATCCCTCCATTCAAATACCTATTTACAGAAACACTACATAGTGCTCAAGGTGCTTAAACTGCATGCTAGTGCCTCATTTAACAGGAAATCAATGAAAAGCTATTTACATTTCACACAATCTGGTTCAAAGTCTGAAGAATGCCTAAATGTGGAAGCTTTCAGTTTCATCATCTTTCACTGTCCCATCCATCTACATTGTTCAAATACACCTGCAAAACAGCGTATTTTATTAGTACTTCTCAGAAAATGGGAGGTTTAGGTACTAAGAATAGTTGTTGTAATATACTAGCAGTAGCCTTCTTTATATTAGAAAAATCAGCTGCTCCAAAACCCTCTCTGAAAGGCACCACCATCAGCTATGAAAGACCCTGAGACAAACTCATCTTGATCTATCTTTAGTAAAGTCTACAGACCTTAAGCAAAGTTGATATATCTAGTCCTCAGAGTTTGTAGAAAATTATGCCACTGTGATAAAACATCTAATCTACGGCTTCCAGTAGTATTTTATTACATTTTTAAAAAGCATTGTTCTCAGAGCTGCCTGTTCTTTCTGGGGTTCAGTTTTTATGTGACTCTCATTCTACCACCTTCAGCAGTGGGCAGGAGTAACCCTCCAGCAGTTTTCTCTATGAAATCCTGATCGATTTCAACGGAAATTCAACTGCATGCATTCCATCTAAATGACTGGCCTTTGTGTGGGAGGAGGCACTACCTGAATGGTTCCGGCAGGAGAGCTGGAAGTTTAAGGAAGTTCTGATTGGTATTACCATGATAATCTACTTTTTAATTAAAAATTCATATTGCAGCAGCAACCACAGTATTTTTAGAGAACGAGCTCTAGTCTAAGTAACAACCAGGCAACAGAAATGTCAATGCAGTGTTACATGAGAGAGAAACATACAGGCAGATGTACAGCTGCTACTACAACCAGGGGGGATTTGAAATAAGTCTGTTGAGACAAATTATTTTGTTCGGTTCTGTTAAAAAACAATGACATTTACAATGTGAAACAATTTGTTTTCCGCAAAAAGTGAACATCTTTAGAGCAAAGTAAATGCAACTTAAAAATGACTTTGAGTTTGCAGGAACCCAGTGTAACAGAAATTGCAGCATTATTCAGATTTTAGAGTTTTTGTTTCCATCAAAAATGAGCTTCTGATACAACACACTCTTATACTGTTTCTGTGGTATATTCTTTCCTCCTAGGTCATACACTTCAAAGAAAAAAAAAAGGCACCTTCAACCAACTGGCAGATACATTTGTCTTATTTTAGAATGGTTTAATATAGCTGCAGCTGGTAGCACCATCCATTTACTGATGAGTTTGTCCAGCTTTAACTGCTCAGACTAAAACTTTCCGCTCCTGGTATCTGTTTTAGTCTCATTTTTTTTTGACTAAAACATTTCATCCCAGAATGAGCCTGAAGGAAAACAAAAGGGAAAAGTGTTTTATTTTTTTCCCCATGCTGCCAGTATTCTGGGGTTTTTTTCCAAATGTAAGTGCCTATTCTATTTTAATGAGTGAAATTATGTCAGCCAGGGAAGTAGGTTTTTGGTCAAGAATGCACCCTCTGCTTTTTCTATGGAAATCCACTCAAGTATAGTCAGGCCACAAGACTATTGAAAAAAATGCTGATAATGTACTGTGTACACTTTCAGTCAAAACTTGGTAAAGTTTTCCAGCTAAACTAGAGGAACAATCTGTTTATGAGCGTGTTCCATAACTGAGGCTCAAAGAGGCTGAGAAGCTTTCCAGCAATTATTGAAAAGTGCTCCTCTGGTCTGTATTAGGGCAAGGACTGAAAATTAAAACAACACATCTCTCTTCTGCTCTTAATAACCACTTGAGCCTGTACCTAAAATGCATGGAATACTTCGGAAAAACAGATAAATCTTGGAACTGGGATTCAAGAGATGAGGCTGGATGAGCAAGTCAGCTGAAGAAGGTATTGAGAAGAAAAAAGTGAAACTGGATGAAACTGGAAAGCAGCAGGGAACCAAGAAAAAGGAGAGACTGGAGGCAGAAGAGATGGGGAGAAAAGATGAAAAGTACGAGACAAGGTACTAAGAAAGTGAGATGTCTGACTGAGGAGAAAATGAAGTGGGACAGCTCCTGGCAGCAGGAAGGAGCAGAGATGGGCTGTCTGTGGAGAAAGGGCAGAAACATCTGTGGTGAGAAAGACCTAAGAACACCACAGCAAAGCACTTTCACTTCCCTGTGGTACTCGCAGAGGGCAAACTCCCTCTGCCAGTGGCTCAAATGCAATGATCTGATGAGTTCTGAGAATATTGATGTATCACATGATGGCACTCTGCTTCTGAAGGCTTCTTTGGTTTGTTTAAATGCTATAAAGTAAGTCACAGGGCCTTAAAAGACTGTTTGATCTCAAGTTAGAAGAGACACTGCATGCAATCACTGTATCACTTGGCCCTTTCTGCCTGTGAGGTCCACTCTCAATTCCATGATGGCATACCATTTTTCCCACGTGACCTATGACTCACTCAGTGTGCAGAATGGACTTAACTCGGGGGAATGTTTAGCTAGAAGGGTTATTCACATAATTTCTATCTAATTCACTGTAAAACCAAGTGGGTATAAAATGGGCATACAGAATAAGGAACACAAAGGGCAGTCTGCCATTTCTGGAATAGCTACCAGTTTTGAGGGAAAAAATGTCACCTATGGTGCAATTACTTAATGCAATCCTTTTCTGTTTCGAGGGTCTGACTGAAAACCTCTGGACCTGACTTGAAGATGAGCTGCCAAATCATAATTACAGTTTTGCCAGTGAAAATTTTGCTTTGACTATTGTTAAGTGGTAAATATGGTACTGAACACCGGGAAAAAAATTCAATTCAAACTACTTGACAAGCAGCATTAATTACGGAACACTTGTCTTACACCTCATTCTTCCATATCCCAGCTCAATTTCTTATAATACATTAGGTCTTGCTATCACACAGCAGCTTTGTGAATTTTAAAGCAAACAGTGCAGTAATAGCATCAACAACTAGTCCTTAGAGAAGCCTTTATTCCTCATCTTCTGCAAGGAGCATTTTTAAGGCAGGGAGCCAGAGGCTGAATAAAAAGAGAATAACATTGAGTAGTGTATCACTCACAACTAAGCTCTTGATCTATGCAGGGACCCTGGGGTAAAATAGTACATTAGGAGATAATTAAATAGTTTCCTTAACACGAGAGTTACCAGAGTGTTGCTGACAAAACTCCAGTTCTGAAAGCTCTAAACCTCTGCAGGTTTGACTTTGTCCTTTTAGTGGCATTTTGCTGCTCAAACTAAAACCTCACATCATCCAAAAAAACTGTCATCAGAAAGTGACCCAAACTGAGGTCTCAAAACAGCCATCAAGACAATCAGTATTCCTTGCTATCTTTAACAAATGAAGATGCAAAGAGAAATTCAGGAAAAGCAATACATGGGTTGGCTGGCAAGTTACTGAATGCTGCAGCCAAAACCCAAAGCCAGTTTGCAGAACAAGGCAGGGGATGTTTCCCTGGCCTTTTCCCCTACAGATCACCCACTGCCTCTCTAACACTGCTTGACAGAAAAAACACAGGATTGGTTTTTCCACAAATGTAAGTCAAGGGTTTGAGATAAACCTTACCAACTTATCCCTAGAAGGAAGCTGTTTCATTAATTACACTTGTATGTCTCTATATGTGCAATACGCTGCCCACGGAGGTGTTAGTTCTGGACTCACAGCACAGCTGATGAAGTAGATGAAGTACAAGAAAAGGCGAGACAGAGGACACCAGACTGGTTTGGGTTTTGTTGGTTTCTATAATCTCATCACAATTTCAGCTATTTCTGGGGTTTGCATTGTTCTGTAGGCAGTTACCTGTTAATGTATCGTGTGCAAAAGGTTTGTTTACCTGCTCTGGGCACTGCAGGGCTTGTAGTGCCAGGTTTCTTTTTGACCGCTTGTCGGGGAGAGGGTTTGGAGTTCCATCCCTCAACACAGCTATTCTGTGGTTAGGCAAAAGAACACATGCTTGCTAGACATAATTTGACATTTATGTTTCCTAACTTTCTACACAACTTTTGGCAATTTGCTGTTTCCAAACCCTGCTTAAAAATTCTAAAATTAAAAAAACAAAACAACAAGATCAGCAACACTCCCCCCCACCCCCACAAAACTAAAAACTCGACAGCACTGCTAACAGACAACTTCTTCAGCACCCATCGCTTAACTTTGGCAGCTCCTCCTGCACTTCCTTCTTCTCCTACTCACCTTGGTCAGTACAAGAGAGGACTGGGATTGTATTGGTGGCAGTTTCAGTGCAAGTTCCTCTATTCATGTAATTTATGTTCTTTTCCTGATATCTGGCTTGAAAATGTCTTAAAACTATGCATTGATATCAGCAATAACTGAACTAATCTCCTAAAAATACCTGGAAAAAACTACTCCTTTCAGGTACCAAAGCAGACACTGACATCTAACAGATGGTGTTTTTTATACCTGTAATTAATGCAATAGTTAACAAATATTCATAAAAACAGCATTAAAAAGTTACTTGTAAGTTAACCATGACATCTGCAGCCTCCTCTACTTTAAAAACCTGGATACAATTAAACTAACATATGAATAAAAAGCACACTTCTTGTTCAAAATATGGGAGCGTTGAAAACTTCTGTAATTTCTGACAAACACTTCCGTCAATATGAATTGACAAAAAGAAACAAAGCTGGAATGCCTTAAAATCTCTCCCACAACATTAGTCTATATTGATTAAAGACAACTACTCAAATTGACAATACACTGTTAAACAAAACTACAAATATCAGGAATGCAACCATCTGGTTGCAACTCTTAAGTCCCAACTTTCATTGATGAGCTTCCTCCTTAAAACTTGGAAGAGAAGTTGTATCTGAATGATAACCAGGCAACCTAAATCACCCTGAGTCCTGTTCTACTGTAGAACAAAAACCCCTGCTCCACTTCAACAAGCATCCCAGCAAAGTTTCCAAATCACTCCACAGGATCCTAAGTGCTAATGCTGCTATTCATAACTGATGAAGTGATGGAATAACTGTGGATCTTTTTCCTCTTTCCTCTCCTCCAGGACACATGTATTCCATTTACCCCAAGAATTAGCAAGGTAACTTCTCAGACAATTCCAACTGCTACATGAAACCTCCCATTCAAAGTTCACCAAGAAGTTAGGAAACAAAAGCTTTAGCCAACCGATTTGTATTTTGATTTTGAGGCACTTAGATGAATTATTAACATTTTTATGTCACACTGCTATTACACAAAAATGAGGGTCTGAATCTTCAGCTATTCTTAGACACAAATTCACTCCACTTGAGGCAGACTTCTCCAGCTACATCATGCAACCCATGCAACAGGCCCAGAACTTCAAAATAAACCTCACAGAAAAAAAAGGCAGCTCAATGCTTCCTGCAGTACCATAAAATACTGAAGTACTACAGTTAACTATACCTTTTGAAGTACTCTTGTGCATTAAAAATCAAGAAAATATATATTGGGAAGTTGACAGAGTCTCTGGAAAATTCAGCTCCCAGAGCATTCAAGCTAAACCCCAAACATATCAGTGACACTGAATGAATATGAACTGGCTAACTCTAAAACATTCAGTAGATTCTTTATCACTGATACATACTCCAAACCTTTGTTTTCCAGTGGAACATTTCTGGTTTATTGACATAAGGTGTTTATTCTATCCTAGGCTCTACTGTATTTCATTTATATCTTACTGCCTTTGAATAAAGTCAAAGATCTCATCCATAAGAATGTTACAGATCCCACTGGTCACTTCTCCCTGACCTGGAGAATATAGGACATGGCTATAGCCATGTATACATTACCAAATTTTCGCCTGCACCTTTCCTTTTGGCCTGTGCTTTTATAGTTCTTGTCACAACAGGGCGTGACTCTAGGACTCCTAGGTGTTTAATTAGTTTAAAGTAGCTTAGATTTATTGATCAAAGTAAGCAACTCAATTTTCAGTCAAAACCTACGAGCGTCTAGACATCAAGGTTTTCTGAACTGTGTGATTTTGGACTTATTATGAACATTTTACTACATTAGTAAATAATTAACCTAGTAATAATGAATCTGTGTAAACCAGCTAACTCTGTGTTACTGCCACAAGTACAGAGCACTTGTGGAATAAAACTCCTTGAGAGAGCTTTTAAAGTTACCCCAACATACTTTTCCTGATGATTTAAGGCAGACAGTTTCCCATAATTATTTAAGTTCTAATAAGAATGTCTTAATGCAAAATACCCAATACAGGGTTCTCACTTGTTGAAGGGGATATCATAAAGCCACGGCGCAGAGATACAGAAGAAACAATTGTGGTCCAAGAGCTTCCTCAAAGATGTCTCTCTGTGACTCTTTTGACACCAGATCAAACTACATAAGGCCCTTTAAGGGCAAAATCTCTGTGCCAGCCTCTGGTAAGTTCAGCCTGTACTGGTGACAAATAATTCTGAATTAATATTTACACAACTCTGCTGCAAATAGCAAAACAGTCAAGAAAAGGACAGTACAACCCAAAGTAATGCAAGCTTTCATTAAGTTTCCTGTACACCCACAGAATGTCAGACTACCAAACCTACACACAATCCCACAGTGTTTGCACGGAAAATTCCTCACATAAAGTCAAGTTCAAATTTCCTCAGGAAAAGATATGTCATCTTAACCCCACTTTGCCACTTATGTCAAACACCTACTCTACACAAATCTCAAAATGAGATTTTTCCCACAGTAACTCCTTGGGAACAAGAAGGGGCTTTTCAGTCTGAAAAAAAGAAAATCACCTAAAACATACATAGTCTTTTGTTAGTCTTCACCTCAATATGTGAGCATCCCAACTACATTAAAGAGTGCACACTTGCAGCACCCCATATCAATTCTGAAAAGACTTGTCGGGGAATCATATTTTCTGTTCCATACAAAATTAAACATTTCCATTTCTACCTTAGCTAAAACTTGAAATGCTGGAAATGCTTTGGTTTCTATACAGTGGAAAATTTTCAAAACTGCTTGGGCAGAACACCACCGAGCTGGTGGATGGCCCAAGATCCCAGGTGCCAGGGGATCCTGCCAATGCCTACCTATGTGCCTAGGTGACAGAAAAGCACATCTCTGTTTAATGGACTCAACACATTCCTGCAGAACACTGTAATTCTATTTAATTGGGGTTCTGCATCCAAAAAAAGCCTTTCAATGGCACAGTTTTAACTCACATCAGTCAAAATTAGTATCAATCTCATCAATAAGACTCTTTGGAAATCAAATATTTTAATTTATCCCGTCACGACAGAGCTGAGGATTGATCCTGAGTCTTCTATCACACCTCATCTTTCCAACAGTAAAACCTCTTTCCACTTCGAAAACTGTCTTTTCAGATACTTCCCATTCCCTGCTCAGGAATGCACCATACTCAAGTGCTCTGCACACAGGAGCACAGATCCAAGCAGAGGACTCTTATTCAGAACCAAAAGCTGGATTTTCCATAGCTGTGCTGCCACAGTAATAGCAGGCATAGCTGAAGAGTCAGGCCAAGAAAGTAAAAGTAATCACTGTCTTCTGATCCTGTCTAGATACTTCTCCACAACACAACTGACTTCTTGCTAAACACCAGTCACGTAAAATACTGAGAAAAACAACAGTGTAACTGGAGACATGACACTAATCCACACGAACCAGTGGGCAAGCTAGCAAATGGGAATGAAATTGGACAAGCTCAGCAAAATTGTATCCATAAATATTTTACTGAGCCCTCAAGAGTTACTCTTTCATACATTTTACCTTGACTTTTCCAAAGTCCTATATAAATTTGGCCAAAAACATACCTCAAGCCATAGCTAAAGACAATTCAGATTTTACATCCATTTAGCATCACTCTTCATGCCGAAGCTACCTTAGGTAGCCTGGAATATCCAGAAGCCTGAAAACTTCCTTGTGCCCACTGCCCAAGCGACCTGCAGCCTGGAGTTGACAGCCTGGAGTTGATTTACAAATATATTCTCACACATTCAGGCACTCACGAAGAGCCAGTGACTTGGCAATGCTCGAGACAATTAATTATAGAAAGTGCTCAGTAAACAAATGTTCCATTTGAGTTGCTTCCTTTGTTCTGGTGACAAACCACGCAAAGAAGGTTGAATTCAAATTCTACTTCAGCCACACATCCATATAATTCATTCTGCTTTAAAGCAGGGGGAAATAAAGAAGATTTACTCACTGCTTCCCTATTTTTGAAGGACTAGAGACTACATTGGAAGAATCCTATTGTATTACAGGTAGCTTGTGGTTTCAGTTAGATCTGCCAGAGCTGTTTGTGCAAAAAGGAGAGATGCTTACTGCCTGTCAAAGAGGGTGACAGGCAGCTGGGTGTTCTGAGGTAAGCATGTCTGCAAGGAGCTGAACAGGGGAAGCCACTTATATAATAAGAAAACAGGTTTAACAATCTACAGGAACACTTGAACAAATACAAGCACTTCCGAGGTTGTCCCTAACCAAACCACACAAGTTTACCTTTTATGAATCAGTCTGTCAGTCACGTGAAATGAGTTCAGCTATCAATGAAAAAACAATAAATGCACAATAATGAGGAAATGACCTAATGGATCAAGGCAGATTAACTTAATTTGTTATTAATTAGTTGCCCTTAAGAGAAACTGTAGAGGGAGTGGTCAAACACCAGGATAAGGGTTAACAGAATACTTCCAATAAATGAGATTTTAAGTTTTGGTATGCTGCAGGAAGAACTGAAGAAAAAAAAGAAATAAAAAGATACTGTTCTCTGCTTGCTGGCAAGACCACTGGTACATGTCGCTGCTGATAAATTAAATTAAAGCCCGCTTGCAGAAGCATTTAATCAGGAAGAACAAGCAAACAAAGTGAAACACTATCAGCCTTGTTTTGCTCTTATCCTGGCCTTTATACTAAAACTGTTCTTAGCAACTTCTTTTTAATAATTACATTAATTACCACATTCTAGGGAGAAAAATAACCCTGAATAGCAATTACAGCCTCTCCAAGGGTAACAGAAAGATTACTAAATAAAGAACATCACTATGTAGAGTTCTATGCCTAGGAGAAGCTGCTTCATTTACAATTTCTCTTTGCTATTAAGTCTCCTGTCCTATAATCAAAGATTTCTTTATAACTGCATTTATACAAGCAACAGTGGCAAAGAGGCAGCAGCAGTGTGCTCATCTGTGTTTTCTCTTCATCTGTTGAATTCTTCTGTTTAAACAACAGATCTAAAACTAACATGAAAATATTTTCACTCCTGTTCCCTTCTATCAAAAGACATCTGCCAATGGCCAAACCACTCACCATGCTGACCTGCATGTCCGACCACTGTCCAATTCCCAAGCTCGCTGCCCTCTACCCTCCAGCCCACTTGTCATTCTCAGCAAACATCCTCTACAAACCTTCCTTCTCCATACCTTGGCAATCTCAGATTGCTTCTTTCTTCCACCTCATTTCTAACTTCCTCATCTCTTACTGCTTGCCCTCTGAAAAGACCTCTTTCCTGGAAACAGTTTTGTCACATTAAGTCAGGCAGAATATTGTCCAACTTTGTGCTCTGATGTGTGAGGGATGAAATAAAGACTGGGACATTTGTGTATCACTTGGACACAGTGAGCAAATTTAGCACAGAAAACTTTCCAAATTAATGCCCATGCACTAAGGTCATTTCCCATTTCCTTCAAAAAACAGAAAGTGTTTTTTGAAAGAGCAATCTGTCCCAGAGACTATTCTCAGAGGCTCAAATTAGCCCTTCATGTTTTCCATTCCATAGAAATACACTAAAGCTTTCTTGACATTAGGTCTTTTCAATCAACTGCTCTAGTTTCAGTCAAAGACTTTATTCATAAATAAAGCGAGAGTGATAATTGCTACACTAAGAAGCAAAAAGGAACTCATCAGATTTGTTTAGGTTGTAGTTTTGTTCTCCTGTGTTCCATTGTTACATCTCCACTATACAGCTTCCACTAAACAAAACAGGATTTCTAGAAGGCAGAAGAATCAGATGTTCACGCATCCAAAAAAATACAGCCTGCCGTGTCAACATATTCAGACCTCTTCTGAACATTCTGCTTCTAATATCCAAATACAGGCTTCTTCATGTTTCCAACACGGAGTTAGATTAGCAGTTCAAATAAGAAAAACTTATTAGGAAGACTTACTTTGGGAAATACTAAAAGGTCACAGGCAGAAACTGGAAATTTTAGCAGGATGAAAACCACTAATGGGGACAAAGAACAAAACCTCACTCGCCTCCCACATACAATGGGAGACTGCCCCGGAGCATGGAGCTACACCCAGCCAAACATTTTTGAATCAAGTAATAACAGATTAAGTTTTATTTAAAAATTAACACAGAACAGATTTTCACTCCAATAAATCAGGAAGCTAAAATCAAAGCACGTAGAACTTGAATGCTGGTAAAAGTAGCATCTGTCACAGAATAGACAGAACACCATGGAAAGACACTGGAGTGATCCAGGCTACTACGGGCTGACTCTAAATACTGTTTAGAACATGACTGGCACTCAAAAAAGGATAGCCTCATCTTATGGGACTGAGAAGTAGACAGCCTTCATAACATGGCCTATCCAAACTCCATTTTTCAGTTTGTTTCTTGGAAAAACATTAAGCTTGTCAGTGACTGTGGTGGTTTGACCCTGGCTGGGTGACAGCTACTCACTAAAGAGCCACTCTATCACTCCCTTCCACAACTGGACAGCAAAGAAAAAATATAACAAAGGGTTAATGGGTTGAGATAAGGATCAGGAGAGATCACTCACCCATTACTGTCATGGGCAGAACAGACCTGACTTGAGGAAATTAACTGAATTTATTACCAATCAAAATCAGAGCACGACAGTGAGAAGTAAAACAAATCCTAAAAACACCTTCCCCCTACCCCTCCCTTCTTCCCAGCTCTACCTCTTCCCCTCAGTGGCTTAGGGAGACAAAATGGGGGGTATGGTCAGTTTGTCACAGGTTGTTTCTGCTGCTGCTCAGGGAGAAGAGTCCTTCCCCTGCTCCAGCATAGGACACAGTTTTCCACAAACTTCTTCAATGTGGGTCCTTCCCATGGGCTACAGTTCTCCATGAACTGCTCTAGGGTGGGTTCCCACAGGGTGCAGTCCTTCAAGAACAGTCTGCTCCAGTCTGGGTCCCCCATAGGGTCACAAGTCCTGCCATCAAACCTGCTCCAGTGTGGGCTCGTCTCTCTCCATGGGCCTGCAGGTCCCTGGCAGGAGCCTGCTCCAGCATGGGCCTTCCATCCACTTTTCCTTCCATGCACCTTCAGGCATCCACCCACTCCAGTGCCCTCCATGGGCTGCAGGGCCACAGCTGCTGCACCATGGGCTGCCCCCTGGGCTGGAGGGGACTCTCCGCTCCAGTGCCTGGAGCACCTCCCGCCTCCTTCTCCACTGACCTTGGCCTCTGCAGGGCTGTTCCTCTCACACATTCTCACTCTGCTCTCCTCTGGCCACACTACATCTGCACAATAGCTTTTTTTCCTTCTGAAGTATGTTACCACAGGGATGTTACTGCCATCTCTGATGGGCCTGGCCTTGGCCAGCAGTGGGTCCACCCTGGAGCCGGCAGTGTTGGCTCTGTTGGACATGGGGGAAGCTTCTGGCAGCTTCTCATGGAAGCCACACCTGTAGTCCTCCCACCCCTCCCCTCTACCAAAATCTGACCACGCAAACCCAATACACTCCACTCCTCGCCTCTGTGAACCACGTACTTAAGAATTATCATTAAAATCCACATTCATCACACAAAAATCAAAATAACATCACAACACCAAATGAAAGTGGAAAATTTACACTGAATTCATCCCTTGTCCCTTCACCACAAGTACAACTAAAATTTTCCACAATTATTGCAGTCTCTGACATTGTTCAGCCCATGTTTGTCCCATTACCTCTCTCAATTACTATCCTCATCTCAAATTCCTCATGTTCCCAGGTTTCAGCACCAAAAAGACCAGTTTCTCCTATCAAATTAGAATTGTACTTATTGTTAGATGAAGTGACTGCTTAAAACTCTTCAAGGTATGGTATTGCAGAACTATAATATTATGGATCCACTTTCAGTATTCCCCAAGACACTCTAAAATAAGTTCACAAAAAATTCATTAAATTAATTTTAAAAAAAACTGAACTTAAACCGATGATTAGGCGAACACTTTGCACACTAGGGAAAACCAACAGCTGTCCAACGCATGAAATCCAGGAAAAACAGACTTACGTTTGTGTTGCAGAGTTTATACTGCTTGTAGGCACCAATGCACACGATGGCTGCAGCCCTTTGGGGCTGGGGCTGCCCCTGCAGGGCCTGGTGGGAGGCAGGGCCATGAGGGTTGGAGTCACCGCCGTGGAACAGACTTTGAGATACAGGGAACGAAGGTGACTGATAAACCGAGGGCCCCAGGACTTGGTGTCCTGCCTGAGGCCCACTTGGTTCTTGATAAAGATTCCCGTGCTGCAGTGAAGGAGCAGCTGCCTGGCTGTAGGAGTTCATGAGACTCGGACTCTGGTGGTATAGGTGGTTCCTTGACGACTGTCGCTGCCTCCGCAGCTTCTGAGGCTGCTGACCAGTATCAGTTTGTAAAGGTAAAATGTATGGCACTTTTCCATATCCATACTTTCCTGGACCAATAGGATTTCTATTTCTGCTTCTAAAAACAGAAAGAGAGAGAAAACAGTTACTGAATCCATAAGTGAAGGAGCAGTTAGGTATTTACATGACTTGTTATAAATATGTACAAGATGTAGTCTAGCTTGATATTAGCAATCTCAGAAGGCCTCAATCCTAACACTGCAGTCTGATGAATAAATTGGCAAAAAACATTTCTTCCAGGTCAGAGCAGTGTGTGAATACAGCTATTCTGGGTGACATTTGCTGCTCAGGAAGGGAGACACCATTAAAGAAAAGTAAATTTCTTTCTGTATGTAAAACATATTTATGTTTTTAATAAATATGCAAAATAGAGTTTAACTCCAGTGAAAACCAGAGATTAAAAACTGACATACTTATTTTCTAGAAACAGAAGTGTTACAGATGTCAGACAGCCACCAGATCAAAGGGACTTTTCTTTGGGTTTGATTTTATTTGGGTTTGATTTTATTTGGGTTTGTTTTCTTCCAAAGTCTTATATTCTCACAGGACTCTTGTTAGATTGGAACCCTGAAAGTCATTTACCTCACATTCTAGCCTGACGGCCACGTGGGACTTTTAATCAATCTTCCTGGCTCAAGATGTGTGAACGACAGTGCCGATTTGCCCTGGCAGATAAGCGACCAGCACTCTTGAACTGTTTATCCCTGTTAATCTGCTTTGTGACCATGAGAAGTCATTGCTGAGGCAAGCTTTTGGTAGTTACAGTACAGAAAAGTAGTATAATGGTTTCTGGCATTAAGGGAGGGCAAGAAAAGCTTCCCGTAAGTAAACAGGAGAGGAAAGAAAGAGAACCCATAAGCCTTGTGCCTTCTTAGGCAGACCTAAACAAGAGTGAGATTACACAGCATTTGTTTTTCTGTTGTTCCCTGGGCTGAACAAGAGCAAGAGAGAATAAGAAGAGGACAGGAAGTATTCAACAATATTTGCAGTCAGCTGGGACAAAAAGGGGGAAAAAATGCCACCAAGAATAGAGGTACCATCTAAAGGTAAATTACTGCCTAGCATTAAAATATACATAGAAAAGAATTACGTATTTCACGTCAGACCACAGCCAGCAGACATC
Source organism: Machaerirhynchus nigripectus (assembly GCA_013397975.1). Taxonomy (NCBI): domain Eukaryota; kingdom Metazoa; phylum Chordata; class Aves; order Passeriformes; family Dicruridae; genus Machaerirhynchus; species Machaerirhynchus nigripectus. The sequence goes on from VZRQ01002448.1 coordinate 1,885,240, forward strand.
TCTGATCTATTGTGTTCATCTCAAGCAGAGGCACAACAAATGTTTAATGCAGATCTGGCAATCTCCTTTCTTTGGGCATAATTCTCAAAAACACATACACCTCTTTGATTGCTCACACAAATCTGTGTAGCACTTCGATAACAATAATTATAAGCCTCTTTACATTTGTCCAGACAAGTAAGAAAATCAGGTTCTGAGCTATTAATGTAAAGGTCGTAGCAAACATGATGGTGATGATGATGATGTTACTGTTCTAACTTTTAACAATTGCTCTCATGATGAAAATACGTCAGCTGTGAATAGTAGGAACTGGCCCCTCTTAGCACATCTGCAGTGTCAAAAAGGAATTTTGTTGTCATAGCTTTTTCTAATTTTAGCCATAAGCAAACGTGTGCCTTGGCAAATCGATGCATTATCGCTGCCTCACAGACTTCATGCTAAGAACAATGCTTTGAACCTCAAGTGATCTTCAAGACTGAAGCACTTTCGGAGCTGGTGGGCTGGTTATTTATACTGAATAGAAACCCTCTTTGAACCAAGGATATATAGTGTCTTTAAAATACACCGGTAAGATTACACATTTCCTGGGCCTCCAACTCTTCTCTTAAGTGCTCTTTACACAGCCTCTCTCCAACACACCTTTTTCATTTCTTCCCTTTTTCCCCTCACCTTCTCTCTCCTTACATTTCTCCCACTGCCTCTAAATGGAGGTTCCCTGGCTCACTTCCCACTGAAACATAACTCGTTTTCCTTCTCTTCTGATGTCAGACAGAATAAAGAATGTATTTCAAGAACTTTTCAGCATTTAATTCATCTTATCTCCTAGTATCAAAGTACCTCTCTTGTAAATGAAAAACTGCAAGGGTGAACATTAGCAAAAACACTCATTTCTGACAAGGAAGACTTGTTGTACAACTGCTGGAAAGTTTCCTTAGAATGAACCCAAAGAAACTTCTGATTTCTTACATTTTCAATTCACAACCTTTCACTGTTTCTGAAGAAATAATGTTTTGCACACATAACAACCTTCAGCCACCAGTTTCACAAGGGATAAGGAGAAAAAACTGCATAGGAATTACAGATTATTTTTCCCCAAGATTTTCTCTTGTCTACTGGCAGAAACAATTCCACAAGCAGAGGGAGATGGTTTTCTTCTCTGTATTCCCAGTCACAACAACCACACTAATGAAAGACAACAGAATCCCACCACACATCATCAGATAGATGTGAAAACAACACCTAGACTTTTTTTTAATTTTGTGTAGAGTTTGCTCAAGTTTGAAGCTTATTTCAGAATCTTCAAAGGCTTCCTTTACCCGGAGTCCTGTCCTGGAATGAACATCCAAGTCCTCCAGCATGCTAAGGAAACCCCTGTGCTCAGAGAGCCTGGTCTAACTGCATCCGTACTGCATCCGTAGCCTGAGGTGGCTCTGGGTGCCCAGGGCACTCCAGGTTCTTGCCTGTTCTCCTCACTTGGGAATTCAGCAGCTGCCTATAATCCGTTCTCTGAAGTGCTGCTGCCTGTGTTTGTGCCCTATCAGCACAGCAACCAACCCAGAGCTAGCACCTACTCAAGCTGAACTCAACAGTCATGCATCAGCAGAAAGAGAAGTTTAACGTTCCAGATGAAAGTGGAAGAAAATACAGAAGACAGGTTAAAAATTTGATTTACAGCTTTATTTCCCAAACAATATTCCACATTATTTACCACTGCAGAAGTCTTTTAAATTATACTGATTTGTGCTTTGGCACTGCTGTTATTCATTTCTATTTCAAAAAATGCTCCAAAACTGCAAGTCTTTGATTTCAACTAGAAAATTAGTTCTAAAGGAGCTCAGTCCCCTTAGATCCCTATCAAAGCTCTTTGGCTTAAATTTAAGCCCTTCTACGCATCCTGGTTTTAACAGAACTGCTTTTTAGTAGGCAAAATCCTCTATAACTAAGTCAATTCTATATTTCCTAACTTACTTAAATATATTTCTGTGGATAAGTATACCAACATTTAACCTAATATTTTAGGTCATAGCAAATTTTTTGCAACATTACATTACTGTAAGTAATTTACAGATTTTAAAGGACACTACCCATCTACTCATAGTTCAAGTATTTAAGTACAGAGTTGCCTTGATTCTTTTTCTGAAGAACTGAAAGTGACTTATTAGCTATTCCTGTCAGCAAGGAAGCTATTGAAATATTACTCCAATATTTAAAATGTAATTAAGAAAAAAATATAAAGGGAGGTGGAAAAGTCCTTGCAGACACAAAACTTCAAATCAAAAAAAAAACTCTGGTCCTAATTCCGTAAGTTTCTATTAACAGGATCAGTATAGGCATATATTTTTTAATGTACTTTATTTTTTTTAATTACTCCTAGATATTATTCTTAAAATAATTTCAGATAGGCATTTTTAATCCCTGGCATTTCCTCCATAATTCAAAACTCTTGACTGGCCTACAATTGTCCAAGTCAATCATTTACTTTCCAGCCCTACTACTGCTTTTAATTTTCTTTCATGTTTTATATATTCTTAGGCACACAGTTAACAAGGTTTACTTAAAAAGGATTCCACGCTAAATTTTTGCCTCCTTAGGTCACAAAATAAACTGTCTTACACTGTTCATAACTGTTAGTGAGTTTACATCTCACAGTATTTTAGCAGATTCTTTCACAGGAATCATTTTTAACAAAAATGACTGATATACTGATCTGGGAACGTGTTTCCATCCACTCAAGAAGGAGAGCTCCCACCAGTCAGGTTGATTCACATCAAGCCACCATGCATTGCCTCTCCCACTGCACCACAGCCTGTGCTGCTCTGCATTCCACATACTCACTTTTCACCGGCTCTAAATCAGTCTGGAGAAAATCACTTAAACATGAATGAAAGAAGGGAGCTCTTTGATTTATATTCCAAAATGCATGCCTGTCTGCTCACTGACCTAGAAACTGGCCTTACAGCAGTGAGCAGATATCTCTGTGAAATGTTTGGTCATGAGAGCTCAGCCAGCCCTTCGGAGAGAGTATCACTGCAGAGCGGGGCCAACAGCACCAGCTTCTGCCACACTCCAGGCAGCTGTTCCCTTCATCAGCACACTGCAGGGCAGTTCATCAGGGCAGGCTCTCACTGACTGCCATTTTCATTAACTAAAGCAAGGGAACTAACTGCCTTTTTTACATTCATGGGAGCTTTGGTAACCACACCATGATTTGTCGATATGCACTGCTTCCCATGTACTACATATACATAAGAGTATTAAACTTATTGTGAGCATATTTGTCCAAAAAATTTCAACAGCTGGAATTCACAGAGTAACCAAAAATGCCTAAAAAGTGTTTCTTTTGAAGAAAAATGGATTATACACATTATACCACAAACACTCTCATTTCTGTATCGTATTAGGGGCAAAAGATATTTCTATTTTTCTGAGACAGTAGAATTAATGAATAAGGTCACTAAATAAACGGTCTTGTGGGAACGGGTTTAATTAATGGGATGTGAACTATCTGAAATGAAATTTTCCATCCTCAGAGATCACCACTGATACCCCAGTTCAGCATAGTTGCAATATGCCCAGTACAATAACTCAGTATATTTGCTTTTACTGATCTCTCAGCAAGTGCTATATAACCTCATTTATGTGACTTTCAACACTGAGATAGGATTCCAAAATTCAAACCCAAATACTACAATCCTCTTTTTCAATAACACTTCCAATCCCAGGAAATTCTTAGCTTCTTCTTTAAGATTTGATTGAATAATGCAACCATGCAGTTGGCAGGTAAACCAGCAGAAATCCAATGCAAGTAACCTCATGACTCTGCTGAGATGCCTCACAAATGAGATGGGAGGTTTGGTTGTTTCTACCCCTCACTGATGGGGCAATAATTCAGTGGTATCTGACTGAACAGCAGCAGTGTTCTCGCTTCCCCTCCTTCAGCAGGCCCAGCTCAGGAAGGGTCAAAATATTCAGCAGTAAGAATAAGAAAGCTCAGGTGGTTTGCAATTATAAGATTGTGTTAGGGGTTTATTTCTGGTAATCCCACTCAAGCATGCTTGCAATAGCATAATAAAAATCGATATTAATTTGGTAATAATAAGTGAGACCTAGAGCATATCATGGGGACTAATAACCAGATGAGAGGTGTGACAGCATAGAGTCAACCTGAGGCCACAGCCATCCCAGCCAGCTACTCATTTTGTGAAGAAGTACCTCACTGCTCATCACTGACCATCACTGCTATTGGATCCTGTTCGGAATTTTTTTCAGAAGGAAAGCAAACATCTTTCTCACACAGCTTTAAATGCCCCAAGTGCTACCAAAATGAATTCTTTGATTACCACTGCTGCTCTTGCATTTTCTGGAAAACTTGTCCTCAGAAAGGGATCCAATCCTTCTCTCTCTTCCTTCTGTATACACACCAACCCACAATAAGCTTTTATAACTATACTGGGCTTGGGGTAAAATCCATCCCATTTTCATTCTATGAGAGAAATAATGAAAGGAGGGGTGGCTAAGTACTTGAGCTGGGTTTCATTCCAGATATTAAGAAAAGCAAACACTCACGCCAATAAATATAAAGCCTCACAACTTGAGAAAATAATACCTTCTTGAACCTGAAGGTCCAGCAATCACACATTTTTCCACCCCTAGGAACAAGAACTGACTGGAACAGGTCACAGAAATTGCATCACAACACATGGCTACTGGTTAAGGAAACAACAACAGAACTGTCCTTTTAAAATTTACCTGTAGACCTGCCAAAAGAGTGACCTACATTAGCCTGGTCAAAGCATCTCTGAGAGGGGGCAAAAGAAATACTTTCAGAAAGGAAATTCTGATGTGACATTAAATGATGCACTCTTCCTTTCCATTGCTCAAAGGCCTAGAAATGCAAACTGACCCTATACAGGGTACAGAGCAGCACAGCAGACTTGCACGTCAGCTGCTGGCAGCAGAATAAAGACCCAGAGCTACAGCCATGTGAGAAGTCGATGATTTTTGGATTATTTCCTCAGGGCAAATTTTTCCTCTCACTCCTCTTCCAAATACAAAAAAAAAATGCTTTAGGGAAGCCCCTTCCTTATTAACATACTTATTTAACTTGCACTATTTATGCAAGAATGCTTTAGTTATTTCATTATTCTGGTAATAATTCTAGTTTTTGCTTTCTGCTCCTATGAACCAGATACAAAGTACGTATCATGCTCACACAAGTGGACACTGAGGTTTTGCTGCTCCACCACAAAAGCCCACATACAGAGAAAGTGAAGGTGGCAGCTGTAAACATCCTACACTCAGCACATCGGTGTGCAATTGTAGTTTTGTCTTCTCTATCACCAAAACAGAGAACTGGAAATGCAACATTTAAGAAGTACTAAACCCTAGACCATGAATGGTATTTCCTTTCAAGATGTGTTTTCTCTCTTAAAGCATGTTATCTTTCTGCATGCCCTCATTACTTTTCCATATGTGCCTCTCTATAAAGATGTCTAGAGGCTTTAAGACTTTTTCACTATGTCCTCCTTCCTGTTTGTTCATATTGCGTGGTGTGCTCCGTGCACTTTAGCTAGGGAAAAATAACAAACCAAGTCTGTTTGGGGCAGATTTTGCTAAAGGGAACTCAACTCTTCAAAGCTGGGGAGAGCTCCCTTCCTCTGCCAGTGGACAACCTGGAGAACCATCAGCTTTTCTTTTGTACTAACTTCAGTGATTGACTGTAATTAACACATTTCAGTCATGCAGGAACTCTACTTACTGCACTGAGTTAAACAGAGGAGCACTGAAATTTTTTAAACCAGGCTTCTAATTGTAAGTACCTCAAACTTCACTCTCCCTGAACTTCTCATGCAGTCCTGGTTCCTAATGCCTAACTAAACTAGGTTTCAGAAGCTGAAAATTTGAAGATTCCCTTCAAAGACAAGGTATAGCAAATTTTATAATACACAAATTCTATTTTGGATTTTGCTAAAAAAAACCCTAATCAGTTCTTTGTCAGCTGCTTGGAAGCAGGCAGAAGGCTTTTCCACTTGCTGCTAAATGATACAAACATAATGGGCTGCTGTATAGGACTGCTGTTGCTGTCAAAACTCTTTGCCTTGGAAGCCATCCAATTTCCTTTACCATGTTATCAGTGTGAGCTTATCTCAGTCACAAATGTCCATTCCTCCCTTACTGTTTTATGCAAGTCTGCTAAAATTACAGCTTTTATATCGAGTCCAGTACAGTAAATAGAAATACCCCGAGAAGTTTCCACTGACTGAACAAATTGTGAAAACAGGTGTTATTTAACAGCCTGACATAAATTTCCAGTATCATCCATTTAGTGAACAGTAAACACAATTCTACAGTATAAAAATCATGTGTAGAGTAACTCACATTTTGAAATCCATTTTCCATATACCTGATAGGAACAGTAAACTCCTTTGTAAAGAAAGTTTTTACTCTGGATTTTGTAAATTAAGAAAAACTATTAGGCTTGTCATTCAAATAATTCCATTTTCAAATAACATTTTTTGTTCTCATTCTGTTTTTATAGTCACCACCAAGGAATCTGAACGTTATGCAATACAACAGGCTTTAAAGCCACCAGGGACCTCGTAACACAAGATGGAAATAACTTATTATGCAAGTAAGATTAAAACTGACCTTGAATCCACAGTCTTTTGCCAAGGGGCAGAGTGTGTGGGGGTGGAAAATCAACTGTGGTACAGAAGCTTGTACTGTGCTTAGGAAAGCACAAGAATTTTCAAAAGCAAATGCCTTCATCATACAGGAAAGTGAGCATTTTAGTATTTCATATGGCAAGGCATTTCTTAGGAAATAACACAGCTTCAGTTCTGCACACAGTCAGTATCATTTCCTGCTCCCCATCCTCTCATGTTCCAGCCAATCCTGCAGTGATTGCTCCAAGCCATTCCAGTCTGTGCTGGCCTGCAGAGGCCACCAGAGCAGCAAGGGACAGCCCGTGGGGATGGAAGCCTAGCAGAGGCAGCAGGGCTGTGCAGAGCCGGGCCAGCTGGGATTCCCCTGGAGACAGAGGATACCAAGGGCTGGAGCAAAGAGCCTTTGGATGACTTTGTGCTGACGGTTCAAGGCCAGGCTCCCAGTGTGAGCAATAACCCAGCCGTGCACCACAACCTGGAGCTGTCACACTGCACAGCCCAGAACAGAAGTGCATTATAGCAAATTATTAAGTAGGAAAACAGAAAAAAGAAAATATGACTTCCACCTCACTGCACTCATGCTAACACTACTAATTCTGTCTCTGGCACTCTCTGAGCCTCTGTAAGACCATCAGTGCCACACTGAATTTATACTCAACAAGTCTAGGCTATCATTTGCATGGGTTTGACAGAAAGACAAAGCAGTGACAAAGGAAATGGGCAACACCTGAGAAGACCAACATCTGAACAGCTGGTCCCAATTTCTGAAACTCATGCTTCACCGAGACAGACAGGAGCTTAACAGGTTAATTCTATTTTCCAGTATTCTTTTATATGGAGAGAGTTTCTTGCAAGGGTTGAGAATGTCATTATCAGCAGCAACACAGAGTTCTACTGTCTCTCATTCCACTCAGGCTGGAACACTGCCTCAAGGTAATATTCTTTTTTATGTTGCTATGGACAGCAAAATATCTTTTAAAAGGGAATTACAACTGACTGCTTCACTAGGAATCTTGAAGATGCAGATGACATGAAGGAAGGTTTTTTTGGTTATGTTGGTGGGGGTGTTTTCTGTTTTGTTTGGATTGGGTTTTTTGTCAACTACCCCAAAAAACTTCTCTTCATGCATCTCCCAGAAAAGAGCTGAGAGGGAAAGAATCAGAGAACTGCTGGAATACATATTCAGAGGAAAGACAGAGAGAACAGACATTTAAGGAGCGCTCCATCCCAGGGGATCTCCATGCCTGTTCTGCTCAGTCTCCAAACTAGAAACACATCTATTTTCCTTTCACACATATATAAAAAAATCTGATAGACTGGTATCTAGGAAGATAAAAAAGTGTCTCTCCAGGAGTGGGAAAATTATTTGGAATTACTTGTAACAGCACAGATCCACCCAGCCTTAAAGACTATTATGAAATTAATATAAACATATACTGTGTTTAAAATATTCTACGTATTAAACAACTACATTTTTAAAATATTCTTCAAACAGGAAATTTTGCTAAAAGAGGCGGTAGGAAGAAAAAAAAAACAAAAAAAAGAGAAAACAAAAAGGCAATAAATAGGAATACAAAACAAAACTATAGAGTTTTGAGAAGAAATAAAGTCAACAGACAGTTGGCCATCCTTTATGGAAAAAGTTAATTTTTTTTCAACCAATTAATATCAGATTGGCTGCTGAAGTTAAGAATACAATTATAGAACAGTTATGTGTTCTGATAGTTAATGGAAACACCAAATCAGAGTGCAGCAGAAAAGGAAAAATCACTCAATAAATCATAACACACATCTTAAAGGGAAACGGGATAATCTGCTTAGCACAATCGTAGAATAATTACATCTGCACTTGGACATCATGGAAGTAGTCAGCCGGGAGGGCAGCCTCCCGCAGAAGGCGGTAAACATTGTAAAAGTCAGTCTGAGTCTCTAATAACTTTCCTGTGAGTGTGAAAAAGTCCCAACTCTCAGCCGCCCTGTCATTCCTAAGGGAGGGAAGCTGTGGCCCAGGCTCGTACCTCTTGTCCGGCTTGGCGCCGTGCCGCGGGCCCTGCGAGTGCCGGCTGCCCCTCAGGGCCGCCCGGCCGCCCTGGCTGCTGTTCCGCGCCCCGGGGGCGGCCGCGGCCCGGAGCCCGGCCCACAGCTGCTCCTCGTTCCTGTGGAGTGGCACAGAGGTGCGGATGGCAGAGATGATATGGCCGGGGTAGGCAGACAGCGAGTCCTCGTGGTGGGCGCTCTGGTGGGCCAGAGCCCGGTCCGAGGCCGGGAAGTGCCGGCCCGGCCGGCGGTAGCCGCGCTCCCGGTAATAGGCGGGGAGGCAGGGCCGCGTCTGCTCCATCACCCCCCCGCTGCAGCTCCGCGAGCAGGCGGACCAGGGGCCCCAGCTGCCCCACAGGCCGGGCACTCCGGCACTGCTGTCCTCAGGTGCATCTCCTTGCTCTTCTATCCTCTGCGGAACCTGCAGACACAACACACACACTTAGGAACCAGAATTCACACTGGAATACGAAGAGAGCATGAATACCCCGGTGCTCAGCCATTCACTGCGCTGTAACAAATGAAATGGAACGACTTAGGAAGTAACTTGTCTTATTCCCTGCCTGTCAAAGGACTGCCAGTGTAGGAGGCGGTCTCCTACAGCCATCAACCATTCAGACAAGAAGTTTGGGGTTGGTTGTTTTGGGGTTTGGGGGGTTTTGTGGTGGTTTCTTTGGTTAGGTTTTTGAGTTGGCGCTTTTTTTGTTGTTTTTCTTTCGGACTATGTGAATAGGAATAGATTTTCTTTGTTCTCAGCAATGGAAAACATTGCATGATGCAAATCTTGGAAATGTGTTACAATATTACCAAAAGCAGGAAATAAGGTCATTTTTGGTAATGAAATTGGGTTAACAGACACTCACTGCTCTGCTGCACTCTGACGCTTCAACAATGGAGAGTGCTGGTAGTTGCAATAATATTTCAGGAACTCCCATCTAATGTGGAACTTTTCATGAAGGCAATAATGTAACAAGACAGGTTGATTTCCAATCAACCAAAAATACTGCTATAGTTAACTCTTATATTACCACTCTTGCCCCAGTCCCCACATGACCACTTTATGATGACACTCAATCCTACATTCACAGAAATTCCCATCAGACTTAATAAAACGTGGGGTAAATTGTTGTCCCAAATTGAACACTCCAGTGCCACTTAGTCCATACTCACCATTCAGCAGCACAAGGAAAGTGAAAGAAAAAAAGCTCATGAAGGAAGCTAGGAAGGGATTAGGAAGGGCAGGGTCTCACCACAAGGAGAGTTAACCCCTCAAGCCAAATATTTTATACATCTTGACCTTATGATTGGAAAGGTATCAGCAAAGCCAGGAAGTTACAATCACCCATCCCCATCTCCCTGGGGACTCGTGCCCCAAGGTTTACCCATTCTTGGAGCTAGATATAGCCAGGATTTCTCAGTGTTTTGCACTGAGCAAAGTACTCAAACTTGCAGTTCTTCTCTTGCTTCTCTTGACCAACTAGTTGAATCACAAGTTTCCAAACAGGCTTCCAATATCTGATTTTCACGATTATTAACATGTAGAACGTTCTTTTAAATGAGCATCCCTTAAGTAGTTTATTAATTCTCTGAACAAGCTTTGTACCAACAAGCACACACACGCTTTAAATCAGCTGGGAGACAAGAAAAGGCACTGTCCACAAACATGTTTGCTGTACCTCTCCAGCCCTGTTCCAGCACAGCTACCTCAAAAACAGATTTGGAAAGCCAGCCTTGTCTGTCTGTCTGTCGCTTCTCCCCCCTTCACAGCATGAGAACCTAAACCCATAACTTCCACTAATAATTTTGCCTCAAACAGTATTGTATAATAGCAAAAGATTACAGTCTACACACTTTGCCTCTCATCACAGCCACCACGTGCTGTGGTAACCTCTGCCAGGGAGCACACATTCCTGGTCAGCTGGCTGGAGACATGGCAGGCTGGGCTGGAACTGGTTTGCAAACATGGGTTGAATACAGCGTTACAATACAACAAGCCAAGCCAGCGCAGGGTTTGTGGTGCTGCTGTGTAATAGTTGGTTGTGGTCTACATAATCTGAAACATTTCCCCCCTCTGAGGCTGCTCTCACACTTTCATCACCAACCACAGAAAAAAAACTGCATTTAATTATAACTTCTGATTAATAAAAAGCATCTGCATTAGTGTGATATGTTACCCATTTCTCCCATGTTATTTGAAAACAGGAGCAGATGTCTCTGTATTTAATGTCTTTTTTCCTGTGCATACCCCATTTGGCATCAGCCTTTAAAATCCAATAGCCTGTACAACCTAATACCGCATAATGTCAGACTTATAACATGCAGCAAGGTCTTTCTGGCTGCTACATTTGCTTTCATATCCAATAACAGAACACCACTGGCTCACACTTTGACCAACTAAACAAGCTATTCTTCAGTTTGTGATTTTTCCAGTGAATATTCACTGCCCATACTTACACTATGCTTTAATGTGCTCTACCTCAGATGTAAAATGGTAATGGCTACACACAGAAACCCTCTTCTGGTCTGAACTCAGTCTGCAGTAAAATTTACTAACTGTAAAACTAATAGTCCTTTGTTATCAGACAAGTAAGGTTTCACTTTTTGGACTACTTAATCATTTCTACAATGGTTCAGTACACCTATTTTTTTAAAATGCCAAAGACACTCATTCAGGCAACAACTAAAAACCATTAATCTGCAAGCAATTCAAGTTCTCACTAGCATAAGAAATGTATCATTTTGCAGAAATAGAAACTGAATAGTGAAAAGTGTCAATCTGCTACAGAGAGTACCTTCTGGCTGCCAAACTTCATTGAGCAAGAATTTGTTCAGATAAAATGATACTTCATATGACTGAAGGCAATGTAAAGTAATTTCACACCCTCAAATCTTCATAGTGGAAGAGTTGTAGACACAGCACAAGAAGGTTTAATCCAGCTAGTTAAGGAAGAACATTAAAAAAAACCCTTATAAAAGGTAACATTATAATTTCTTATACTGATAGGCAAATTCATCAGTACTACTTAGCTGTAAGATAACAAAGTTTTGAGATGGTAATTTTCAGTAGCAAATCAGGTTACGAACTTTTATTTTCTTACTTTTCTTACTGTTTTCTTACTTTGAGTAAGATACGGGCTACAGAGGAGTCTTTAGAGGAGATGATGTGATTAATGGCATAATCTACTCAGTGAATTCTACTATGAAAGACTGAATAAACTGAAGCTGCTTAGTTTAAGGAATGAAAAACAGAGGGGGCAATAATGACCCTTCCAAACCGTTTACCTAAATAAATACAAAGAGCTGTTCCTTTCCTCTTTGCAGCAAACTGTTCTTGTCTATAGCCAACACACAAATAACCATGGATTTAAATTTAATTAAAGGTGATCCAAATTAAAGGAGGAAAACTACTTAGAGGGAAGGCAAACAAAGCATGGAAACAGATTGCGTGAGGAAATCCCGGCAGCACTGAGACCGATCCTAAAGCTCTACCAGCCAAAATGAGGTGTCACTGACCCTTCCCCAGGGCAGTGGAGCTGAATTACAGCTCTCACAGGCCAGTTCCCGTCCTTTGATCCTGTGATTTCCAGGTAACTTTGTAGCCAGTAATAAATTCTGCCACAGCCCTATGATATAGGCAAGAAATTACAGGTAGCTACAGGATTCAGCTGATGTATTTTAGAACATCTCAGACACACCACATACTCAGAGATCCCTGACATTAGGTGCCTCCTTCTCTTGCTTTAAGAAATACCTATTAAAATCACACTTTCTGTAAGGAAGAGTCTGAGCCTGCACTGGGGAATAAGTGAAATGCAAACTGAACTTTTCTTGCCAAGTTAAGTCATGAGAGTAATTTCTTTAAGAGAATCACATAGCCTGTAAAAAGACAGAGATCAACTAACCCATTTAATCTACTTTCCCATGGTTCATGATTGATTCCTTCTCTAGGTGACCCAGACTCATTCTAACTATAAATGCACCACCAAAAAGATTTTTATCTACTGCAAGTTAATCACAACCAAATATTTTGCTCTACAAACTCAATTTCTTTTCCCCTTTAATGTCCCCCTTTCCTTCTTTCCTACACATTTTTCAGTTATTTTGCAAGCCAAGGCTTGGAAGTGGACACAATACCATTCAGTACATGTAGCTGTAAAATAAACAATGGAAAGTAAGACAAGTTTTCAGGTGTGCAAGTGCTTGAAATTTCTGCAATTGCACTACTTCCTATTAATGTGCTATCAAAAATTCCTTAAATGAGAAATTTTCTTCATAATGACTGTTATGTACCAAATATCTTCCAATTTGCCACCTTTTGAGTCGGGAGTGGCAAATGGAATTGAGCCTGGATTTTCAGAAGGGTAATTTAGGGGCCACCTCCTTCCTTTACTCATCAGGACCCTGCATCCAAGGGTTCTGTTCCTTTTCCCCCGTTTTCTTGTATTTTGTTACTTTTGTACACAGGAGCTGCACTAAATACAGGTTTTATTCTAAAAGAGTTTGTTGGGTTTTTTTTTCCAAAACATATGGAATTAAACATATTACCAGCAGGCTCACATAGATGACATTTTAAATAGAAAAATAGTTTAATTCATGTGATTCAGCAATCACTCTGATCCTGAGTCAAAAAATCTGCAAAAATTAGGAGTGCACAAGCTATAGAAAACCAATGCCAATTTCTAGTACTGCCTCGGTCAGAATTTAGAAATAAGATCTACATCTCAGGATTTCAGCAGCAGTTGTTGAAACCATACTATGCAAGAATGTCCCTGAAGAGGAAACATCACATGAACTGAAAGCCACAACTATTTAAAATGTAACTTGTTGTGCAGGAAGACAATGGCAGACAATGCAGTACTGATCTGACAAACACTAATTTTAAATACTGTAAGACACTTCATCCTATTGAACTATAGCTTAAATACAAATTAACTATTCAGAAAAGTGGGCGGGGGGGGAATGGTTAGATCAGAGGCCCATTTTAACTCAGTCCTGTGTTTCTGACTGACTGAGGGGAGAGGGAAAACTTAAGGAAACAGTGTAAGAACCAGGACATATTCAGAGACATCCAGGGACCCTCTGCTTACAGCTGATCAGTAATTTAAGGGCCTCCTTCAGCTAAACACCATGTTCCAATTGTTTTTTATACTCACTACTGGATTTACTACCCATGAATACAATAATACCTTCTTTAGCATATTTTTAATCTTGGCTTCCAAAAGATTGTACATTTTACACTGAAAAAGTGCTTCTCTTTGCTCTGATCATACATGCAGCCTGACAATTTCACTATGTGTCCTAAATTTTTGTGTGCGATAATGAAGAATTATCATTCTGTATTCTCCTTCACCATACTATGATGTCTGATTTGCAATTGCTAACACAATCCAGTACCAGGATCTCTTTCTGAAATGCAGCAGTCCTAATCTGTTCAGTTTCTTTTTGTAAGGAATTCCTCATTCTCAGCACCTTTTCCATGCCTACATTCTTACATGGGTGTGCAGTGCTGCACACAGTACTCCAAATGTGAATTGATGATGGAATTTCACAGTAATAATGATTATAATGCTTGGTGACAGTATATACCTTTTAGCCAGCTACATAATTAAGCTGCTATAGCCACGGCCAATGTTACTAGGTATTCTGTAGATATTAAGCATGCTATAGCAATCCAAATTCAATCTGAAAAGGGATACAAGACAGTGGCAAGCTTTAAACCTGGAGATATCTAAACGAAGTCAGACATTCCTGGTATCTTTTACCATTTCAGTTTAGATACAATGATGTTATTAGATTTCATAGATTTAATTTTTACCATATTATCCAGTAATTCTTTTTTCTGGGTAAATGCCCAGAATGGAAATGGATTCACGAACAAATTAACTACATTATATTCCTAAATATACATCTGAAAGGGATATAACAGGCATAAATGTATGTTTCTCAAGGCTTTATGGTATTACTTTCCCCCAAAGGCAAAGAAATTGTATCCAGAAGAACGTTTTATCACCTGCTCAGAAAAATGCTACCAGTGGTATTCACTAAGTTAGCTCACATTCATGTACTGGATGCAAAGTGGAATTAACAGAAGCCAGTATGTCTTTACTTTCAGCTGCTACTACCCTCTTTGTCCTGTGCTTCCCAGAACAAAGAGCCCCTGTAAATTCTGTTCATATTCCCCAAAACCCTTCAGGCTTTAGGTGTTTGTTCATTGTCTTTTCCATGGTCCTTCTTCTCATTACCCCACATGTGATAACCCAGCTATGATACCACACTGTCCCCATCATTATTAAAGGAGTATCAAGGCACTTGGAAAACAACTCCTTTTTTTTCCATTACTCCAGGGTTGCACTGTCTTTATTTTACAGTCCTGACTAATTAAAGATTTCACTAGGGCACAGCCTGTCACAAAGGATATGCATGCAACTTTTACCACAGCCAGGCTCAGACTGACTGAGGATTCAAAACACCAGTAAAATAGTATATTGATATTATTTAAAGTGCATATGTCATATTTGGGATGAGATGAACATGGCATTCCTCATGAACATTCACCTTTCCTGAATATAGCTGATCGGTGATCAAGCCACAAAGTAAAAGCTGGACTTCACCTTCTTAAAATTTCAAGAGTGTAAAAACAAAACCAGTCAGACTCCTAGAAATGAGACCTGAACCGCTGCTCAGAGCACAGCATGCCAAATTTTGAATGGGCTGAGGAAATGATAGTTTGGTTTTAGAACCTGTTCAAGTGTAACATTATTGTATTTCCCTGCCAGTGTTGTAAATACATCTATGGAACTCTTTTAATTCTTTCACCAATCTAAGCATCTTAAAGGAATATTCTTCCAGTATTAGCTCAGCTGATTTCCAATAAAGTACATACATATACAGCCATGACAATTTCCCAGCAGCAAGGCTTTGCAGTCCATTTTATATAGGTTCATTTGAAACAACTGCATTTTTTATGCCTCTTACATGTGGAACATTGGTGGTTTGATAAAAAAAAATCTACCAAGCCCCCCACCCCGCCCCAAACTTGCAGATAACTTCTTGGATCTCTCAAGGCTAGCAGAAAAAGGGAGAAGAGGCCAAACAAAACATCATGACACAATGTGTACATGTCTGCCTGGTTCATGTGCTCAGCTATTTTAATCCTTCAGTGCATTTTGGAAGCCTTTAATCAAAGAAGTAGTAAACCATTTGAATTTTACAGTACGTGGTAAGTGTAAATATTACCAGCTTAAATTATTTGGGTTTCCGTTCTTTGTATAAAATCTCTGTCTGAACATCTGTGCCTGTGAAGATTAAAGGGCTAAAAAGCCTGGAAATAGAAGACCTTTGTATTCACAAATCACTGAAGGGAGTTACAATGCCTGGACAGCTTCACTGCCCCTTCAACCGACTTTGACCACATCTGAAGAAACCTTAACATTATTTGAATAGTCTAGAAAGTAAACAGCTCTGGAAAAGGTTCAGAACAGTTTTTGTGCCAACAAAGCTTGAAGTTTCCCCCAGGTTTGGCTAATTTTTTCACACCAAGACCACCTCCACTGCACTCTAGGAGATTAGTGTTTTAAGGAAGAGGTTTCTTTCCACTCTTCTGTGAGACAATTAAGTGCTCTCAAGTAACAGACAGCTCACTCCTGACCTCACTTCTACCACTTCTATACAACCACTCCTTATCCATGGTAGGATTTCTCCTCATTTACAGTAAGGTAAAGATGATAAGCATGAGGCCCTCACTCTATCACTAATTAGGCTTCTTTCTTTTTAAAACTATTCCCTCACCATTCACTATCATTTGTGGACTAAGTCACTAACCTTATACTAATCCTTGGCCTCCTCCAGGTCAGCCATCTACAGCTGTGACAAAGTTGTTGCCATTCTATTTATTTCTACACTTAGAAAAATTCTTTGGGATCCACATGTAGTAGAAAACCACATTTCATTTATTCTGTAGTTGCTGTAAGACCTCTCCAGATCTCTCGGTGAGTCATCCACCCATCACTCCAGAAGCAGAGAAGACAAGCTGTCATAAAATAGAAAGCAACACTCCCTAACAGAAGAACTCATCTGTGAATCCAAAAAGCTTCTCATCTTTACCATCCCTCTCATCCAAAGCCTGGCAGAACTCGCATGGAGAACTGTTCTGAAGGAAGATGAGAAACTTATCTACGACCCTGTACGCTCACCTGCACTGGAATCCAACTGGAACTGTTGTATTTTCATCTTTTCTTCCAGAGAAACACAGAACTCCTGCTCTGAGCTTACAGAAGTCAGTATTTTTAAATTTAAAGATAAAAATAACAGTTCAGAGGTCTACAATAAAGCAGGTTAAAAATAACAAAAACATTGACCTTGATTTTTCAAAGAGTATTTTCACATAAAATAATGTATCCTTCTCCTGTCTCCTTACCCCAAACAAAGGTGAATTTTATTTCCCAACCACTTTATTCCACAACATCAAGGACAGGGAATTAGTAACAACACAGAGATAGCAAGAAAATGCTTTCACCTGTTGTTCTAAATAGTCTGTTGCACTAAAAGGCTAATTTTAAAGGAAAAGTCATGGACTAAATCAGCTCTCCCTTTTCCTAAGGATTACTGCAATTAGAATAGCAAACATCATTAGCAAGAAAGACTCTATTTTACCAACGGTTATGAATGGAACAGATGTATATCTGTAAAGTCAAGCATCTGTGCTGAAGGCAAGCAGATATACTGACCAGTGAAAAACTGCAAGAGAAATAGGGACTCCCTTGCAGTTGGAAGTGCTTTATAGAAGCAATGTGTATGAAAATACAATCATAATGGACAGCAGTTATCCTATAAACAAAACATTACCAGCAAAGAAAGGGTGACACCTGTAACCATTGGCTCCAAAGGAACAGCTGTGTGCAAATGCACAGTGACTAAGCCTCTCCAGCACCATCCAGTTTAGTTACACTGGTGACTTTGCAGTGGCTCTGTTAGCAAGGAGTTCCAGCTCAGCAAATCCTGACAAGTAACACACATGAGTCACTGCTGACCCTACGGCACAGCTTCACCCTTCCTGGACTGCAAGGAAGAACACAGCCTTCCCTTCCAAGCCTCTGCTTTGGAGCTTATGTAAAAGCAAGGTGGTGGCCAGCTGTGGTGGAGGTCCCAGGGTGCTCCTTACAACTGTTAGGCTTTAGTCCTGGTGCCTGGCCAAAAGCCAAGCTTAGACATTAACTACTTTGTCTTATTTCAGTTTCCTCCAGTGTTTCAAGGATATAGCAGACTTGCTTCATGCTGCACACTGTACTCTCTTACAGTGTGTTCAAGTAGCCAAACTCCTCAAACTGCTCACCATGACCAAATGAGAGATCTTCCCACCTTTTCCTTCCCCCTGTTCCACTCTTTTCCCTCAGCTCTTGCTCCTGATCCTGTTCCTTATTTCTCTTGTCTTAGCAGTGATGAGCCCTCCACAAGTGTGTTTGAATCCAACACAAGAGGGAGGGGAAAAAAAAGCCAAAAAACCCCCAAACCAACAAACCCCAACACACATCTCAAAGCACATTAATCTCGAAATTCTGTGGGGAGTGTAGTCACATTCACTTGATAAATAGTTGCTTTTCATAGAAACATTGTGTGTCTGATAGAGATAACATCAAGTTTATTTCTTCTTTAATTTTGAGCCAGCAATAAGAAATTACACTGAGCCCAAACAAGCCAAATTCTTTAACAGTATTGTACTGCCCCAATGAAAAGCTTGTAAAAATAAATCCTGCCACTGCTT
Source organism: Machaerirhynchus nigripectus (assembly GCA_013397975.1). NCBI lineage: Eukaryota > Metazoa > Chordata > Aves > Passeriformes > Dicruridae > Machaerirhynchus > Machaerirhynchus nigripectus. The sequence goes on from VZRQ01002448.1 coordinate 1,903,702, forward strand.
CCATAGAATAAAAATCAGATTGTTAAGACACTGTACCTCCATTGAACTCAATACTCATCTACAACTGAGTGACAAAAATATTTGCACAAATTCAAAGCAATTCTGTTGCTTCTGTTCCTAACACTCCTATTCAGTGCCGTAACAGAAATAAGATGTTAAAGCAATATTCATGTCACAAATTTTATTTGGACTGACTTCACTGCTATTTACATTACCAGTTTTGCTAAAATGAATAAAGCATAGATATAACTACAGCTTACTTTCTTAACACAGAAACATATGAGTAGTCACAAATCCACCCAGAAGTGACTTCTGGAAAACTGGGAATACAGACTTCAATGGTTGTTTAGGAGAAGGACTAGGAGAAGTTTAACCTTCAGTTCACCACAGTATGACACTCATCAGATAAGGTTAAATCTCAATAAAATAAGCACAGGAAGGGAGAACAGAGAGCTTGACTGCATGATGAGAAGCAGCAGGGTTGTTCATATGTCCAGTAGTGAGGACAAGGCAAGTTAATTGTTCAAATAGAAGGAAAGATTTCAGTTTATCCAGCTGCAGAGACCTTGGCTGATTTTAAAAGGCAAGTGGCAATTATTTTGTTTCACAAACAAAATTTGCCCTTTTATCCTATTATTGATGAGGTTTTGTCCTTACAGAGGAGTATGCTTGATGTAAGAAATTATATACAATTATGAGGAATAAATAAGTTAGATCATTTTAAAAAAGCTCAAAGAGACTTCCAGGCAATGCTGCAACTCCTGTCTTCAGCAAAAAACCATAAAAGTCTTTTGCATAAGAATTTTTATTTCTGTCTGGTGAACATACCACATTTAATGTATTTACATTACTGTACAAACCTGTGCCATTTACAAAGATAGGATTAACAGAGTAGTGCCCTAAGCTCAGATGTAGGAACATATAAAGATGGGTTTTGTTCTCAGTTTTTGTGCACTTCTGACAGCAGAGACAGCATTGATTAAAGTAAAGAAGCACAAAGCTACTTCTATATAAAACTCAGGTAGCCATGTATTTCTGAAATCCTCTATTGGTCAATTCTGACTTTGTATGTCTGACAAGCTTCCAAGACTTTCACTCAAAAATAATGAAGTCTAAAAGCAGAAAACATTGTCCAATCAAACCTTTTCCCACAACTTTCCCATTTGGTTTTGTCATTTCCCCATGTCTTAATTCCAATATGTGCACTTCCCTCCTACGGAAGTAATTTGGCTCATTCTTCTAGCTATCAGTCCCATGCTGTTCTGCCAGAAACAGATTTTTGTGTTTGCATCTGAGGAAGCAACCTGCTGAGTTCTGCTCTTCCAGATTTTGTTGATGAAATTTGTCTAAAGATTAAAACAAACAAAAAAAAATGCTCCTTGATAAGGTCAACTTCTTACCTCATGTTAAGCTCCTAAACATGTCACTTAGTCAAGAGCAGCCAAATGGTGCTTTAAACAGTTCTAATATACTGAAACTAAATTAAAAACTCCTACAAATAGGAGTGAACTGTAGATTTTTGTTGAGAAATCTACATTGTGTGAGCCTGTGAAACTAGTGTGACTTTAAACATGGACTTAAAAAAATGGAAGAAATAAAAGAGTAAAAACTACCAAGATTAAAAAAAAAAAAAAAAAGTATCTTGCTCTGTTTTTACGTGTACTCAAGTCCTAAAAGAACAACTTCTCCTCTGAATTGTAGGTGTCTAGAGGCATTTACAACTGGATTTCCATCAACTGCTCTGGGGATTGTCCTGGGTTTTACCTGACCTTCCCAAAACTTTTAGTGTAAGAAAAAAGCCTAGACTATTTGGAAACATTTTAATGAATTATTCAGCCAAATACCCAAATCCAGTTCTCTGCGTTTTTCCCCATCCATAGCCTTCAGAGGAAAAATAACCCTGTGCAGGGTGCACAAGACAGAATCCATGCACAGTCCAATACTGCAGGTTCAAGCATCAGTCATGCTTAGCTTAATGCAAAATAAACACAGAGTAAGAACTGGGGTATGGTCTAATGTTCCATTAGAATCCAGCTCTAGTTATTTGATTCCCCAGACTGTACCCTCTGAGTGTGCATATGAAAGTTAGCAAACACCACTTTCATTATTCACTCTTTTGTTAAAATTGTTCTTTAAATCCTTCCCTTGTCCTCCTCCTCTCCCTTTCTTTCTCCCTGCACAACTGACCTCCTCTGACATAGAAAGAACCTCACCAAACAGCAGAGACATCCATCCAGAAATACACGAGAGATGCCAGCAAATACATGTTGGGGTTACTGCAGGAAAAGAATGGAAAGAACTTCCAGAGCTACAAAGCTGAGAACTCACACTCGGAAACATGTCTGACTTGGCCTTCAGAGTTACTAACAGCCCCTCTTGTCTGGGGCTTATAGGTGGGGCAGAGGATTTGTGAAAAGAGCAGTAAGTACAGGCTTCCAGTCAAACTACAGTTTGGCATGAATAGAATCCTCTCCCATAGGGTGAGAGCTGAGAATGACAGCCAGCCTTGGGGCCTCTGTGAGATCGTCACTAGGAAACTTGTGCCTTGCTTGTTCTCAGTAAAAGGGATGTCTCTAAGGTGGTTACCATGCCCTTAAGTCCCTTTAACTAGTATAGAACACACTCCAGACCCGTGGCATTTCTCATTCAATTGAAAACAAAGAATCTGATTTTATCTAAATTAATTCCGGGGCTTCCCAGAATGAAGCAATTGTTTCTCTGAGTTACTCTATTTTAGTTAGTAGATTTATTCCCCCTAAGGCCATTTGGAAGCTGGACTGAAGCATCTCTCCACTGTCAGTGTTACAAAAGAATGTCTAATCAGACAGCGTACTGAAACCAGAGCAGCAGCGTGACCATCTCAACTGCACAACAAAAGAGAAGAGATGTAAGATAGGCAAAAATACTACATTGTCCTGCAGTTTAGAATAGAGCCCTTGGACAGCTTGCTGCAGACTGGACTGTGCCAGTTTCAGACTGCATAATTTCTGACCTCATTTAACTTGTCTTACAAGTAAGCTGCACAAGGAGTTAACAGGACTTCTGTGTTCTTCTGGAACTCTGACAGTCAGACAGCTTCAGGTTTCTCGTCCATACCTATGAGGATATTGTCCAAATAACTTTTTACCCTAAAGACAGTGGCACATGCACATAAAAAAAGGAAACCCAGCAAACTTTCCTTTTATCTCCTTTTAACAGTATAGGGTTTTTTAAAAATACATTATCTTGCATTATTATTTAAAAATCTATAGTAAAAAGCAAACTCGTTTTTAAATGGTTATTTGATACTTTCAATAATTAATTGGTTGTGTTTGAATACCAATTAAGATATGCGAACAACATTGATATGAAGTGACAGTCCATAAAGAGCCAGAACAGCATTCAAGGGGTCTTGCCTCAGGTCTGTGGCAGAATCAGCAGCACCTGCACAGTGTTCCTGATAAAACATTTGTCCAGCACATTCACAGAGACCTACATCATGGAAATTCTAAATATTATCCAGTCAATATAATCTTTACATCCTTACCATGACAAGTTTTTTCTAACATAAAACTTAAGTTTCCTTTGCCTCAGTTTAAATCTATTTCTTCTCATCTGCTCCACCAAACTGAAAAAACAGCCTTCCCATTAGTACTCAAAAGCATTTGAAGATTATGTCTGCCTGTAGCACCAGTCTTCCAATCTTTAGAATAAACAACATGAATTCATTCAAATTTCCCTCAGAGGTAAGATTTTAAAATCTCTTAAGGATAATCCCTGCTGCTGTTTCTCTCCAAACTGTTCACTACTTTCCTGAAAAGCAGTGCAAAAACCCAAGGATTCCAGCCAAGATCTCACTAATGCTGAGCAGGATGGAAAGTGTGCAGGCTGCGAGCCCTCCTAGAGATGCCAACGTCTAGGATGAGTGAGCCATCCACAAGAGCGCAACAGGAAATTCCAGCAAGTTTTCCAGCTCCAATCTCTAGAAATTTGAATAGCAACAGAATGGTTTGGGTCCATTTTCTGTTTCAGACATTTCTATCTCTGCAAGAGAAAGAGCTGCCTATGAGCAACTGGGTGGTTCTCTACTCACTCCATGTCTGCTCTCACTCACAGGAATTCTTTTTTCCATGTCTTACATTATGAAAATGCTCCAAAGCTTTAGTAACTATTTGTGATAGTTACTAAATTAACCATGATGAGCCACTTTCAACCAAGTATATATTTATTAAAAAAAAAAAAAAAGAAGAAACCAAAAAACCACACTTGCACAAAACAGAAGCCATTTGTTCCCAGAACTTTATTCAGATTACATGTCTTACTTTACTATTTTCACATTTACCTTTCAGTTCACAAAGTCTGAATGTTTCTAATGCTTACCTTTCTGTGTTCAACTGAAGGCTGTGGGACGACAAACTGAAATCCCAGCACTGCTAGGGAACTGAGAAGTCTGAAAAGGCAAACAGTGAAGCAGAACAGATAATTACTACTAATACAAACAACACATCTACTACATATTACAGGGCTTCACACTGCAAGAAAATATTTAGACGCTTGAATACCATTGCTAACCAAAGCAGACTCACTAAACCGTATGAAATGGTCTTACAAGATTCTGTTCACAGCAGGCTCATGCCTGAACGTATGAACCAGGTTCATACATAGATTTGTCCAGCTATAAAGCAAAAGTGAACCAAATAGAATCCATTGATAGTATTTCACATAACTTCATGTTTAAATTAAAAAATTCCTGGCAGTGCATATTTTAACACCTCAGCATTCGGAGTTAAACTGACATATGCTTTGCAAGTTTTCTAAAGTGCTAGGAATTCACCCGCCTGTGGACCACATCTGCTTCTAGCTCTGGCTCCTCATTTTACAGATGAACACTCCACCTCCAGCACACAGGAAACAGAAAATTGCCTAACACTTGTGAAAATTGAATAACCTAATGGGCACAGAAGATGGAAAGTAGTGGACACAGCCCACCAGAGACTCAGGATAAGCAGCCAAGCATCACCCCAGTCCCCACATCTTCAGTCTGAAAGGAGTCATAATGGGAACCAAGCCCAAACAAACTGTTCTGTCAAGCCTCACCACTGTAGTGACTCCTAGGAGCCTGTTACAACTTAGGCACAGTTAGGTCAGTCTTTTGTTTGCTTTAACTTGCAACAGAGACTGGTTTGTCTCCTTCTAACAAGCCCCTTCACCAGAAAACACGGTCAGGTATGTCAAATAGGATCAAGGAATCTTTATTTGTACCAGGAGTTTGACTTTTCAGTCTACAAAGAGTATGTTTCAGACCCATTACGAGGGGAAAAGCTGCTAATGATTTGCTGAATTTCAATGCAGAAGTAAAACTGATGGATTTGGATAAAAAATACACATCTGCAAACTAATGGACCAGGCAAAATCCAGTTGCATTTTCTATTCACAGCTCACTCCTTTGCTACCTACCCAGTAACCCTTTAAATATTTCTTACTGTTTCAGGTATTTCTGAAACATACCTCCTAAAGAGAAAGGGGTTTTTTTAATACTAAGCATTTCATTACCACCAATACAAATATTCTTCAGCTAGGGAGAATGTTTGTGTTTTCTGTGTTTGTTCTTGGTAACATACTGCAAAAGGAACCATTAGGTAAGTATTGATTGCAAATGCCATACATGGTCTATCATCACCTCATCATTTATGCCCCTCTCTATCAAAGCAATAAACCAGTTAAAGGCTAGAAAAAGTCATTACTTCTTTACTACCACATCAATTTAGAAAAAAAGAAAAATAAGCCCTTTAAAAAGTGTTAGAAGGAAGTACTGTATTTCACAAAGCTATCATTTGTGATAAAACAAAGTACAGTGGAGGTGGCTGAAATCAGAGCCAGTGTAAGACGCTATAAAGAAATCACAGTAGGAGTCAAAACATGCAGTTCAGAGCAGGGCCCAATCACAGAGTAGTAGATAGAAGCCAAAGGCACAAATGAATAAACTGATTTGCAAAACACACCTGAAATCAAAGGCAGAAATAGAACTCAGACCTCCAAACTGCAAAATTACAGCATCAAGTCTGTCTGCAGCTCACCTGCCTATCTCTTTTCCAAGTGCTTAAGTGATCCCCCAACTCTTCTCAGTGAAAAATGACAAGCCTCTAAGGAGGTGGAGTGCAGTGTCTGACAGGCCCAACCTACATCCTCTACAAATTATATTTAACTTCCTTCTCAGAATCTTCCTACCCGCCCCTGCTCCCTTATGGCTTCTGCTCCCTATAATCCCTCAGAGCATGTGAAAGAAAGTTCAGACTTTCTGTGGGGAAATGAATGCTTTCATCCTCAACAGGACAGGATTTTTCTGATCAGTCTGACAGTTTACAGATTTCCATGTGTAAATTCTTCTGAAATCATGCACAAGGTTGTGAGTTCTGAGCTGAATGAGAACTGTAATCTTCAAAGCAAATTACTTTCCAGATTAAAGTTTTCAGTTCTAAATGCAAACTTTTAGTATATGTGTGATTACTCTGTGCCAGGCTTTTCCTGACCATTCTTTAAGGAGGTTGCACTGCAATCACCATCTGTATGTATGTGGCTGAAGGACAATAAAGATAGATTTTGAATTTGCTTCTTTTTCTGCAGTTGGATCTGTCAGAAACAACGGTTATCAAGCTACTATTTCAAACACACAGGAAATTTGCCAGGAATACTTAAGCTATCCTGAGGTAAGCCCCTACCTTCAAATCAGTGTGTGGCAATTTGATTTTTTTAATGTTATTTCCCTCAGCAGCTTGCTTTGGCTAACTCCTCTGGGCCAGGCTTTTTTATTTGTCATGCGTGACTAACTTTAGGCCTCCCAAGCTACAAAAATAGCCTTCTCCAATTTCAGTGGGTTTGGTTCAGGTATTCTCACAGTGCAGAAAAACCAAAAAGAACAAGTGCTCCTCAAAATAAGGCAAAACTTTCCAAGTACACCTGAACAGGTGAGGTACCAATTGCAGCTGATTGATGGCTGTGTAACTCAGGTCTCTAAGAACCTTGCTGGTACAGCCCCTGCTCTCACAGTTAAGGCACTATTTGGAGCCAAGCACCTAGTTTGAAGCAAAGTCAGACTTTAAATTGTCTCACTTTCTTTTACTGGCAACACCAATTGCCAGTAATATAAAAACATATAAATATAAGCGTAAATACAAACAACCGGGGAAGAGGAGGAGGCACAAGCCCAAAGCAAAGCAATATTGGGTCTATTGTAGGAGTAGCTTGAAAAATTTTGCAATTTATACTTCATTTAGGAACACCTCTCAGAGATCTTCCTAGCCAGTGCAGTGAGTGTTAGCTCAGCATGAATGCAGCCATAGGGTACCAAAGCAGATCTCTCACATGGTTGCTGTCCCTTAGCAGGTGCATTTTATGGAGGAATATTATGGCCAAATGTGGCTTGTCCAGATACATGTCAAAGCATTTTAGCCAAGCGATCAGTACTGACTAGTGCAGTATGGCTCTTGTCTCAAATTCCTGACTTCCTCCCAAATCTGCTGAAGAGCCCAAGTCTGGGACAGCTTGGGAGGAGCTCTGCAGGTCATCTTTCAACAGGAAAAATAACACTGGTAGTGTCAGTCTTGTGTGACAGATCCATTTGATGGGAAATCTGCCCTGGCATTATTAGGAGGGTGCCAAAACTGCAATTCAAAGATTGATGTCTCAAACTCAGAAGAAGCAAGGTTGGAGCAGAGGTGTTACTGTAACTCCATCCAAAAGACAAAGCACTCAGCTGGCATTCCTTGCAGGAGGTCAGCCTGTGTTTGTGTGGCATCAGGGCTGCCTGTCTGCTCTGAATCTGCTCGCCCAAGGACAGGGCAGAACCGGACAGACCAGCTTAGAAACAGCTGAATGTTTCCTTTGTTAGGAAAGCTGTTTGAAAGGTCTTTCTATGCTTGCCCACTGGCAAACTGTTTCAGGAATGCATAAGACAAATCCCTGAATGAATTGCAGCACAGGTACTAAAACATGTAAATCAGTAATTTAAGCCCAGTGACTGTAATTGTGCAGGCTCATCAAAACACAGGAACTTTCCAATAATATAGACCACCACACTGGCACACACTAACAGATGCTCTAAGCATGAACAAACACTGAGAACTTTCTTTTTTCACTATCACCCAAGAATGCTATGTCTGGTATGCATATACTTGAGTATTTGGTCTTGGGACAAGATTTTTATTTACTCTCCTACGATACAGACACTTTTAACAGCAGAGCAAGAGACCACCAAATTGAAATTTACTGCAGTGTGTTAAGAGCATATTAAATAAGATTTAAAATGTTTTATTGCACCACTTACCTCAAAGAAACTATTAAACTGTCTACCATGATCTTTTGATGCAAGGTATCTTGAAGTGAAAAATACCTCTTCACTGTGGTACAGTGCAATGCCAATCACACACAAATCCTACAGAAAGAAAGGAGAAAAACAATTAACACTGCTTTTTCAGTATTTTCCATATAAAACTGCATACAGACCTACATTAGTCATCTCTACTTCAATTCCTGGGACTCTACAGCAATTCAAACAGAATATCCAGTATGTGTTACAGGAATAAAGTGTAAGCACACAATTTTTTGCAACAGGATTTCAACATTACCAAAGTGCTCTGCAGAAAGACTGTGGGATGCAAAATCTTGGTTTGATTCCCAGTGAGGCAAATCTGATGTTAAACTTACTTGCCTTTTTAATTCACATTCCTGGTAGGTCACTTGTATAACAATAAAGCAAACAACCTTATTTAAAATCTTGTGTGAATAAAATTCATAGAACTGAAACTGGGTTACCAATTTCTAATGCACAGTAATATTATTCATACACTCTTCTTTTTGTGAGCAGTGCAAGGATGATGCTGCTGAGTGCTCATACAGTTTGCAGAAGAAAATTCTGAAGAGCAGCGTTGTTTCCTCTACACAGATGGAAAACCTACCACAATGAAGTTAAATGCCTTGCCCACAGTCAAGGAGGAAATCTGGGGTTAAACAGCATTCGGAATATAAATCTAACTGATCCTTATTTCTAAGTACTATCATTGCATCACGACTACTGTGAACACACAGAAAACCTACCAGGCCTTGGGAGGATTACCCAAGTACATTTTCATTTATTTGTAAATAATCTCAAATGTTCAGACATCTGGGAAGTTCTTATTTTATTAAATTTGTAATCCTATATTGGGCACCTAAAACGCACCAGAATTTTCAGGCAGGAAAGAAATCCTTGCACTAAGGACATACAGGATAAATCAGGAGGGCTGGGGGAGACTGGCAAGGAGGGAGGAAAATAGGAAATAAAACACTATTAAAACTGAATCTAAATCCATACATTTCAAAACTTGGTCAACTGCTGTCTGTATCTTTCCATTTACAAGTGGTTACATGTTGAAATGCAGTGCAGTGAAGAGCAACAAGACAACATTGCTGTTTGCAGATAAAGAGCTCTCAATTTCTGTCAGACAGCCAGATAATTGAAAACTGCCTAGAATGGGACAGGACCGACAAGAACGTAAGAAATGTGCAGTTAGATAAAGTACAGATCCTGCTGCTAGGAAAATGCAGATTGTTTGCATGTAACTGGACAGATTAAGTATTCCCCACCCACTCCTAAAAATCAAAGAACAATAAATTTGGTTTAGGAAATCACAAAATACATGTAACATCTTCAAAAAAGAATTGACTAATGATTTGATTATTTAGTTTTTTAAATGGAAGGCATGAAAAGTTGAGTGCTTGGGGAAGTATCACAGCAAAAGTCCTGTATGTAACAGGTTTGAGTTAGTCCTGAGGAAGAAAGCACTAAGGCTGAGGTAAACTTCATCCTCTCCCGCAGTTTCACAGTTGTCAGTAGATCTAAGAGGTTTTCTCAAACTTATTCACTGTTTTTGCTACTTAACATTGTAAAATTGGCTTGTTGTAAGATGGGAAGCACTTCTGAAAACAGATTTTTAGTCTAGCTGTCCTGCAACACTTCACATCATTTGAGATTTTAACACATTCAGTAAAAGCGACATTCCTTTAAACGTTAGGCAAGTCCACACCTCCAGCACCACTACCAGGCATTTAGACAGATCCCCTAACACAGGACTTACTCATTCTGAACTGAGAAGGAAACAAATATCTCACTGCCTACAACCTGGCATACTGAGGCAATAGTCGTTTATATCACTTAGTGGAGATGGAGAATCTCCCTGTAACACGGATTGTAACCAACATGGTTTCAAGTTCTTATCACCTTGCATTTTTTTCCAGATGTACTCTCTTTCGGATTTTTCACTCCACAAGAATCTTTTCATCCAACAACCTCGCGGAGTGACACAGTCTCAAAAGAACACTGCTACAAGATATAAAAACACCAAAAAAAGCAATGTACACGCCACTAATCCCTTCTATAAACTGCAACTCATTTGAAAAGCAGAAATGATAATATGATAGATCTAGTTTTGCAAAGAAAAAAGAGAAGGACCCTGAGTGTTTCTGGAGTCTGTTCTTAAAAGAGTGCTTTAAGTCCATGCATATGTTTTCAATTTTTTTCAGTTCATTTGTATCTTCATTGTCAATGGCAGGCTGCATTACTAACTCTACTTTCAACTGTATTTCAATGCCTTTTGCAAAACACCTCTTACCACAACTCACAGATGCATTTCTTTTGAAGTACCTTTTGTAGCACATAGTGCAAAAACTGCTAAATATTGAAGTGACTTAAGAGCTTGTTTTCCAAATTATTTAAGACCTTAGGTGCTTACAGCCTACTGAAAGGCATGTCATTTTGGCAGTGGTGTCTTTGATATGAAAATGTGCAAACGTGACAATCATTTTCCCTCCAGAAGATCCAGGGCAAAATGAATACCTGAAATGGCTACACAGTTAACACCAGGATTGAATAACATGAATTTGGCAGGGAAACTTTCAAAAGCCTGATGAAGTGTACTTGTGCTCTTAAAGTCTTGCATTGTAAAAGTCAAATTGCCTTCCCAGAAGGGGCTGAAAAGCGCTACAGACCTAACTAGCAAAAGACTCTCTAGTAACCCTGCATACAGCAGAATAGATATCAATGTCTCAACTGGAACAACCCACACTCTTCTACTTCACAGAGTCAGCAAGACTCCACTGCATTAAAATACTTGACATTTCAGCAGTCTTCCCTATTTCACTTCCACGCTGGATGAAAACAAGATCAATCTGTGAAACTGGGTGGAGGAAAAAAAAAAAACCAAACAACAAAAACACACCCCTCCCAGAAAACCAATCAATCAAACAAACCAACCCACCTGACAGGATGGAATAGAATTCAAAGCTCTCCAGAGTGACGGGATGACAAGCAAAGCGAGAGGTGTTTCATTGCATTTAATAAAATGTGCATTGAGTCACAGAAAATGATTAAAGGACCCTGCTTTAGTCTCCTCCCCTTTCACACTGCAGGTGAGTGGTTTTAACACCTTCCAACTGCTGCTGGCAGTCTCAGCAGTTACCCTACCAAGCAATGAGCCAACCATAACCATCCCTTAATTTGGTATTTACTGACATTTACCAAGACTCTTTCTCCCAACATTAGAAAATAAAAATACTAATTTGTAATGGAGATTTCAAAAAGGGGTGGAGATGGATAATGGCAGTAAAAATAAAAACCGAATAGGATCATAGGCAATCACAGAAATTTGCTGATAAGGTCAAAAAAAGATTTCTCAAAGAGTTAAATGACACAATACACAGAATTAGCTGGACAGACACCACAGACACTGTACAGAAAGTTAAGAAAAGAGGAAGAAAGTCCTTCTGGGAAGTCAAAGGTAAGATTTACCCTTCGGCTAATTAACTTCAAGAAATGTCTTCCTACCAAGAGGTTTGAAATTTTGCAGAAAGCCAATGTTATCCTAACCTCTTAATTATCATGGGACCACTCACATGTGGTTTTTCATGTGACTGTACCCTTTGTGTATTGTGAGTGGAGGGTATTTCACTTCCATGAATTCCAATGTCATTTTAGCATCACTCTATACTTCTTGTAAGTCCTGTCAATACACATATATCCATTTGCATCTATGTATTAACTGTAACAGAAATTCCTGAACGTGTGTGTGTACGGTACCTACTTAAACAATCCAAGACCCTCTATTTTAACTCGCAACAGGAGATTTATCGTATAGAAACATATGCTAACTCAACAGAGTTCAGAAGTGCTCTGAGCTTTTAGCCTCTTTTACGTTGGTGACTTACATATATATGGAGCCAACTTCAATTTCCTTCAGTATTTACCTTTTTGGTCAGATTACGTATCTTGCCAGCCACTGACAATGGCAACTTGAAGTAGCTATGAAAGTTGAGCATTGTTCCAAAGTTGTGTTTTCACTGATATGAAAAGTTCTCATTTTGTAATATTGTGGGGTGGGATCATAAACGAAGAATATCTAGATATCTAGAAATACTTCAAATAAAATATTACACCCTTTAAGATTGCCTTTGACTCTGTTGCCTTGCACATTGGTAAAGTACAGTGTATCTGTTAGTTTAGTTGTTCAAATCTATTAAATCATGTTCAGTGCAAGTCCTTTGGACTGCATCCAAAATTCACTACATTCACAAGACTTTGATAAAGCACTCACAGTGTGCCAGGTTTATCTAGCTACATAATTTGTGCATACATCCAACAGCTTGAACGGCAGCTGTTGACACCTACCACCAGAGTTTTAATCTCTTCAAATATTCATTAACTACATTAAAACATACACTTGTCTCTGAAAGCTGCATAACAGAGAAATCTAGCATTAGATCTGATGAAAAGTTCTGATACTTACACGGAACAAACACTTTATTAAAACAAAAATGGCAAGTTACTCCACCTAACCCTGCAGGTACTTTTCTTTTTTATTTTAAATGCTTTGAGAACTTTCAGGTTCTCCTTCTGGGTGTGCCCAGCACTACTGCAGTCCAAGAAAGCTCAGTGCCTGTCTCCAATGTAAGCTCGATCAAGATCCAGTTTTCATTTCTTTGCCTAAAATCTCACACGCAGAGAGTGCAGTAAGTGTGCTCCACAAACAACATCATGCCCCGAGCCGTGCCCGTGTCTCTTACTGACAAACGGAACCAATTGTGTTTTAGGCGCAGCCTCGGGCCCGCGGCTTTGGCTCAGGGCTCGGTGAGTCACGGCCCGCGCCGGGCGCCTGAGTCACGCCAAGGGCGGGGCGGGAGGGAGGGAGGGAGGGAGGGAAGGGAGAGCGGCACCCCCGGGGCCTGGGCCGCGCCTCAGCCACAGCAGCGCCCGCGCCTCAGCCACAGCAGCGCCCGCGCCTCAGCCACAGCAGCGCCCGCGCCTCAGCCACAGCAGCGCCCGCGCGGGGAGCGGGGCCGCCGCTCTGGAGCCCGGCCTTCTGCACAGGGGCACCCAACGCCCGGGGTGAACCGTGGGGAGGCTGAGAGCCATCCTGGAGGACTCAGGGATTTTGGTCCTGTTTCTAGAGCGTTAGTTCAGTAAATGTTTCACTTCTCAGCGAACAATTTCAGCTCATTTATCTGGATTTCAGTGGAAGAACCGCGTAACCCGATTATTTGGCATCCAATCCTATAACATTTTATTGTTCTCTGGAAATCTAGGAGGCAAAGGTGGCGGAATCCAACCGTGACCATACACATGATTTCCCAAAATACCCATTCATAAAATGCAAATTTTGGCTTTTAAAAATATTGTTATGCTGGAGGGTGCCACAATTCAAACAATTTGCTTCCATCTTTGTTGAAGAATATATCATTTAAGATCAAACAAGGGTTGTGACATAAATCTTGCAAGTAAAGGGGAGAAGCAGGAAAGTGCTTGCTTATAGGTCATGAGCTGCAGTCATATTTGAGTAGCAGAACTTGTTTCTTTTAATTTTCCTTAATCTCTGTTCGTAACACTGATTATATATTCGCTGAATGTGCACTAGTAATAAAAATAGGTTAAAAGTGAAAGGATTACAATAATGAGCCTGGTCTAAAACTTACTAAACTCAATAATTGGCTTAAATATGGATTTAAGACCATGGGTCTGATAATAAATTAAAGTATATTGTTGTGGTATGAAGTATGACATATAGTTAGCCGATTGACACCCAGTTCAATTGCAAAGAAAACATGCTGGAATAGCAGTGTTAAACTGATTAGTAATTCTGACATTATTTACATTAATCAAATTCTGAGAAGGTAGTTTATGTGGAGCTCAGATTTACAAACTTTAAGAAGAATCCAGAAAACACAAAATCGAGTGTCAGAAAAATTGAATTAATTGTTCTTTTTTAGGTCTTTGAAATAATAACCCAGAGGAATGATAGTTTCTCAAGATTCAGGCTGCACCAAAATTGCCATTGTTAGTCTGATTTTATCCCCTTTTTTACCTTTTGGAAGTATTAGATAATTCTCACAAAAGCATTTAAAGTTCTCATGTGCAGTTTCCAGGCAGAGGACAATTATGTAAAACATAAAATGAATCACAAAAATGAGATCATATCACTCTCCAAACTGACAGAGATTTTTGAGATGTAACTGTGTGGAAACAATTGCAAACCTATCTTAAGTTCATTTCAGGATTTCAGAGTGATAGGTTGTTCAATTTGGCCAAATCCCTGGTATGAGTTTTAAAACTCTGCTTAGCAACCACATGGTCGTTGCTTTTTTTACCTTCCCTTCTCTGTCTAAAGAGATAATGTAGGAATCTTGATACCAGCTTCTCACCATTAACTGCTTTAAGGAATTCTAACTCTTGTCATAGCTGTTCTGTATAACTAGTGCAGAACAAACTGGAAAGACCTCATACAAAACAAGTGTGCAGAGACTGAGCAGTTCTGTTCCCGTATAAAAGACCTTACTCAATGTTCAACTGGTATATTCTACCTGTGCTGTGTAAATATGGCTGAATATTCCCTTTGCCCACAGATCTGCTAACAGCCATTGCACACACAACCATTAAGAGCTCCCTGTCCCACACTTAACCACCCCAGAGGATTTAAAGCTTCTAGCAGTTTCAGCATTTGAAAACCATGAAAGGTGCTTATCACAGCTCTACATAATAGAAACTATCACCTCTTCTAACAAGACACACTCAGTATATTTTAATAAATTTTCCTTTTCTTGTAAGGAACTTTTTTGCTACAATCTGGGTCTTCTAAACCAAGAAGGTACTGAACATGTAAGAGGAAGGGGGAGATTACATGTTAAAGGTCCTTTTCATTAAACAATCTTTCTTAAGCAATCATTCCATAATCCTGATCAACATTTATCTGATTACTGATATAGAAAGATACAAAAAAACCCAAAACATTTAACAGCCTAAAAAGTCAGGTAGAAAGACCTGAAATCTCTATAAGCACTGATACAAAACAGGTGAAGCCCTCATTGTTATGACAAGCAAGAGAAACAAATCTGTGTGAACACTGCTATGATTAAACATCGCCTGTCTTGCCTGCAAAATGAGCAGTAACAGCACAAATTTGTTTCCAACAAGTTCCTGTTCTAAGTATTTTTCTACCAAGTGTAAGTAGGTGGAGTGGTGTTCTGGATTTGGTTCATGTACTGTTTTGAGACCCACTCCATTTTGTGGAAACTCAGGTAAAACTGTCTGCTGTGACTGGCAGTTAGAATGCCCTGGATGGAAATAAGTGAGAAGGATCACATATGAAATGTCAGTCTGCAAGTGTATTTATTTAGTAGAAGTCTTAACAATACTGATATTGCAAGGCATATAACTGCATTTCAGAACAACCTGGAATAACAGAAATTTCTTAGAGCCTCTGTTAGCCATACTGATTTCTTTACCTGTAAATACGTCAAAGAATATTAACTTTTCTTATGCTCTTTTTAGGACTTGGTTAATGAAGGCCATTTTCAGAATCAAAGAAAAGCTTCTAACTTTCAACTTTTCTTAGTCTGTGTCTTCAAAACAGGCTCCCAACAGCATTTAACTGGTGGTTCTGAGGATCTACTGTCTTTTGCATGAAAACCAAGGACCCACCAGCCTCACTCAGAGAGTTATAACACACCCTGTTTGAAAAGGTCATAGAAAACAAGTATTTCAAAAAAGCTAATTGAAGGCACATGTACAAGGAAAGTAAAACACAACATATTTCAGGAGTATAATCAGCTATTTCTTAGTAATGCAGCTGGGAGACTACCCCCTCATTATGTAAAAATCACGTATATTACATAATTATTGTGAAGTTAGAAGACACCTTCCTTTTGCAAAGAGGAAACATGATTTTTCAGCCATCTGTTTAATAAGAATGTCAGCCTGGCAGACAGAAGTCTTCTTTTTTCATTTTTTTAAACTGCTTCCCATGAGAGTGGTGTTCAATAAACATCGTAAATACGTGTCTAAGCATCAATATGCTCCACATGGTAAAAGAAAGGACAAAGTATAGGAAGCTGTGCCCCAGAGAATAATTTTTATAGTATTAGGCAACATTCGGCATCATATATAGGTGAAGAACAAGGATTCCTGTTGCTAATGTACCCTCTGAAAGAATATTTCATTTACTGGTAAATAGATGTGTGTGTCATTAACCTACCACAACTAACTCTCTGCATGGCTCCAACACAAATAGAAAAACTGATGTAAACTGCCCTTGACATAAATTAAAGCTGATTCACAGTGACAGGATAGTAAAAGGAGTCAGCAATTGCTCTGTGAACTCACAGAAACATTTCTAACAATATAAAAATCCTGACTTCCTACCTGTGATTTCCTAAGGAAGAAATTAAACAGTAGAGGAAGGCTTAAAAATATCACAGTACTCATAAAAAATTCTTTAAAATTTAAAAAAGAATTGTCCACATGAAGGTATTAACCTGAACACTTACAATTTCAAAATACTAACTTTTACAAAGTTCCTTCTGTTCTACTGGCGTGATTTCTGAGGTGTTGGGGTACCAGTGTCAGAACACAACATGGAGGACAGTATTCAATGTGGATTTGAAATCTTCTCTTGCTTATTCAGAAATAAAATATTTTCTTCAGAGTATCAGTGGCAATCACCTCTCTGCATAAGTAATACCTCCAAATAACAATGCTTTCTGGCAATATTCCTACATTATCCAGAGCAGACAAGTGATAAAAGTGTTTCAGTACAAGGATGCTGCAAAAGTCAAACCAAACCACTTTTAAAGCTGTTAGTCAACCTCTAATGGCTCAGCTAAGCCTTCTTAGTCCTTGAAAGAGATCACTTTGCAGCTTCTAGTTACCAGAGAAAACAGACTTGTCAAGATTGACTAGGTGTTTCTCTTCTGCGTAGCTATTCATATCCACTATCATCAGAGATGTTTAATTTTCTAAAGTTAAACTCTGTGCAGAGGAACAGTTACTAACTGGAACATGTATCTATAAATACAACACAGGCATCTATTGAAATCAGCATTAATATCCTTGGGATTCAATTTTCAACTTCAGCTACAGTGACTCCAAGGGCTTCTGTAGCATTATTCTTAGTGTACTAAACTATGCAGGGTATAAAAACAAATTTCTGGGGAACTTCAGAGATTTCTCTGCCTGTTATGTAGCTCTCTGCTTTGGGTTAGGCATTGTGAAGAAAGGCTGGAATTCCCTCAAGACTGAATGGGTCTTTGACACAGAAGAACAATTAGGGGGAAGAAAACCCAAACAATCCCAACCCAAACCTATTTGTTAGTACAGGTAAAAGCAAGGCAATTCGGTGTCAGTTTATTAGTCCATATACTTAGAAATAAAATACATTAATAAATGGATATGCCAGGCCACAACCCAACAAGGCTCTCTCCCCTGCAGTCTGGCAGCAAAGGAACAATATCTTGGTAGTCCAAGGACTATCCCCAGAGTTTCAGTGCAGGGCTGCACTGCAAACTACTGGCTCCTTTACTTTCTCTAATGGAGATTAATGTGGGCATGCATCCCAAAATAACTCATCAAATCCTTTTCTACACAAGTTTTCAAGGACAAGTGTTTTAACATACATTTCAATAGTGCCAAAACTGGAAGGAAAAACACCACAGGTACCTACTGATGCACATTTTGTACTAACAAATGTCCAAGAAAAAGTGAGTAATAGACTCTAAACTTGATGAAAATCCTCTTCCCTTCAGTCCTCTTCTGCAGTCAGCAAACTGCTTTATTTTGGCAAAAAGAAGAGATTTCTCTTTTCCATCGTGCAATTCCTGCATGACTTGGGCCTCACGTCAATCAGTGACCAGCACTGCTCAGGTGACAGCAGTGTTGTAAGCCCGTTGTCATGGAAAAGCTGGGCAACAGCTTGAAGCTGCTGTACTGTACTGGGGCATGGAGGGACAGAGATGCACCATCTTAAACATTCAAATAACACCTTGTCCTCTAGCACTTGGAATAATTTGGGCACTAAACACTTGCTTAATAGTTTCAGTACATGAGAGCAACACAAGGCTTCAACTGAGCAGAGGCCAGACACAAGGATGCAGAACTTCTCAGGTACCCGTGTGGGAATATATTTTAGGGACCACTGAAAAGTAAGTGACACATGTCCAAAATAAACAGTGCTGAGATTATTATGGTATTCTGGTAACTGCTGAACATGCCTTTGCTCAATAAAGCATAAAAATATTGACTATTCTTCTGTTCTGAAGGAAATGTCATACACATAATAGCAAGACTTGGATGCTTCATTTTTTAAGAGGAGGTACAGAAAACTGCTAGATCACAGACAGAAAAACAGTTCACCATGTAGCTTACACATCTTCATTGTGCATTTCAGAGTCTAGGCTCCTGAAACATCTTGAAATGAATGAGTTGTGCAAGATTGCTTAAATTACTTTGTTACTAAATAATACTGTAAGAATTATGAGATTCTAACTTATTTCTCATTAAAATTCTCTCTGATGTGAGGCTTCCCACATACTGGTACGGAAATGCAACAACGGAATTTGAGGATTTATTGTTTTCTTTTATGTTTCTACAAAATTATGAATAATAGGTCTAATGAGAGGTCTTGCAAGAGCACTGTGAAATTAAGTATTTTTTTTCATAATTTTGAAATAGAATACCAGGGAACTTCAATCCAACATGAAACAGTAAACTATCAATGGATCTCTGACAGCCAGCTGGAAGAACGGCAGTAAGTTACCTTGTACATCTTTTGCAAATATTAAATTCTGCATGCAAGTAAATACAGGGATAACTCAGAGAACACACTAAAGGACTGTTTCACAGAGTTCTATATAGCTTTCATCCACAATAAAATTTAGATGAGGTCTCCAGAACAACAACATAGACATTCAATATGTTTATCTGCTGAGCTTGATATAAATAGAATCTTACAAATAGTTCAGTTCCAAAACTGGACTGGCAACCAAGATAGTAGCATCAGATGCCAATTGTGCTGCCAAGCCTTTACCACTTAAAGGCGTACATTTGCAGAGGTGCATCTCTTTTCTATGGGAAGAAGATGTTAATGGAGAAAAAAGGGAAAACACTAAGCTTTAATTAGTAAAGATGGCAAACAGCACTATTTTTGTGTCTTTTCAAGAAATAGGTATTAAGATTCAGCATGATTAGTGACAGCAGAAGAAACTAAAATCATTATGTTCAGAAAACCAGAAACTATTTGCATTCTCAATTCTACCCTGAAGACAGATGCCACTGAATATCATTTTCCTGAAGCCCTTATTTGGTTCAGGTTCCAGAAATACCGTAATGCTTGTATCAAGCATACCTCCATGTGGTGAACCCTTCACCCTCCTGCATTTTAAACTTGAACTGCAAGATCCTTTAAGCATTGGGAGAGGGAGCTGTTTATTCTTATCCTGTCAGCTTGAAAGGGATTTTAGACATCCTACAAATCTTGTCTTGCTGCTATGCCTAATGTGTTCTGGTGGTCTAGATGACAGTTAGTATTTCAGTCCATTTAATGTAAACTGCATGAACTGTTACACTCCTCCGGGAGATACCAGTCCTTGACACAAAAACACAAAGATCATCATACATTCAAGGAATCTTGGGCTTTCCTTCACTGAGCAGGGAAGTTGAAACCTTTCACCAGCTGCAGATTAAAATCTCCCTATTAGGAAGTTTATGGTTTGGAAGATGCCATCCAGTGGCCTGTGAAGAATAAGTTTATGGTTGAGAGATAAAAGATCCTAACCTTGCAGAATCACCAACAGCCCTTGTCACCCTTGCTAATAGCATTATTCAAAAAACGTAAACAAGTCAGGAAGATGCCTTTCTGACTTCCAGTCATCCTTTCCAGGTCAGGTTCTAGTCTTGAGTTTTTCTCAGCCTGTAAGTAAACTCAATACTGCTCCCAATAGAGCTTTGCTTGGCAGTAGGACTAAGACGTGATTGTAGTCTGCCTTTGAAAGAACTGAATCAACTTTGCTACTTGAAAAGTCATTCACCAGAGCTAATGCACACAAGTACCCACTCTTCTATCTGCAAAAGGCAGAAGGGTTGAAGAGACAACACTGTAAGAAATACCATACTTCCCTATAATTCCTGCATGGGCTTGCAAAGAAAGGTAGGTTAAAGAAACCCCTTTTTGACAAAACACTGGAAACCAGCAGCACAATTAGTCACAGCATAGTAAAGAGGTGACTCTATCCTGCCTCCCCATTTAGCCATACACTACTTTATTCAGAATAAGGTAGCCCCAACATACTTGCAACACAGCAGTTTCAGCAAAATTATTATTCTTAGCTTTGTGAGACCCTGCACCTCACAGCTTAACGACATACCTGGATTGGGGGGGATACCTGGAGCGGGAAGTGTGACTACCATGATACAGGTCTACCCACTGACTGCATATATAGCCTTTTGGCTGTACATTTCAGATTAAGGTATTATTTTCTGTCTATATATAACAAAAGTTTTAACACAAGCATCTTTGCTCACTATCTCTGTTAATCAGATGTCGCTTAGAAACTGTACTTCATAGAGCTAGTTTTAGAGTTGGCAGCTGTGCAAGTCACAGTGAAGTCACTTCTCTCTTCTGACCACAGTAATAGCCAAATCTAATTCAGTGTATCAAAGTAATCTACAATCCAGAAATCTCTGCCACCATTATACCATGTTTAGGGACTTTTATAACCATTCCTGCTCAAGAAAACCTATTCAAGTGGCTGGGACTCGGCCTAAGCAAAGTGAATAGGGCCCTTATTGCATAAGGTAAAAAGAAATCAAAGGTCATCCCTTGGCAGTAGAGCCTGAACTTATTTGTGCTTGAGGGCAGGTTATTACAGCACATCGACCCTCACCTGATGTCACTTAATGCTTCAGGCAAAATACCCATGTGTCTGCAAACTGAAAAATGGGACTTAAAATGTGAATGTGAGACTTCTTGAATCTGCAAGACAACAAGAACAGCCTATTACAAAATGCTGGCAAATGAAACCAAGCAACTCCTCCAACACTGTGAACTTCATTTGCTGCTTTATATAATCCATATGCCAGAGGTGATAGAGTGATCCTTAAAAAAAGGGTGACCAAATTTCATATGTTGTCTTCTGGATTTGGGGTATTTTTAATCAGAGTCTACTGCTGTTGCACAAACTGCTTAAAGTAAGACAGTCTTATAGAGTGACTTTTAATCTTCTACTTGAGTACTCACTGTTGGAGATAGGTGAAGACTTGCTGAAAGGAATGCAACTCGAGTGGAATCACTCTGGGCACTGCTTCACACTGTGCTCCCTGCTCTAACATAATATCTGTATGGTGTGAGGAAACAGGCATTTTGCAAAGCCCAGAGTTTTGAAAAGCCCTTCTAACATAACTTTAAGAAAACAGCAAAACAAAAAGAAGAAACAAACCCCACCTTTCTGAATCTTCAAATGCCAGGAAGGTACCTTTGCAAACAGGTTCTCCCCCTCCTCCCATTTCAAAGCAGTAGAAACAATCACAACTAAACCACAAGCACTATGGTTCAAAAGAAATCAGAAAATGACAGTTTCTGTCCAGTTTTAACAGTATGAAAGCAGCAAAGATATTTTAGCCCTTTCATGCCCTCATGATTCAAAACTGCATAAGGATGTTTTTCTTGTTTAAAATAATTCTTAATTATTATTATTTAAATTTTAAACATGCTCACAACTATCACTCTGCATTCAGCCATGGGGTGATGAATTTGGCCAGCAACAAATACAGGCAGAAGGCACCACTTTATGACAACTGATTAATTACAGTAGCATTGTGAGTGCCTATGTAAGAAATCTGAACCTGATCCTGCAAAACTGTAAACATCACTATGGGAAAAAACAAGAGTACTGCAATTGCCATAATCTGAGCAAATCTCTGAACTGGAGGGGGGAAGTAAGAAAGGAAGAAAAAAAGATACAGTCTTTTTGGTGTGCAGTATGTATTAATGAGTACAAGCAATGCCTGAAGAAGAAAAGGGATAGAAGAAATTACATTTTTAATGGCTGTTTATCACTACAAAAAAAAATCAAAACCGACATCCTGCCTTAACCCCTGTGTTTCAACACATGAACAGTATTTCCTGGGCCAAGAAAACTGAACAATACTAACAGTTAATGGTTAACCCATTCTGTTCTTTTAAATCCTTATTCTTATGCTGATTTAGTAAAGTGCTTCAATTCCAGCAAATAGAGACCCTGAAGATCTGCAAGATTTGCCCACTATTCCCCACTCACTTCCCCAGTGAATGCAGCTCCACGGAACTACAAGAAAATGAGGCAGAGCTTTCATTTCTGCCAGATTAAGTAATTGCATCCATTCCATACAATTTATCACTCTTTTGGGCAGCTCGTGTCATGGGATGACATTTTATTGTAATTATGCAGGGTGGGATTGGACAGGCTCTTGCTTCTCTTTGCCAATCTGATAAGCAAAAATATTTCTTTTTTTTTACTTTCGTAGAAACTACATGTTTTAGATAAAAATAACAGAACAAAAATACAAGTATAATATACAAGCAACTAATGGTTTGATGTTACCAAGTCAGGACTACAGCAATCACCTTTGCTGTGGAAAAAAAATCCAGGACATCTGAATACTTTCCAAGTCAACATTTACTCTCAGATTAGTGTCAATAGATTTGCTGAATTTGCCATTTAGAGATAGGTTTGTCCTTCCATGCACTTCTCTGCAGCTAATCCAAAGGGAGTGTCAGGGGAATCCGCTTGATTCAGGATTACAGATTTTAGTCATACAATATTCAAGTATCCAAGTGACGTTTTTCTCCTGGGGGAGTAGTATCCGTGCTCACATATATCCAAGTGCTGATCCAGCGAGGCCAAGCACAACAGATGTTTTTCACCAAGAAGCAGGTTTCACGAAGAAGGGCTTTTAAAAAGGGCTTCTTTATCCATCCTCTTCCCAAAACCCGAGCAAAGAAAACACATTCCAGCTCGGACATCATGACTCACATAGAAGGCAACAAGCAGGAAACCACAGCACTTCTATCAGTATTACAGACAGTATCCTCAGGCTCCCAACAAACACTTCACTTTGGGAAGCCTTCTCCTCCAGTTCTCTTATCTCACCAGGCCGTGCAGTCCCAAAGGACAGACCCTGCCCCACCTCTTGGGCAAGCCAGGCCCAAGGTGTCACATCAGCCCTGCTTGTTCATAGACAAACTAGGAGAGTCTGCTCACTACCAGGTTTCTCTGCTAAACTTCATTTTGATGCAAGAAGAGGTCAATACAACCCAGTCAAAGATAAAGTTCAGAAGCTGGAACTTCTGTTGTCACGGCAGTTATCGCTTAAATTTAACAAAAGGGACTATTCTTTTATTAATGTTAGTATTTTAAGAAGCTTCGATTTAGGAAAAAAGCACAAGTAAGCAAAGTTAAATCAACAAAAATTACATTCAAAACAGGGCAGTTTTCTGTATTTCTCTCTACACTTAGTCACATATAGCTATATATAACTCATGACTTTATAGCAGTCTTATAGGAAGGGGAACAAAGGCTCACAGTTATGAACAAGCAGCTCCTCTGCAAAGGGATGAATTTTATCTACCAAGTCCTGTAATTTAAATATTTTTTTGGTACCCAGAGAGTCTTCCAAAGGCTCCAGTTCCTGGAACCAACTATACAACAAGTATAACTTATTAAGTTAAAGAACAAGTTACTAACTCTCGTACTGTCAAAGAAAACACTGGAAACTCATGGTTGAAACCAGTGGTCTTGTTTTCCAGGGACAAGAGCACATCATGTGGGCGTGGCCTGATCCGAAAGACACTGAAGTTACTGATAACCTTTTCCTTGACTTTACTGGCCCTTAGACCAGAGCTTTAAATAAAAGAGATAGTGGCTCTTGCACTTACTGAGAAAAAAATCTACAGAACTGATGGAAAAAAAGTAAATTTTTTAAAATAAATTTTTCCATATAAGGAGCCTGGAATCTTCCTGTGAAGGGAAATTCCAAAACCAGGACCAAAATAAATACTGAAGTGGGATGCCAAGTAGCAGCAGCACAGGACTGATGTGAAATAGCCAACAAGCAAGGCCTTAAGCTGTGATTTGCAGAAACACAGTATAAACCTATGAGACACATACTACATAATTTGGGTTCATTCATGTACAACAAATACTTTTATTCAAATGACTTTGTTTTTTTAGCATCTTTGCGTGCAGACTATCTTCAGGAAATTTAACAGTTGACCAACATCCTGTAATTATCATACCTAGTTCAGAGATAAAGAGCAGCCAACCCGAGTGTTGAAACCAGAAGCCCACGTTCACACGTCCTTCACCTCAGCAGCCCACAAGGCTACCTGCCCTCCCAAGGACTGGACTGAGATCCTATCTGCATTTCTAGTGCAAGAACAGTTCCTGTGGAGAAGCCCCACATTTAACACTTGGTACCACCATTTAAAAAATATGCACCAGATGTCTGTACAAGGCGTTGACAAGTGCTGACTGTTTAACAGCAACCAAAATTACGAACAGTGACCCATCTCTGGGAATGCCATAACCCTGCAGGGGTTACACAAATTTGATGTGTGACATGACACTCAAGTCCCCAAGAGAAAAATGGGTGGGACAGAACATTCCAGGAAGAGAAAACTGAGTTGGTTTAAATTACAGAATTTGAATCTGTTATTGTCACTAACACAAAGAACAAAAATTCAAATTAAAAAAAAAAATCAGGCAACACTAAAGCACATGGTTTCAGCTCTGCTCCCTTTATACAAAGTAAGATATGAGGCAAAATCAGTGTCCATCAGATCATTCTGTTAATCGGTCTTTTATCAATCTTATATCTGCTTAACATCCCTCTAATTAATCTTCTAAATGAGGTACTAAACCGTGCATTCTTCCTAAAAATCTCATATACATGATCAGAATTATCTAGTGTAAAGTACTAACCATCTTGAACAAAAACAAAGCTATTTCAGTGCAAAACACTGTTGCTTAACCTCCTATACATTAATGCAACCATGTTCATTGGTCACATATTGAACCACATATAACTTAATTAGCTTTACAATTACCCAAGTCGTGGTCCAAACTGCATCTAGATCAGGTAGAGCTGCTGTTTGAAAACAAAAGAACTAATAATGGAACTGTATATGTGCCTACTCAAGGGAACAAAGACTTACCATAGAATCTGTTCTTCAGCTAGCACTGTTACCACTGGAAGCATTTCACAATTAGAAGCTACAAAATGCTTTCCCTATTGACTCTGTGGTAAAAGGGCTACTATCAAGGTCCAAACTCTTTAAGAAGTTGGTTTGACACAGTAAGTTTTCTTTTACTTTTTTTCCTACTTGCAAAAAATAACAACCTTCCAAACCTGAAGCCTGTTATGATAACATAACACTACAGGGGATACAGCTAAAATTGCTTATGCATGGTTGACTTTGGAGTTCCTTGGGTTTTTTAAGTGCTTAACCGTCAAACCTTACTTTTCTTGTACAGAATTTAAAGCCCACAGAAATGTCTGCAATGACTGCACTTCACTGTGGATGATAAACCTGATTTTCAAAGTAAAAAAGAAAATCCCAAGTACCATTAAGTGTCTGACCAGCACTTCACCTCTGTTTATACTACAACTGCCACTGTGAACAGTCTGAATATCACACATCTGATGTCACATCACAGAGAACTGAGACTGCAGTGTGGAAACCCAGCTTTTCTGGTGTCACTGTCTGCACAGAATCATACACTGAGGCCAAAATGAGTCTTCAAGATGATCCTGCTTTTTTGTTTTGTTTTCAGCCTTCATTTAATGCACATCTGCCTAGCACAGTTACTCGGTTTGTTCTACAGCAAAACCCAAGATTTTGTACTGAGATCATAAAACTCATCACTGCCTGGGAGCAACCTAATTAATTTTCTACAATTAAATCTGCTGGAGCTCTGAAGGAACCTGCTGTATGAAATGCAGAAAGACAGATATCTTGCGATACGACAGTTCCAAGTGTTTCTGAGAGTTAGTCAGGAATCAAAAGTTGCTCCTTCAATTACAATGGAGCTATTTCAGGTTAAAGTCATCATCAGCAAGACCTGGGATTAGCCCTGATCCTATATAAAACCTGACAAGTTATGTTCAGGGCACAATTATGATAAATAATCCAGATTTCCTACCTATACTCATTTTGAAGAACTCCCTATGACAATCCACACCAGCTGGCCTCATATTTCTAACGTGGCTAAAAATGCTCATTTTGCCTTTCAACAAGAAAAGTGCTGCAGTCTCTCCTCCTAGTCTACTTAACTCCCACTAGATTCCCTGGAAATGGAGTTCCCTAGTGATGGAAAAGAAAGCATCAATAATTACAGGTGTCTAAAGAATTTCAGCAGTATCCAGTTTCATTTGAAACCCCTGATGATACTGAATCGGTAAAAATCACATCAACAAGTAGATTACTACTATGTTTACACCAGAAAGAGGTCCGAGTTGGCAAGGTACAGCTCAGTAGATCAACTTTCTAAGAGTGCACTGGCAGTTCCACAAATAGCAATAAACTCAGACAGATTTGGGCTATTTTCAGTTCCCGCTCTTGCCACAGAAGACAGGAAAAACGTGCACAGCGGACTGACAGAATATTAAGAGCCCATCAGGCAACTATTTAATCCATAACCTTATACCCTTGTATTGAGCTGCTAACCAGTAGTGCCTTAGACAGTGGTTTCTGATTAAAAAAAATAAATCACTGATTCATCAACAGGTGACACATGGAGTTACAAATATTTCTATTACTTTTGATGGTTATTCACAATATTGATGAACCAACTTATCTGTCATCTCTGCTAGCAGACATCAAGGTGCCCTTATGTTGTACTGAAATACTGCAAAAAAGCTCAGTTTGGTGGTCTCTTGATCAAAAAAATATATGAAAAAATTTTAAAAAATACAGAAAAGAGAAATTACACTGGCAAGACATACAGAAGAAAGGTGACAAAAAAAGCTAAGAATTCTTTAACTTGAAATAAAGAATAGCTGAGTTAGACAGATAATCAAAGTACACAGCTCTGAAATAGCACAGAGATAGTGTGCAGAAACCAAGCATAATTCATTTTATAAGGTTCATATAGTATCAGAGAGAAAATTTACAAGAAGCAAAAAGAAGTAGTTTTTGCACACAACATAGTAACCAGTAGAACTCACTGCTGTCAGCCTCTCTAAACTGTTCATGTATCTAGAATCTATAAAAAAGTAATTTGGATTAATTAATGTCAACTGTGTCAAGGGCTATAAAACACTCAGGTGTGGACACACTGACTGTTGCAAAAATGTAAAGCCGCAGCTGGAGAAGAAAAGGTATTTCAAGATTCACCTCTGCTACAGCACATACCCTGTAGCCTGACAACCGAGCACAAACAGCTCGAGTGTTGGTAGAATTAAAGGAGAGATGGTAACAAAGCCAGAGGCAGGAAAGCGTGAAGAGAAACACCGAACGCCAAACATGGTTCATGCTTTGCACACTGTGCTTAGTTAGACCAAAAGATCTGGCCCAAAGCAAGAACAACTGCAACACGCATTCTTCGTGAGGCGAGTTATCCACTTCTTTCCCTCTCCCATACAAACTACTGGATTCAACTCAGACTACGTGCAGCTACGGCTTCTGGTGGGACACCGAGGCAACACGAAGCAGCTCCTTACACTGCCTCTGGATGCAGCTCCTGGAAACCGAGCGTGCGAGGAGAGCAGCTTTGAAATGGCTACTTACACAGCCAAAACACGCGGCGCAGGAATCCCGCGGAGCGGAGCAGAGCCGAACGCGCTCCCGCAGCCCGGGCAGAGCGAGAGCCCGCGGGCCGCGGCTCCGAACGCACACCCGGCGCGGAGCAGCTCCTCAGCGCGGCCTCGGGCTCCGCCACGGCCGAGCGCCGCCGCCCCGGGCACTGC
>VZRQ01002448.1:1932107-2009871 GCA_013397975.1 Machaerirhynchus nigripectus
CGCCCGCTCCCTCCCTCCCTCCTTCCCCCGGCGGGCCGGCGCGCCAGGGGCGATGTCCAGCGGGGAAGCCTGCGAGGCGGAGGCGCAGCGGCACCGCACCTTCGAGCGCAGATGCCCACCCGCGTCCAGCCCCGCGCGGTGAGAGCGGCGCTCAGAGGCTGTCAGGGAGCGGAGCGCTGCCCCGGGCTGACCGCGCAGTCTCCTCAGCAGGAGCGGCCGGGCAGGTGCCGCTGCAGGGGCTCCGCCAACGCAGCCGTTCTGCGCGGCCAGAGCAGGGTAATGAGTACATTGTACTCCAGAAGGTTTCAGTTCTTCCAGCCATTCTCTCTTTGAGACGAAGGCAGTACGGCACCCCATACTGCTGCCCTCAGACACTACAAGAAAACGCGAGAGACTGTCATCTCCCTGCTCACTGGCTGGGTGAAAGACCATCTGCTTCCAGAAGCAATACTGACAACTAGAAAATAATACGTGGTCCTGACAGTGTTTGCTTAAAAGTCCGAGATTTGAAACCGAGCCAGTAACAGTGATACACTGGCACTGTGAAAAGCACACCACCGATAAGCAACTATGAGGAGGATCTTCTCTTGGTAACTTTTGAGTTAGCATCTGAGGAAAAAGCCTGGAATTGTGTCTCTGTTCCTGCTTTATATTAAGTGTACTGGCCGTAAGATCCCTAAGGGCATTTTCACTGAAAAGAGCAATAAAGTGTCCAGCATGAGCCCTAAACCTTAGAACCAGATAGTCACTGGCAACAGTTCATTGCAACATTCAGTTTTATGCTTTAAAAAACCCATGTTATTATTATTATTGTGCTGGAACTGGCCCAACCAGGTGAACATATTTATTTTAAAGCACAGCAAAACAGGTTGTTTCTTCTTGCCAACATTTTGGGCTCCATTACACTTGAACCCAGACAAAACAGTAAAAGATGATGTGTTGACTTTTCTATTCATTGCATAAGAAACCCTTCTCCATTCCCAAGTTCATGTACAGATAGATACAGGCTCTAAGCAAAAGATCTGCAGCAGAAAACTGACTTTTTCCTGTGTGTTCACCAGGCAATTGTCACAGCACAGCACTCCCATGCAGTTTCAGATGCCTTGTAGGCACCATGGCAGATCTTGGTTGCAAAAAGACAGCTGTACACAGCTGTATGTTAAAGATTTCTCACAGGCAAAGAAAAGCTGCGTAATAACGCTAAGAGAAGGGTAACTATGCTACCTCCAAGAGGTCTCATTCGTAGGAAGAAAACAGGTTTGGAAACCACAGATTTAATCTAGAAAGAATTCTGCCAGTCCCTCCTGAGTTATGAGGTGGTTTGGTACCGGGTAGAACTTGACCTGTGCTTCAGAACCTAGACTGAAGCCTGTTTGGCAGTGGTAGACAATCTCTCAGGAAGCAAATGCTGTGCTGCTCTGACCATGATCTGATGAAGTTCATAAATAAGTGACTAATTGCTAAGCCAGGTAGCATGTGAGCAAGACTAGCGCTGGCACGTTACAGTATTTTAGTTCTAATCTCTGCTGCAGAGTACACATTCTACTGCACCTACTCTGCCAATTGCGTGACTACTGTTTGCTTCGGGGAGACACAACTGCAGCCAGATGGACTAGAGACAGGAGTTCTTTTCAAGAGCAAAGACCTAAGTACTAAGGTATTATTAATTAATTACTGTACATCGTTTACATGGTGGGAATTCTCTGCTTGAGACAATTCCTAACTCCTGATATCGAAGAAAGATTACTTAACCTGTGCCAGTCTGAAAATTAGCTACCAAATTCTATCAGCTTTCAGGGGAGGAAGACTTGTTCTAAACTGAGGGCAGCTAACAGCATTAGCCTCCACTCTGAAGGTGCCAAAGCTGTTCAGCTGGGCACTGACAGCATCAGAAGAGTACATTAAAGCAGAGACCACGAGGAGGCCTTTTGAAAAGCCACGGAACATAACACTTGTCATTGTTTTCCCTCCCCTTCTCTTTTGCTGACTTTACTCTAATTTCCCTCTTGCTTGTTATTTGAGTTTTGGACTGATTGCTCCCTCCTAAGAGCTAATGCAGAGTTCTGTCTGTTATCCCTGTGTCTCCTCCTCCCCTTGCTGCTGCTGAACTGCTCAGAACAGCGTGCATCGTGTTTTCCCAGCAGTGCAGGAGGAAGTTGTCCTGCTGCTGAGAGGGTAAGGAGCAATCCTTCCTACCCCTTATCTGTGCAGCAGAGCAGCTGACACTCAATTTGTTCTGAACAACTGCAGAGTTACGAGTCCCCTCATTGTACTGCAATGTTACCTGATGTCTTTCATGGTCTCACTTAACAAACATGGCTATCTGATGAAAACCACCCAATATATTCAGGCTATTGCCTGCTTTTTTCTAAGAGATCAAAGACATCAAGGGGAATGTGAAATGGCATAATTCTTTTAAATAGAGAGCAAAACATAAATGCTTGAAAGAAAACAGCATTCACATAGGAGATTAAATTGCATAGGAGATGAAATGTAATTGCAGTAATTCTGCAATAGAAGTAAAGGGAATACTTGTTTGAAGCTTTAATTTGTTAGCAGAGGATGCTGCAAAAAATAATGCTATTGAGGGAGGTATGAATTCATCAAGCAAAGAGAGATCTGAGTAGGATAGGAATCACAGAATCATAGAATCATTAGGTTGGAAAATACCTCTAAGATCGACTCCCAGCTGTAAACCCACCACTACACCCTTCATCAGTGCCACATCCACATATAACCACACGAATTAACCTACTTGATCATCTCTTCAGCACATGGTGATTCAGTCACACCTCGGCTCCTTCAGTGAGTGCAGTGATAGCCACCAGCACTACTCACCCAGCAAGTTGCAAAGATTCCCCTTTGAGATACAAGTGGAACTGGGGTATTTTTACTTCCAAAGCTGAAAGACTTCCCTGCCCATGAGCCAGTTCTTTGGCCAGCTGCCTCAGTGAAAGAGGAGGAATCTATTTCAATTGGTTTCATTAAAATTCTTTGTGATACAGCAGCTTGGGAACAAGACATTAGTGCTACTTGAAAAATTCAGTTGAGAGTACAGCATAAAATGATAAGACTGGCCAACAGACAAGAGGGTAGAACAGCACTGCAGGACTAAACTGCTGCTTGCTGGTCACAAAGAATCATTTCACACTAACAGTGGGAATGAAAGTGTGTGAAAATCCCCATTGGGATAAGGAAAGAGAGAATCTGAGAAAGAAGATTAGATTGTGGTAGAGTAGGAAGCTAGAGTTTCCCTCCTTTGAATTCTTTCAGCCACTTATTATTTGTTTCAATACTTCTCTGTGAGCCACTAATTGTCGCAGTGGGATCTTTCTGCTTCATTTCCTTCTCTTTGTGAGAGCAGGCGTCAACACTGCAAAGAGTTAGAAATCTGCAGCCTAGTATACAGAAGACAATGTCCAATTTGCAACATGTCCAACATAGGTCAGTGGCATGGTTAAACCTTGGAAAGTACCTTTTATACAAGCATTAGATTTAAAGATCTTTGGGAAAAAAGTCACTATTGCAAAACCCAAAAACAAACAGAAAAAAAAAAAAAGACAGGATAGTTTTACAAGTTTTCTCTTCACCCCTTGATCTACTACTCTTTAAGCAGGAGTACTTAGTAGAAAGAGTACATGACACCGAAGGAAAATAATAGTAGCTAATTCAGTTGCAGCTTAGGTGTCCTGAACAGCAGCAGTGTTATGTAGTTCACACTCAGAAACTGTTTTCAGAAAAGCCTGGTTTATGTCTTCATCCATGCCTTTCCCCAGTGCTAGATGAACACTTCCTATCAGATCCTTGCCTGAGAACAGCAGAGATGCATAAAAGTTTTTGAATTAATAAGTCACATTGCAGAAATGGGAGAACATGCCTGTTTTAAACTTCCTGTACTTTGCATGTGAGAGCAAGTTCCAGGAATGGCAGTCCCCTGGGACCTGCAGCTGCCCTGGTCTCTGGTACCATTGCCTCCTTCTTAATGAAAACTTCACAACAGCACAGCAGGACAAGTTGACTTTCTAGCCAAACAAAAGAAGGACTTGCCCTCCCTCCTCCATACCAAGTATTTCTCTTTGGTCACACTGAAGGACTCCTCCATGTTCTGGATAAGCACCAGGCAGGTCATGTACAACTACACAGATCACATCCCTTGCTCAATAGTAGTCTTTATGTGGACATACTCATTACTTTCTTCCATTGCCTTTTGTTAATCACCATCTTTAGTCCTTTAGAACTAGTATTATGAAACTTATGTCAAATAACCTGTCTACACGTTTCCTGGTTAAGCCTTCCTTTTAAAACATGTTCACAGCAGAAAGTATGAGTGAAAGAGAAGCAGAAGAATACACAGATTTAGGTGAAGCAAAAATAGGCATTCAGGAAAACATGAGAGTCATTCAACTGAGTGACCTTTTTAGCTTGTGTTTCTTATCTTTACTATCTAATGCAAGACTGGAGACCTACAGCACACACATCGTGTGCTGTTTTACATTTATTTTCCTTTGGTGTTTCTCAGCTGTATAATTTAAACCTTCTTTCTTTTAGTATATCTGTAACTACAACACATTCTAATATTTACAAATGGAGAGTGACTTGGCACAATATTGGGTGCAGTCTGTCTGCCATCAGAGAGGCATTCTTCAAATGGACCTGCCCACTGCAAGAGCTGGGAGATCTGAATTGTTTGTTTAAAACTTAACTTCCTCTGAAAATAGCTATGCATAGCTGTAGGTCTATTGAAAACTGTTAAACAACTGGAGATTTAGACCAAAACATTGGTTAGAAACCTTTTAGGGAACAACTAGATATACCATGATAAGTGGGAGCAAAGGGTGCCCAAGCTGTTCAGAAACAAGCAGCCAGAAAGCAAGGCATGGTTCTAGGCAGCAAGCCTATTAATGCTTAATCCTGCCATGGAAAAGAGGTAGGAACCCAACTCTTGGAACTTAGAAACAATAATGGATTTCAGCATTTTTCATGGGTTAGAAATGCAGATGTTCAGTCGCCAACAAACTTTGTCTAAGATGTTTTTATTTCCTCTGGATGCAAAGGGATAATTACAAAGACCTATGATTAAAACTGAGAACATCCTGTATTCTAGCTGAAAAGCTCCTATGAGACAAAGAATACGATATGCTGAAGAGTAGCTAAAAACACCCAGTTCCCTCAAGATGCTCCTACATCAGGGATTTATCAGCAGGAAAGTATTAGTACCAGTTCTTGCAGTGCAAACATGTAGTGCTGCCTGCTACACGGGCAGATGTGGCCAGAAGTTTGCAGTAAGAAGCTCTAAGCCAGGACAACCACCTCCATTCAGCACCACAAAGATGGGGGGAAGAACCCACACTCTGGCCTTCCTTGCTCCACACCTCCTCTCTCATCACAAATCTGTGCATTTCTTCCCATGCTGGAGCTCTTGCAAATGAGTCTTCTAAGCAGTGTGAGAATAACAGGATGATACTGAGGAAATTGTTCTTGAGCATGAGCTTTGACCCTTCTGGGCAGTGAACATGAACCACGTGGGCTGGACAAGTCCCTGGCACATTAGCTGCCTTTGTGAAGTTATTTGCTGATTCAGAGGTGTGAAACCCTAAAAAACATTGTGGAAGCAATGGCACTGCTTGTGGTACTGAAACAGCATGGATTCCTCCTGGGCTGTTATGACTTCATAAATATTGACTTTGGCTAAACCTTCTAACAATATTCTGGTTGGGTTGTTTTGGTTTTTTTTTTATTTTTCCTCCCAAGTGGGTTCCCAGAGCTAATTTACTTAAAGCAACATACATGACACAAGAATAAGTCCTTTGAACAGTGATGCAATTGCATGGTCATGAAATGAAAAAAATCTAGATTTTGATTGATAGTTGGAATTCATGCTGTTTGTTTGATTTACTCTGGATTCTTTGTCACCTCAGTACTATTCCTGCCAACACATGTCAGAACGCTACTGATTATGGGCTGAAATACCGTTTCAAAGGAGTTTTTTTGTTTTAGACTTACCAGTTTTCCTTCCCCTTCCATAGGAGCAATACAAATTTAGCCATGAATCTTGGTTTTTTCTTCAAGAAATCTCAGCTACAACTAGCCATATGCTACCCCTCTTTCTTTTCTTATCTGCAGCAGTCTGAAAATTAAACCAGCATAACTGATTTCAGTGAAATCATTCCTATGCAGTACATTAGAAGTAGGTCTAATATACTTTAGGGAAGTACTATTATTTTTCCCTCTGTGGCATGATTGGAATTGCTTTAGTACACTTCTCTACCAGCTGGCAGTCACAACTGTCACTAAAGGAGCACCAGCACACATTTCTCCCTGTGTTACGCACAGGAAAGCCCTGATCTAGTACAAAAGTGTATGGATGCTACAGTGAAGGTAAGTACACAGAGGAAGTGATTGTTTCCTTGCTTTGGAGGTAAAATCAGACATTTCTTCTGCTAGAGAAGCTCTTCAGTGTTAAATGTTCCCATGTGTTAGCCTGAATTGGGCCCAAATTTCTAGTCTTTTATTCTCAACGTAACAGGTTGAGAGAAGAACCAAGAAAATAATGAGGGTAGATTATAACTACATCTGAGAAGACAGGAGTTCAAATGTTTTTTAAGGTGCTTAGCTATATTCTCCCTTGGCAGTGGCAGGTAGAGCTTGGTAGACTCCAGCAATATTTCCAGGAATGCAAGGCAAGTATTAATATCTAAGTTTTACTCATTATTTCTTTCCCCTTTACTTCAGTATGCACCACTGCCCCTATATCAGACACACGTGCACAGACTGAACTCACACAACTAGCTTGGAATAGAGGTTGTTTCCACACAGTTTTTCTTTTTAATATTATCTTCTTTCTTGATTTACTGATTCTTGGCTGAACTTAAAATTATCTGAAAACCATTGCCCCTGAGAAAATCTTTACTCAAGTATTTTCTGAATGTCTAACCCAAAAACCAAGGTCCAGAGATCCAAGACTGTGCTATAGCTCTGATCAGACACTTGAACATTGTCAGGAACGCTCCTGTCAGTTTCTTGTCATTCTGTCTCTGGCAACTTGATGCTAAATAGCTTAACATTTGTATCAGCAACTCAATCAGGATATTAATTTGAAGCAGAAGAGAGTTGTTTACCAAAAATAAATAAAAGGCTTATGGATTATCTGAGTACTGAGCTACAGGGTTTGCCTTTTTGTACAGTGAACATGCCTAGATGCTTTCCCCCTGATTCATGAAAACAGTTGGACCACAGGCAACCTGTGTGCTGATCTGCAGGCAAATGTTGTGTCAAAACATTGGTGTATACTGAAAACGTTTCCAATGCATGAGGAACAGCATGGAAAAAATACATTGTGGTGGCCCCCTCTCCTGTACCCCCTGAATATTATTAGATGTGCATCATCTTTTACTCTCACTGGAGGGTGTGAGCCCTCACAGAGTAAAGATTTCCATTCTGCACTGAGAAGAATAAAAGTGCAATTGAACATCGTGTACTGACTGAATTATTGGGTTATTAAAGAGAGAAAAAGACAGGGCAGTGGAAAATGAATGTGTTCAATTTCCCTTTCTGAAAAGAAGGGGTGTTTTTTAGGATGAGGCATATGCATACAGCATTTCAGGGAGGGTATGTACAAGTTAGCCTTTTACATAAATGGTCATGGCCAAGACTATCCAGCTGCTCTGTAACACACTTCCTACACCATGAAAAGTCATCTTTACAGCCAAATCCCTATGAGCACAATGTGAGTAAGATTTCGCCCTGTCTTCTGTAGAAACAGGGACTCATTCTGGGGCAAGAAACCAAGACATATTCCATATAACTCACCAATAATACCTCATCTAATAAGTCTAGCCTAGGGTTAATCCTTGAAAGGTTTACCAGCAGACTAACTAGAAAAAATCCTAACAGACTTGAATATATTTTCTGTGCTAGAGATTCACACCATAAATTCATATATATATGATCTAACAACTACAGGATGCACAATTTCTAATATTCAACAGTTTAATTGGGCCTGATTAACCCCAACTGCCAAAGACTTATTGTACAAAACACTCTCTTCCTTTTATTTCAGTTTGGGCTCTTAAAAAGCATTAAGATGTAGTGAATTGTTAAAATCCTGTCCTTTTTTCCCCTCTTTATTTATCCCTACTTACAGTTATAAAATAGATTGTCATTATAGTCTTCTTCCTGCCTTCCTCCAAACACCTGACACAAATAACAGGTATTTCACAGCAGGAAGAGTATTTTCCCTGGGATGATCCAGCACTGAGCATTGTTGAGGTGCATTCAGAGTCTTGGGTGGCACAGCCCATCCAGCCTTCCTGTGTTTCTCTCCCCAGGCTGTGCAGAGCCAGCTCTCTCCAGGCCAGGCTCAGCACAAGGACCAGCTGTCAGCAGGAAGCCTGGCCCAGGCAGAGCTGGAATCCCCAGCCAAAGACTGGCCCCGATGATAATCCCTCCCACCAAGCACTTGTGCTGCAGCTTCTCAGCTGCCTGTTCTGTTGCCTGGCCTCTGAAGTAACACACTCTGGCCTCTCAAAAAAGCTGGTTGATTCTAAAATTTGAATCAAATTTAACTTACTTGCTACAGTGAAACAAAGGGAGAAACAAAGTGGGTGGACAGAAGAGGGAAGATACTCTATTTCATTTAAAAGTTAACATGAGCCTAGTATAGTAAACTAGACTTCATATGTTGCCTTTCATTGTGCATGATGTAAACAGAGCTCAGTTCCCTTCGAGCAGATGGTCCACAGCCTCCAAGCCCTTGAAACAAGGGACAAGCACAGGCAAGCACAAAAGGATGAAGAGGACCAGGGTTTTTGAAACATCCCAGTTTAGACTTACTCTAATGCACATACATACTGCATATCAAGACACCCAGACTCTGCTTCACTGACCTACCTTCCCATAAAACATAATCTACATAATATCAGCATCTGTTCAGCAGGACAGTTAAACATGTAATGGTATTTTTCAGATACACACACACACACAACCTCCGATTAGGTAGTTTATCACATCCCATAAAAATGTAAATAGAAGTCCTGTCATAGAAAGCACTTTTCTCATGCTGGAAAAGGAACTTAGAGATGTTTAGAGAGTGAATGCAATATTCCTCACTATCAAAATATCTCTAATTCCCAAATTCTTTGAAGTAGGCACCACTAATTTTTTTTCATGAAAAATATTCCCTTATGCCTTTCAGCTGCAAAGAGAAGTTTTGAACAGATGTGTTTACAGGCACAAAAGAACAAAAGCATAACCTTATATCTCTGTAGCAGTTTTTCTAGATGTAGTGTTTCTGGATATTCACTTCACAATTTCTGTAATTTATTGCAGTACTGTGGGGTTAATTAAAATCCTTCTACAAAATCAGATAAACAAGAGGAAGGGGGGAGGGAAAGTGTGCATTTTATGTACTGTCTATTCATCTCTAATGAAGCCTGCCCCATGTGTACAATCAAACATCTGGGGAAAGCCTGCACTTCAACCAGAGCAATCACTATTCACATTCCAGCTTGAGTAGCTGGTTCTTTTCTTGAACTTTGTGTGTATGTATTCATGCACGCATACATGGTTTCAGCACACGTTTCACAAATGAAAGAAAAAAAGTGAGAATCTACATGGCATTTTATTAAATTGTGAACAGATAACATCATAGAAATTTCTACTCTGAGATTTTATGGGAATGAAGAAGCAGCCTTTTAAAGTCATATGTAACAGTCATATTGATGTGAGAGGAATCAATATAATCAGATAAATCAATCTAGATAACATTTAACCTCTGTGTGTGTATAGGATCTTTCAATACATGAGATGATCTAAGCTGGAGTTAAATCAATGATAAAACACCATGTGGATTTCAGGCAGCTGGGTCAGACCCTTACACTGCAAGCAAGAAACAGCTTATATTCAACTCTCCAGTAGTCATTTTATGCAGAAAGATGGGCTCGTGATTTTATAAGAGCTCCTATTCCCCAGCGCTCAAAAGAGCATGGTTTGTTTCCTAGTTCTGGTATCTCCACCTGTCAAGTCATTCACTTTGGTAACTAAATGTTGCTCCTTCTGATGGAATCTGGCATTTTACTCTTCTCAGATAAGCTCTGAATTAAATTTCTTTAGTCACACCAACAGCCTTGCCTCAGGACCTTGAGAGATATGAGATAATGTTTTATGCCAATGTTACCACTGAGTTAGGAGAATCATACCCATACGGAAGGCACATGTATTTTGTCTGGAAAAAAAGGATCTGCCCAGTTCTCCCAGTCTCTTTAAGAGACCAGTGCAAAGAGCTATACTGATTGCTGCCTGTTCTGGTCTTACCTGTCAAGTCTGAGCTGCATCCGTGGGTGGCAAGAGTTCCCCATCTGCATCCATGGAACATCACTGTGCTTTGATTAACAAAGAGCAGAGTAAAATCCATTTATTGAAACAGCATCAGCTGTGCAGGTTAAAAGGCAGGCAGTGTGTAAAGGACCAGAAAAAACTACAGTCACATGAAAGTAGCTCTTCATGTAAGAGATTATTAGATACTTTTACCTGAAGTCAAAATAGATTTTTCATGCCATGCAAATTTTGAAGACTACTTTTGATAAATCATTCTGTGATAAAATGCAGCAATTCCCTTGATCCAGAAGGATTCTACCATATTTTAAAACAACACAACAACCAATACAAGTTGTCTCTGCTTAATGCCTGTGCTAACAATCTCTGTTTCTACAAAGCAACAGTTCTCCAGTCCAGCATCTCAGATAATACACAGTGGTTTTGGTGCTTACATAACTACCAGGCAGATTGAAGCAAAACAGACCTTTTCCTATGGGCTATTAAAATTGTTACAGGTCACTTGGTCACTACTTTCCATATTTTTATTTAGTTTACTTCCAGTATTTCTTTAGCAATCACTGCATCTTTTGCAGCATTTTGCAGCTCAGATTCAGAGACAACCAACTCCCTAAATTTCATCCTGCACACTGAAGCATTTGTACATCTTGCCTACCTTATATCATATTTGTCCTGGGTTCAATATACATCTTTAAAAAAACAATATAGTTCCATTTATTTTTCTTCAGTGGTGTTCCTCTTGAAAGTTTCGTTTACTTTTCTATTGGAATTAGGGATGTAATTTCAACTCTGAGGAAACTAGAAATAAACCACCTCTCTCTATGTTATACAGACACTGTCTGTACAGTCAGTCAGAGTCAAAGCACAGTTTGTCAGCACAGGTACTGAGAGCCAAATCATAACCTCCACTTGAAGGTGTGGACTAGATGAAAGAAATAGAAAATGCATTATAATGTCCAGAAATCTGTCAGAGGCTGAGAGAGATTTTAAATCTTAACTAGCACAATGCTCTGCTTCCCATGCTCCCAGGGCACTGTGTGTTTGGGGATTCCAGGTTACACTGGATGTTGCTGGCTGGAGCAGCAGTGAAGCCAGAGCAGCCTGGCTCTGCAGAGCTGAGGGTTCTGACACATCCTCGAGATGATCTGCAGAAGGAACTCTGAGTCAACTACAATGGTTGTTTTTCTACCTGCACAAACTCGCAATTCCCCAATATGTGCAACAAAGAATATGAAGCTGTTCAGCCAGGGCATTCGGGTTTGGATGAGACAATCCTCTGCATACTTGGAGATCTAGAGAATTTCCTGACAGATTATGAAATAATTAATTGGCCAGAGATCCACTTCTGGGCCCATTCAGTAGGAAGACAAATTTTATTCCCTCACAATCTCTGACTGGAGCTGGACAGAAAAGCTGGCGGTTTTAATCCCTAGGGCAAAGTTGATAGGCTAGAGATGATGGACTTTCCAAAGAAGTTAAAGTTACAGTGAAAAATTGTAAGTTTTCTGTTTTTTTTTTTTTTTTTCCCCTATACTTCTCTGGTTTTCTCACTTTTGCCCTACTATTTCCTCTAGAAAGAAAGGAGTTGGGGGGAAAGGAGGTTGGGGAAGGAAGAGAGAATGAAAGTGATCCTCCCCTCCACTAGTTTTCATACATTCAGCAAAATCTGTTTCTTAATAGAAGATAGTGATTATTAAGAAAATATGTAAGTGCAAACCCAGCCTTTTTCTAATTGCTAAGATAACCCAAATGTAATGCAGAGGAGTATCAAGAGTCAAACTGTAAAGTACAATTCATCAAAGTAATCAAATGCAAATAATCAGAGTTTTTGCAATTCCAGGATTACTGTTGGCACAAGGTAAAAGCAAGCTCTAAAGGAACTTCTTCAGCAGCAAGCAGAAGAAAACGAATCATAAACTTGATAACCCAAAAAATAATGAGGCCTTTTGAACTTTGCTGACATCAGATAGAAATATCTGGGGGAAAAAAGAAAAAGAAAGAAAAAAACAAACCTAACCAAAACTTAAATACACATGATTTAGAAACATTTCTGCTTGATAGCCACAGTAGACTGATGTACACCATATGCAGGAGTTTAGTGCTCTTCATTTGCCAAGAAACCTACAGCCTCCTCACTTGTTTCACTGTGAAGATACAGGATAACTCAGTAAAGATCACCTGTAGAGCCTTGCACAGGGCAGAGCAAGATTAATGGTCATGTGCAGAAATCTTCCTGAGATATTGCTTATCTGACTAGGTAAAAAATACAACATGGAACTCAACCTGCTCTAACAGACCCTGCAACAGCATATATGTTCTCTATGTAACCTAGAATAACTTACAAAATACACATTCTTGACAAATTTACTGGCCCATACTTTATCAGGCAAGATTTGGAAAATGTATTACTTAGAAGCTATGTCATTTCCCAAGGACAGATTTTCACCCAAGGTCTGATGCTCTCTAAAAGTTTCTGACAGCTCAGCTTGAACAACCACCACTCTGCTTGAAATAGAAAAATAAAAATAGAAGGTCCTAGTTGAAAGCTTTTCAGGGTACTGACATCATCTGCCAGCTCTTGTTTAGTAGTCCCCATTATTTACTCCTATGATGCTTTTTCCTTTTTCACAACATACTCTCTCTCATAAGGGCAAATGCTCAAAGAAAAATATAATAGATGCATACATACACATATATATACATAGAGTCTACTCCTAAGCTTGATGTTGCTGCAACCCTTGTAGTTTTGGAAAAAGGAGCCCAGACATATTTTAATCCCGAAAAGCTGATTAGATAAATTTGGCCTGATTTGTTGTTTATATGATAAACTATTCTAACAGTTTCACCTACTATGGCACACGGCCAGTGCTCACCCAGAGTGGATGGGAGTATCATCTCTAGTTTGCTCACGCTCCCTCCTCAGTATTTATTCCAACAGTCATTCTTTCATTCTCCCTGTCTTCCATGACTGTGGATACTCACTGTCACAGGACCATAAACACGTAAACACGTGAGGCTTTGATTTTTGTTCTGTTACAGCACTATTGTTGACTTTTGTTTTGTTTACAAACAAACAAACAAACAAACAAAAACCAAAAAAATCCACAAAAAAACACCCAAAAAAACCACCCAAGAAGTTCTCTGCTGTTGTCAGTCCGTACATTTCAGCAGGTTTGTTTCTAACTCCCCCACATTGGCTCGATTCCAGTGCATTGCTTTAGGAGTCAATAACGTGCTCATTCACCCCTAAGGAATGGTCACAGAAATGTTCAGCAATCAAGGGGAAAATAGCATCACTTATCCCCCCCTCACAACTGCCAGGCCAGAGATGTGAAGCTTGTTGTCAGGTCACACCGTTCTGATATGGCTTTCGAAAGCAAACCTCTGCTCAGCACTGGCCAAGTAAGCATCTGAACCATTTTTCCTGTACTCTGACTTGTTGTCAAAGTTATGATGTGTGAAGATAAAGCTGATCAAAAATTAGCATGGACTTTATGTTCAAGCCAGAAGTTATTTCTCAAACCCTGTAGTACAAAAATAATGCTAAATATCAGTTGAAGATTATTATTATTATAGATATTGCAAGATACATACCAAATTTTTCAAGTCACATTCTGAAATGTGACTTGAAAATTTTTATATGTATCTTGCAATATCCCTAAAGAAAAATACACTATAGGCGCTTATGTCCTCAAGTCAGCCCCTCAGTACCATTGTAAATTGTGCAGCATTACGCCCTACTCAGACATATAATAAAAAGCCACTGATAGAAAACATCGATGGAGATGGGCCATTTGTCTGCCCACCAGAATTCTTCCCATACTACATAGTAAGTACATTTTAGCTTTTAAGTCTCAAGGAACAGGAGCAACAGTTTCATTTTCCCAGTAAAACTACCCTACATTTTAGGCTAACTCTTTTCCTTGTCTTCAACAGATATTAATTTCACTTTGAAATTACCCCCTTTCCTGGAATTGGTCTAGATGTCATTAATCTAAGGAGAGAATTTTGTCACAGCTGGAGTTAGTAAGCATCAGCTATGGACAGCAAGAAGAAGTAATTCCCAAAAGCTTATGTGCAGACATTCTGGCACCTAAATGCAGACTAAACTATTTCTATACTGTCCTTTCAATCTCACTGTATTTCTTATATTTAATCAAAATAGCTATAATTTTCTTAATCTCTTGATTTGTAGGACTACTTGTGTCTCTAATGTCTTCGTTTGTATCTATGTTATTAAGTTGCCCAATAATTCTACTTCAAAGAATAACCAAACCCACAGAGGCTATGAATCCTGTAATCACAAAACCACAGAAAATGCTCATGCCAGGGACTCTAGGGACTTCTCTTCTGTCCCACAGCAGGATCAGATCTACCTGGCAATTGCCTGTAAGAGTTGTACTTAAAAGCCCAAGTTATAGAGAGATTACACTCTTCCAAAGAAATAGTACATTTTCTCTAACCAAGCATTAAGCAAAACTAAGTAGAATCTACCTTATTGCTATTCAAGCTCTTTATTTATTTTCATATTAAAACTTGAAACCACATTATTCTTTCTATTTTGCAGTAGCTTTCTAGCATTTAAGGAAGGGAATTTTGTTCTCTCAGTCAGAGAATTCAGCTTTTTGAAAGAGCACTGTCACTAATGGAAGATGAAAGGAACATATTTAGACCTTCTGGGAGCTCCAAAATACTGGTTTCTTTCCTAGCATATTTGACACAGCTGTTTCTACACCAAGCATTGTGTAG
Source organism: Machaerirhynchus nigripectus (assembly GCA_013397975.1). Classification (NCBI taxonomy): domain Eukaryota; kingdom Metazoa; phylum Chordata; class Aves; order Passeriformes; family Dicruridae; genus Machaerirhynchus; species Machaerirhynchus nigripectus. The sequence continues at coordinate 1,947,189 of VZRQ01002448.1, forward strand.
TGACCAAGTAGAAATGCCATAATTCATCTCGACCACGCCAGAATTTCAGAAGTGAGTCACTGGCCCTTTTCCTTCTATCCAACTTAGAAATTAATAACTTCTAGTTTGTTCTTAATTGGGGTTACTTGTGTTCTGATCCTTTGGCATGAGTCAGAAAAGCATATTGTATGACAGCACTACAGGGTCTCTGAGGAGCAGCTGAAACACCTACGAGCTGCAATTATACCTTCTTTCATTTAACTCCTATCCTTTTTCACTCTGGTCAATATAAGGATCAGGACAGAGAAATGATGGATATCAGAGAACTTTGTGCTGGCCATCAGAGCACAAAAAAGAACTGTTTGGGGAGAGCATAAGTAGATCAACGTATTTGTACCCCCTGCAGTTGAAATTACATGTATGTGAGTGAATCCCTCTAATTTTCCTATGTTGTGATTTATGATACATGTCATTCTAAGAATGTTAATGATGTCAAGCCTTTCAAGAACCTAAACAGCAAAGAGTCATTACCCTGACTGTTTGTAATTCAACCCAACAGATGATGATTTCCTGACAATAAAATGCTCTCTCTGTAGCTATGAATATGTACAGCAAACAGGGAGAAAAACTGTTCTCAAACCCTGTCCAGTGTTGAAACAAGCCAAAGTCATAGACAATATTCTGTAAGACCCAAAACCCACAGTCCCTGGCTTCCATTCCACTCTAGCAAGAATAAGCATGTAGTGTTGTTCCCACTGAAACAATATAAGAATTAAAACCCAACCACATCTCAAGAAATTGTAACAAAACACCCACACTGATCAGTAAAGACAGCAATAGCACCAGTGGATCAAATTCAGTTGCCCTGAAATTAGGGGCAGTTACTCAACTGTGGAGCATCCTTATTTATAATCTTTTAAAAACTGAGCATCTATAACTCGCTGTCCTAAAACATTGTGAAGCTGTAGTCTATTTATAAGATGAATAGTGACCTGGAGTTTGAAAGAATAATCGCTTTGTAGAGTTTAAGGGAATACTATTTAAAGAAAAATACCTGCTGTTTAAAGACAAACATTTTGATATTATGGTCTTCCAGTAAGAACTGGCAGTATGTTGAAGGGGCTAGGAAATACCCCTAAACAAATGCTGGATATGTGCACTAAATTTAGGGAAGTTTGACCAGGAGCACTATTTGTATATAACACTAATAGAAATATCATCACAATGGGATTTTGAAATTGTACTTGGGACTTGCTATTGTAAATCAGGCTATTAGTCCAGCCACATCTGCTATTATTTTTCCTCCTACTGTGACTAATGATACTGCTTTGGAGAGGAGCACAAGAATCCATCAGTTCTTTTGGCCTCACTGACATCTGACAGTGGCAAGTTTTACTGTTCATTGCTTTATTGCTCTGGCACAAAAAAAAAGAAGGAAAAAAGCCATTATAAAAGCAATGCTTTCCAATCTACAAGAATGTTCTTGCTTATGAGTTATAGAGAAGGTGAAAAGAAACACAGGTGGGCTATTTCAGAGCACACCAGTACAAACACACCAGTCAGGCCTTTTCTTCAACAGTCACAGTCCTATTTCCCTCTTACATGTGTCTTTCTGGGGCTTGAGGTCACTTTGGTCCCCTTTCATTTCCTCATAATGCATGAGTGTGGCTGCAGCAAACTTAGAACATTACAAACTCAGTATTAATTTCTGGCCCTTTCTTTGAACACCTACACAGGTAGTTTGCTTCTCTGATTGCTGCTTAATATTGAACAAATAATTTCATTCTTTTCATTGAGTCAATGATACTTCATCTTTTTCCTGTTTTTACAGCCAATTTACACAACTGTTTAAAGTTATTCCTTCCACTGCCTGTTATTGAGCATTTGACAGTTGTTCCACGTGTTATCATGGTGCCTATGGCTTCATTTTGTATATGGAAGTCTTTTGCAGTTTTCTCTAGTGCTGCGCATTTCACAAAGCATTTAGAAACTTCTATGCCAGCCCTCTGCCCCATTCAACATTCTTCCTTGAGTTTCTTCAAAATGTCAAGTCTACAAGAGCCACCTACACTAATCCTGAGAAGTCCTTTAACCACCAGTTTAAATTCACTGCCAGCTGTCTGCATCCTGTTCCCTAGAGGATCTTAATTCTCTTTCTCATACTGTGCAGCATTTATGTAAAATATAATACGCTGTTCTAAGGTTTGCATTCAAATTGTCAAAATATAGCACAATTCCTCACAACTTCAAAACTTAGAGGAAGTTTGAATATGACCATTTTAACAGCTTAGAAAACTACACATAGTGATCTATTATTCACAGTACTTCAGAATGTATAAAGGTGTCTGCAGACTCCCAGAAAGCTCTGGGAGGGCAATCACTCCCTCTCGGCTGCTGCCTCACTGGTTTGTTATTAAGCAACTGGACTCTGCATCAACACTTCTCCTGCTTTACTCCTGTAACTTCAGATAATTTTCTTCCCTTTATCCTTGTTTGCATCGGAGAAATTACTTATTGCTGGTTCGGATAGATGCGACTGCAAGCTAAGTGCAGACTGTGCCAGATTAATGCCAGTTCCAAAAATGGTTCTGAACATTTTGTCCTTGTATATGCTGGCAGCAAACCCACATTCATCTGGGATTCTGCTGCAATATTGCTGACATTTCATATCAGCAAGAGATAATTTTCCTAGTATAAACATGTACTTTTTCTTGCCAGATATTAAACTTGTGTCATTCATAATACTAGGAAAAGCCACTTTGCCACAGAACCCATGGGAATATTTTTGACTTGAACTCATTTTGTTTCCCACTGTTGAAAGGCTTGAAAAGAAGTCAATGAAATAGGAGGCCAGATTTCTCAATGGTTTAAATCTACATTTCTGTTGATGGTGTTGATAAGGCCACACGTGAGCATGGAACATATTTTAAATTCACATTTCTCCTTTCATTAATGCAATATGCTGTGGTCATCTTTGTTCTAAAATCATGCAAAAATTCCTTTGGATTAGAAGTCAAAGCCCTATGAGCACACAAAACCTCTGAAAATGCACTTGGTTGTAAGAGCCAATCCACGTTCACATTCTCAGCCATAGAATTTTTTCTAAGAAAACCCCTACACATCAAAGACTGGTGTTGTGATTTGTTTGTGCAAGCAAAACTGAAATCACCACTGCAGACAACGATTCTACAACTACAGTAATTATTAATTCCATCTCACTTGTCCTAGTAGATTCTGAGCAGGTTGGAATACAGCTACTGAAATAAAAGCCTTGCTTCTTACATTCACAGTACTGACGTGGTGATAGTTTTAGCAGAATCTGGCAATGCCATGTGAAGATAAGGTTTTAGCTTGTACCTGAAATAAATGTGCTGCTGTGTTCCAAAGCTCCCATAGTTACACTTGTCCTCCTCTGATATTTAGCTCAGCAAAAACACTGATTGGCACTTACCAAGATATCACTGCTTTGCACCAGTCTGAAACCTATGAGCAACCCTAAGTTATCATTGCAAGGCCTGTATGCAGTAGCCAGAAAACCTGAAGCCTGTCAGGCTTTGAGCCTGGTCTGGAAGTTCTCTTACGAATCTTCCTTTCTTTCTTTCTTCAGTACAGAGCATTGTATTAAGAAAAGCGTGACAGATTTAAAAAAAAAGTTAAAAAACCAAAATCAACACAGTTACAACACGCATGGAGAACAAAAGAATGTCAAGGTAATTTCCTTGCCCAAATTTGTCATAGCTGCTCGGCTATTTTCAACTACAAATAACAATAATAAATAATCATGGTGTAACATGGTGAAACTGAGTTAATGAAGACTCATACATTTTCAAAATCCATTACTAATAGATAAGTAAATGCTATTTCAGGGAAACACAGACAAGAAGATTGTTTGTTTCAGGACAAAAAAAAAAGCTTAGAATTGCCTAAACATTTCAAAATCTTGCAAGCAATTTTTTGTTGAAGAGGAGTAATAAGAGGAACTATAAGAACTATAAGACAGGACAATACAACTGGAAATCTAATTCTGCTCCTATTAACAATAGAAAATAACAGACCTCAGGACTTCATCTGGTGCAACACTTGTTCAAAGCCCAGCTGACTGACGCTGGATTGAGTTGCTCAGGGACCTGTTCCCAAGGCGACAGAAAAATGACCAGTATCCACCATTCAAGTGAGTCTTCAGAATGAGCTGAGTTCAAGGAAGTCCTTTCCAGCTTTGCTATCACACATGAACTACTGCTTCCCCAGAATGGGAAAACTACCATTATCTAGCTAATCCGGATTGGATATACAACAATTTTTTTTTTCAGATATTAATCTAAAATTATTATTTTCTTTCAACGAAGTGTCATCACATCCTTGGGAACTGCACCAACAGTACCAAATACTGGTATCTCTATAAAAGATCTCCAAGTATAATTCTACCTGAGGAACAACCTGCTATGATAAGTATGAAGATTAGGTAATTATTAATAGAAGTGGCAAGTACAGTGTAAAGATCAGCATGTGGGTTGATGAGCCAAAATACTCGGCTCTGCTCCCATCTCGGCCAAGTAATTAATGTGTAATCCTAGTCAAGATATTAGAGTACTTAAGAGTAATTCACTGATTTTGGAAATGAAAGTCCAGATACCATGAAAATTCAGGTGTCAAGCAACTGGCATAGTAGGAGAAGGAAGCACAGCTGATATTGCCTCACAGCCAAGCCCCAAATATGTCATTAATAGAGCTTCCGGAATGCCTCATACCAGTACCTGCAACAGTCAAGAATGTTGGGATGTTCATAAGAGTTTACTCCTGACTTACAGTTTCCACATGTTCATTTCACACTTATTCCTTTAAAACTGCTTGGAGACTATCAAAAGTATGACAGATATTTAAAGAACAAGTTCCATCATTATGTATGAATGGATTTGGCTCTTAATCTCTAGGATACTTGAAATGGAAGAAAAAAATTCTTTACCTTCTTGTGGATCGCTTTGAGGGGAATGCCAGACAGAATGAAATAAGTTTTTTTGTCTCTCTCCATTTCTTCTCTAATGCTTGTCCAATCTGATCCTGTCTAAGCAACAATAGAAGCAGTTGCAAAAGGACAGTTGCTGTTACAAACAACTGTCACTATGCTTGGAAATAACAATAATAACCTACTACCCATTGCCAAGAAAAATGCTCTGTAAACCTTTAGCAGTTACCTGAACTGTTGCTTGGCTCTAAGAACAACGTTTTATTGAAAAAAGAACCCTACAATTTTAATTACACATTAGTCTTCCACACAATTAATTTTCCAGTTCCTTGATTCTTACTGAGATCAGTGCTCTGAGTCATATTTCATCCACAAGTCTAGCATATGGAGCACGCAAGCCCTTCCAAGGGAGAGTTCCAAAAGCTTTCTGATGTTTTGGTCCTAAGTGCTGTGCTCACAAGCTGCCTTTAGCCCTGCTCCTAGTGCTCTTGGACAGCTTCCTCCTGAACAGAGTCAAGATTCTCAGAGTACCTGCCATTGCCCAGGCAGCAGATAGTGAAATCACACAGACGCGCCTGATATTGGACAAAATGTTCCAAGTGCAACAAAAAACCCCAACCAGCATCTAGTATCCTTTTTATTCTGATTCTTACTCCCCCCACCCTGTAAAATATCTCAAGTTTTATAAGATAGCAGAACTTAAGGAAGGACATGGAAAAGACATTACTATAAAGTACTGAACACAGCAGCGTGTCTATGCACACATATTTATGCTTTTAAAGAGAAAAGCTAAAGGAATACTTTAAGAGTTAAGAGAAAAACATTTCTAACTTCTTTAAAAAAGATTCTTTACACTTCACTTTTCTTCTTTCACACCTTTCCTTCTTTTTTCACTTCATTAAAAAAAAACCAACCAAGCCAAACTAACCAAACCAAAAAACCCAACCACAACCACAAAATCCCAAAGAAATCTCTGAAGGTTCCCTGAGGCACAGAGTAAGCAAATAGAACAAACTTTTTCTTCAAATCCCGCAAGGTAAGAGGAAATGCATCTTTGTTTTTTGTAAGTAACAGCAATCACATGAGCAATTTTTGAAGGGGAGGGGGGAGAAATAAATAGGTTTATCTAGTATAAATATTATATAGTAAATTTCATGTCCTGTAAGAGGCAAAAATACAACAACGTGTCTCTGAAACTTTCTATTGCTGGGGAAAAGAAAACTAACAAACAGAACTTTAAAGATCTATGGAACCAGCCTCAAAATTTCAGGACTGGCTTTGCCCTTTTTTTCTTCGCACTTCCAGTATCCATTCTTACTGTTTTTTCAAGATAAAGATAAGTCTATTACTTTTGGGACAGGACCTTAATGAAGATTACAGGTTCTCACAGATACATTCAGATAAAGATTTTAAGGTTACTGTGATACTACTTTACCTTTTCCTGATCTCCTGGAACTGGCACAATTTACTCACTTACTAGTTGTCCAAATGTGACAATAAATCAATCTCATTCATTTCTTGAAGCCTCCTGAGAAGCTATATATACATATTTAACCGTTCTTGAAAATTTGGTTGGAAGTTTTCAGGTAGAAGCTCTGGAATGAAGAATTTTTAAACAGTTCAAAATCAACAGTAAACTCAGGGAAGCCCTGCTAAGCAAGTCATCCTCAAGACAAAAGCTGTGGTCCTGCCTTTACCATCCAGTTGCCAGGCTCAAACAACTGTTGGATAAGAACTGCGGTATTTGGGTGTATAAACTTAAGCTTTTCTTCTGTCATCATTAGTTGTTTCACTGAAGATGTAGCTTCAAATCTGGTTATGGATTTTGAAAAAAAAAGAGGTTTATAAATCACATTGAGGTAAAAGAGATGGCAAACAGAATTATTTATAATCCAATGAAAGAACTGTAGAATGGTGGAAGTCTACACATCAGAGTCCTCATACTTGCCTGAAAGAAAATTGCAGTGGCTTCCAAATGACATGTCATAGTTGTTTGCCTATTGTGGTCTATGTCCCATTGCAAAACTAGTTTTCCTCTTTCTTTCACTAGGTTTTCTGAGTTTGTTCCAGTGTCCTAAATGGCCGGTATGTCTGTTTAATACCCCTGTTTTCGGTTATTCAACTCTGCAGATGCTTGGCCCCTGATTCTAAACAAAACAAAACAAATCATTTTCTCAAGCACTGTCAGTAACTTTAAGGAAACAAACTGCTGTCCAATCCCACCAAAGAAGAGAATATTCTCTCTCTTGTGGTTTCAAATCTGAAAAGGAGTAGAATAAATCTGTATCATCCATGTTTATCATGTCTATCAAAAAGTGGTTCTGCCTTGCTTTTTTTTGTTGTTGTTATTTCTTATATTCTTGCAAAGACAAGTCTGAATGCAGGACTGGTTTTGATTTTTAGGAAGGCACTTAACATCCATTCTACAGTTAAAATTTCTTTCCTGAATTCCAACTCTGCTTTGGGTAATCAGCTTTATGGAACATATACCTGATATGTGCATACAACATAGTAGTGCCCTAACCTGCTAAATGCCTTTTTTTTTTTTTAAGAAATATCAACAGGAAAGAACTTTACCAGTATAGAAAAGTTTCATACTGTAAAAAAATGAACAACTGCAGTGAGCTATCCAGTGAGTCATTAACTTAATTAAGCTAAAGAATCAACTGCAGCATAGGACCCAAACAAGGTGAAGTGGATGTAATCTTTTCCTTTGTCACCTTTCACATCCATAGATTCATACGTATAGATGGTCCTGTTTGATCAGGTTCGAGTTTATTAAAGCAAAAAAGATTGAAAGTGATAGGCACCAGGGTGAAAAAACCCAGCCCAACCACCCAGTCCAGATTTCAGGATTCCTGGAAGAAGTGTCTCATTTCAGACTTGGAAGTATTTTAATGCTTTTCTGTTTAATGTTAGAGTAGGAATGTGGATGAAGTATGACAGGTTTTCTACCTGCAGGATAAACTACACCTCAGAGATGCTAAAAATCTAAAATCCCCACTCTTTGGCTCCTATCCTGATGAAGTTTAGTGTTGGACTTCTCCTTTGTAACACCAACAACCAGAAGCAATTCCCTAAGGCCACTAACTTGAGCCATCAACATGACATGCCTCCCACCACACATCAAGCTCTGCTGTCCCTAGTATTTTCACTCTTTGTAAGGAATTAAATACTCAATATGCAGAATTAGTCAACTCTGCTAAGTATCTGAGCTAACACTCAACAGAGGTAAAGGCAGTAGTTCACACCTCCCACTATTGTTACAAGCTCTGCCTTGTAACAACCAAACTTCTGTCTGCATCACCTATATCCAACTTCACATTCTTGAGGTTTTCTTTGATACTAAAACAGTTAAGGCCTAACTTTCTTTAAAGAAAGAAAATCAAAGCTGAGAGTGAAGGGAACATAGAAATCTCAAAAGATTTATGTGGAAACCTCCTGGCCCTTTTCAATTCCAGATATAGATCAAGCAAACGAGACACAGACAGAAAGGAGCTCTCTGCAGCATTGTCTGTGCTTAGATTCTTGTGAAAAAAGACATATTTTTAGCACTTGCACCTCCACTAATAATAAAAACAGAGCACTAGCAGTGCTGTATTTTTATCACAGTGTCCAAAAAGGCCTGGATGCTGCTGCAGAGTCAGCCAAATTTCAGCAATGCAAAAACCAGCTGCATTCTCCAGCTGTACAGTCATAAGGACAAAGTTACTGAGTATCAAACCCAACAGACACATGCTTTAAGTAACTGCATGTAATCCCACATGCAGGTACATTAGAAGAATGAGGATTAAGATTGCTACATGTTGGTCATTGATTTTAGTTGCAGCTCCAGAGAAAGAGTTCAAACAGAGCTCACTGCCAATGAAGTAGCATTTAAATGCTTATTTAGTGTAGAAATATCTGAAAATCTTGAGACAAAACCCCTGTAACATATTGCAAGGACAGCCCCCACCCCGGATGAAAATACAGCTTTTTTACCAGCTTGGTTAAACAAGACTAAAGATTTTTGTCTCCATATCAAGACTGTTGGCCAGACCACACTGAAATACAATATGAGTAGATGCTGATGAGAATAAAAAGAAATCAATTTAAAAAAAAAATTAAAAAAAAAAAAAGAGGCCAGAAAAATGTATGAACCTGTTTGATCTATAGCCTAAAGCTCAAGTCCTGCCAGAGAAAATACCTTTTTTTTTTTTAATATTTGGAAGAGGCATAATGGAGCAACAGCAATATTTTCTAAAAAAGTAAATGGTCTGTTTAAGAAACATTTTAGGCCAGTTTGAAGATTCTTTACATGTTTGTCTCTGATTTTCCAAGCCACCACATTGCTCAGTCTTTTCAGATAGGATGCCTTTGATTTGCACAGGTTTGGCTTAAGGTCAGCAATGTAACAGTCTCAGCAAAGCCTGAAATAACAGCCCATCCTCTTAAATCCCATGCATGAGGAAGACACTGAGCAATGCTGACAGATTAGGGAATGATCTTGCAGTCAACATTAAGAGATGAGTAGTCCTGTTCCGTCCTTAGACAGTAATATAAGCCAGCTCAAACCATAAACTTCTCCCACCAAAGGGGAATAGGTGTCTCAGCTGGAGCCTTTCCTGCTACATATCTGGAAAGGGAACAGTAGAGCAAATTTACATGTGCATGCCATTTACCAATAGAACATTTTCTGCTCATATCTGAAGAGCACCAAGGAAAGATGTCTGTTGACAGCCAGCTGCTGTCACTCACAACTTCTCATCCACTTACATTGCTTTTCAAATTAGGACCGGGGGGACTATATCCAGCTATGCCACCTTTTATCTCTGCAGAAAAGATCTGCCAACTTTTCAGCAAAAGCAGCAGATGGGATCAAGCTGCTGCCCCAATAGAACAATTGATCTAGCTTGAATTTCTCTTGAGTTTATCCACTCTAACAGAACAGAACTATGAAAATGCTTTTCAAGAAATGTATTAACCCTCTAAAAGCAGTGAGAAAATAACTGCTCCTCTAGAAAACATAAAGATGATGGGTGCCACAGATTTGCATGAAAGTTTGAGCAGTTACTGGTATTCGTAAGAGGCAATACTGAGAATGTCTGGGAATGTCTCTGGTGGAGGACTAGGAAAGAGACCTCACATAGGAAGGATTGTCAGCACTGCTCATAAAGGATCTGGAAAGGGCCTGCCCTTTCTAAACTGAAACAGGTATTCATCTGATACAGCTATTCTGTATCCTTTTATACAGTGATCACCAGGTATTCTTAAAGTAAGTAGAGGAGTACCAAATACTCAATAGTGATGTAAATCCCTGAGCTGACACAGGCCAGAGGCATCCTCTTAAAAGAGGCACAGCCTGCAGAAAGCTGCCTTCTGGAATGCACTGGGAGAGCAACCAAAGAGAACAGTTAAAAAATGTTATGAGAAAAAGACAAATGTTCACTGAGGTTGGGGTGCACATATTTCTCACTCAAAATTACATAGACCTGCCAAACTCTACAGACTTGAAATCAAAGTTGCAATCCTGGCTCCCAGCTCACTCGTGCTTGTGTCTAGCTTGCCTTCATTCCACTGCAGCACTGTAGGCCTCCCTCCATTCCACAGCACTGTGCACCAGAGCCAGCTGGTTTGACAAATTCCCCATGTTCTAGAGGAGCCCATCAAAAAAGCTTATTTCTGAATTTCAGACTGACAGTACAGTCCCTCCCTATCTCATAGCCCAAACTCCTCTACTCTTGCCACCACCCACTCTTCCTCCCCTTCTCAACAGTCTTGGAGAGGTAAAAATAGGAAGACCAAAATTACAAATTTTGAGCTAGTTTGCTCCTTATCTCCATTGCATCTACAAAAATAACCAGTTCCTTCACCTCTGTATGACAAGTGAGTCTAAACTTTTAGATGCATCTGCAAGAATCCATGGCCTTTCCAAGCTCCTCCTAGGAAAGAAATAATACAATTTGCTACCAATGCAGGCAATCATTTCTCAGATCTGAAAGTAGATGCAAATTTTCCAAGAATCATTTCCAGGAGATCACCCTGGAGTTGGCCCTTGCCAAAATCTTGATCCCAGTATCACAACTCCTGCCAAGAACGTGTTGTACCACTAAGCTCTAATTCTCTCTGATGTGAAGACTGATGTCATCACACAATGCTCCAACGAAGGAAAGTCCACCAGCATCTGACATCATACTACTTTAGTCCAGAATTAGAACAAGAGAAACAGTTATAGTCACCAAGTTAATCTCTAGAACATTTGTAAAGCCTTCTGAAAAAAGGCTTTATGAAAGAAGCAGTCTTGAGCACATCACAAAACTGTCTTTTGAACACTTAAGGAAATAAACCTTTGAAAGCTTTGTCCAAAAGACATGAAAAAACTTAATCCAAAATTTTGAAATAATTTTTATTTGAGGTGCTAAAGACAATTTCCAAGAACCTACTTAAAGTTTTACAAGATCTCTAGATGTACTGTAAACTGTCATTTAAAAAATAAAATGCTGCAAGGCCAAAAACTTGGCAATCCTGTAGATTTCCAAATGCTTCTGATTAGGAATCACTGAAGTGGTACCATTCTGAAACAAATGTTTATGAAGGAATCAAGAGTATGAGACTCCTCTAAATCAACACATATTTCAAAGAGATATTAAATATTTAGCACATAGGCTCACAAAAACTTCCTACTTTCAGTGTATTTTATCTATCACAAATTCCACACCTGCTATAGGTGTAATGAGCAATAAAAAAGACCCCAAAGTAGTGCCATGATTTCTCCCTAGAACATAAGACAAACTATTTTCAAAAATAAAAGTAAATTAACCTGACCTGTGACTGTTACAGGTGAAAGTGTTGGTTGATGAAGTCTGTGTTAGTGGCAGACAAGTTATGGATTCTCTCGTCTGCTGATTCAATTGAAATGAGAGCAATAAAAAATTATTTTAAAAGAGCCAGGGAAATAAAATCCCTCTGAATTTCACATTCCATGTGCTAGAACTATTTTTCTGTACACTGATAGGTGCCTGTACCCCCAGCACTCTTCTCAGCCTCTCCACAAAACAGAGCTATACACTTCAGCTTTACAACAATAATTAATGTCAGTTAAGCAACAGCCTTCCTGTAGCTCTTCCCCACTGTGGAGGCTGGGAAAAGGAAAAAGCTGCCTGTGCCTGCCTTCTGTGGGCCAAACACTCAAGCCACAAGCAATGCTGACAGTATTTTCCTGAAATAACAACAGAATACACTGCAGCTTGGAAACAAAGGGTGGGGAAAGTGACAGTCTCCTAAGTGGAGTATGGCAGGGGAAATTAAGAAGCATTTGGCTTCTCATAACAGTTCTCACACCTCTAAAAATACACAAGACTGCTCACTCTCTGTAGCTGCCCCACATTTAATACACAGTACAGATGAGATAAACAGCACCTGGCTACCCTAACACCTTTGTCAGCTCATTACCAGATATCTAATGCAACTAAGTGTTTTTCTTTCACTTTTGCTCCTGTTAAAATGTAGGTCATGAGGGGATGATCCTCTTCAAGGCACGGCTTTTTATCTTATGGTCCCCTCTGAATACCAGTTTGGAGGAATTTGACAAGTGTAGTTTATGAGAAGGTGTCTCTGGAATAAAAACTGAGAGCCAGTCAGTAGTAAAGGTCCACAGACGTCCTACACTAAATATTCCTACATGAGAATCTTTACAATTGACACTCCTCTGTTACAGTGAAAGACATCAAACACATTCATAGATCACATATTGACATGCACAAAAGGCTAGTTTTTCCCTGCAACACAACAAAGTTTGTTGAAGTGAGGTGCCGATGGAAGGTGTGAAAATGTGAAAAATTACTTATCTTAGATTGCAACATATGTTGATTGAATTTGGAAACTGTCCTGAGCATACCTACATCTATCAAAATACTTTCCTGACACAGCCTCTGGTTAATCCCTGAGTGAGCCATAGTCAGCATCATCAAGAAAGGGCAAAAGTTCAGTACTAACAAAGAAGAAAGAGCAAATAACACAACTTTCTCAGACCACCTGTGGTTCCTTTTTGGTTTCTTCTGTAAGGATTAATGATACACACATTTGCACAATTTAAAAAACAATCCTAACAACAAAGCTAAAGAATCCTTCACATCTCTGAAGCAATTTTTCCTTTAAATGAATCTGAAAATACTAAGAATGATATTCTGCAGAATGTATGAAGAATCTGTTCAACAACTTGAACACCCATACTAGCTGCATATTACCTACTTTCGTTACAGTTGCCCAGCATGTAACAATCTCTGTACAAGAGACAGCAGCTGCCTTGCAACCAGTGAGCTCAGCACCAGAGGAATGGTTGTGTCTAACAAATGAGATATCTTGGTTATTTTGACATGTTTAACACATGTCTTTCTGGCTTGTCACCAAGAACATTCAACATATTTTGCAACACTTTGCTACTCACAGACGTATGCTATTGCACTGCTTTGAGTGAAAAAGCAGTTATCTACTGTCTAACAAGGTCTACTCCAATTCAGTCTCCCACCCTACCCACATGGCACTCTCCCCCTTTGGCAATAAATGCATTCAAGCCAGCAAAGGAGAGAACCTGTGTGCCAGCTGTCAAAGTGTCTTCAAATGTGACAAAAGAAAGGACTTACTGATCTAGATTTCACTGAATTCTAGCATGACTTGAGGCATGCAGTTCTCATTTTGGAAGTCTAGGACACTCAAATTTTACCCCCAATCCAACTAGAACCCATGTTTGTTCATCCTAAAGTGGGCTGCTTCTGTGGGCTCTGACTGGCATAGAAGAACACTCTGGTTTGAATCACATGAGAGGGAAGCAGACAACAAGTGAGAAGGATGGAGCTTGTCTGTACAAACCCAAGCCTTTGCAGACATCAACATCTGGAAGACTATCGCCACAAACTTAACAGGGAAAGAGAAGAAAAAGCAACTCCACTTCATTGAAAAGATGGGCATCTAAAATAAATCAGATGTTTTACACTGTAGAAGTGTCTATTTTCCTCCAGCCAGTACAGAATCTAGATGAATGAGATCTGAGACACAACTGTCATCACCATATATATTAAAAAAATTCTCACTCAAATCACTGGAAATCTTGCAACAACTTCAACAGCATCAAGGTTTTAGCTCGCATAAGGTTATCTAGCTTAGATTTTCCTGTTTTAATTATGCATCCCAATAAAGAGCATAAATCAATGCAATACCTTTCAGAATCTTCAGCAAAATGTCAGCTTGCATTTAAACCTTACATTAGTACATCTGCAGAGGGGACTTACACACAGCTTCATAGTCAGATGACTCTGAGAGCTCCAACATGAGTATTTTACCCAGGATACAATAGTTGTATGAAGCTTAATATACTCTACTGTCAGTGCTGAGCTAGAAACTGAAAAAAGCTTTACTCTGTGCTTCTTTCATCGCTCTTCTGAACAATTTCTTTATTTTATTAGGAAGCATAGATCATTGAAGCCTAATGAAAATAGGCAGCAAATGTGCTACATATCTATATAGAACACAAACCACAGCACATATTGTATCACAGTATAATTTCTAAGTGTAATATAATAGCTAATCAATGAACTCAGCACTTTTTATCATTGTAAGGTCACAGTTTCTCTACATATTGCAATGATTTTTTTATTGAGTGTGACCACTGTTACTTTCATGACCAAGATGTCTAGACTATGTGGGCATGTAGGACAAACATCACATTCACAGTCAAGACTTCTTCACTGCTGTAGTCAGAATTAAATTTACAATCTCTTGTCTAATGATATATTATAAATAGATGGAAGCCACTATCATTCCAGGATATCTTCTCCTGTGCTGAAGTGTTAGGTGCTCAATACTACATACAGAAAGCTTTTTCATTATTACCTGTACTCTCGAAAGGTATCATTCTTGCTGTTTTGAAAAGGTTAATGCTGTTTGTTATCCATGTCTAGAATTCCAGAACGAATGAACTTATTTACGACCTGCTCAGTGTTCATTGAAAGTTCCAGTTTTAAAAGCGTAAAATGGAGTATTGCTACTTGCAGCATTTAACCTCTGGAATACCCATATTACTCAAACAGAAGTGAAAGGAGTAATTTGTCTGAAAGTGGAAATTTTCCAAGTTATGGATGTAGTGATACACCAAATGCCATGCACAATATAAGAATGAAGATTGTACACAAGATTTTCCTTAGTATGCAAGTACCTACCAAACTGGGAAGATTGCAACAAAAGGTGGGATTAAGCATTGTCGTGCCATTAACCAACACAATGCATCAGTAAGAAATCTGATTCTGTCTTGCTACATTATTTTATACTGTACCAATCAACCAAAGTCCACAGCAATCAGAAAGCCATCAGTCTGGATCTTCCAAAAAGCAAGATAAAACAGCTGCCCGTAAGGGCCTCCTCAAGCCAATGTATCAGTAGTAAGGAATATGGGGTTACCTTGTACAAACATGTTCCTTGGGCATGCTGGATGCTTTTAATGCTGGATTTGGTATAAATACTCTAACTTTCAGTTTTCTACTTTTTCAGACACTCAGTGTACTTACATCAGTTAAATCTGTTCCTGCTTTTAATACATCTATCTATAACTGAAAAAAAACCCCACCAAAACCACGCAACTTAGAATTTTAGAAGAGTCACTTTTCCCCCCCATTAAGACTTCTCAGTTCTTCACCAGTGTTTCCTGATGTTTGATACAATAAGCAGCAGTGTCTGTCCACTCTATCTGTACAGAAGATGGGCATATAAGGCCCAATACACAGCTTGTAAAGAAAAGCTTTTTTCACCACAGCAGAGACAAGAGTTCCTCCAGATGAGCTTTTCCTTCTTCCCCTGAGAGCAGAAGCCTAGCAAAGCTTGCCAACAAAGTTAATACTTGAGCTGAATAAACAGTCCCTTAGATTTAATTTTTTAGCTCATACTCAAGAAAATCCAGCTCTGAGGTGATGTGTGTAAGCAGATACCTCTCAGCATTCTGTAAGATTGTCTCAAGTCTGTGTAGCCCACACTATCTCCTTTTTTGTGTGCAAAAAACCATAAAAGTTTATATTCATTTTGGAGTAAAAGCCACCTTACCAGACAGTAGAATGAAATGATAGCCAGTCTCTTCTTTCCCACTCCTTGTTCTATACATGTGCAGCAGAACACCAAGTCTTACAAAGCTCCAAAAATCTGATGCCTCCAACTTAAAAAGAAAAATAATTTCACTGGAACTGGGCTTCAAGATGTAGCAGAGTCTGTGTGATGTGGAAACAGAAAAACATCCAAGGAGTCTGTTTTCCCAATCAAACCAAGTAGCTGCTATTGTGATTTTGAACATGCATGTGGACCTCCCAATCTAAATCACATCTTTATGAATATTGCCTAATAATAAGAAGTAGCAAATATTTGCCTTGGCTTCTTTAAATAAACCAGCTAACAAAACCCAATTCATCCAGATGTGTCACTATGATAAAAAGTAACTGGATGCATCTGGAAGCATCACTGTCACTTTTACAGCCCATAGCTCTGGTTTAAAAAAAAAGCATCCACTTGTCCTGAAATTATGAAATGTATACATAGATTGGGGACTACTGTTTCAACTATAGCCTAACTTAATCTTCAGATCTGTTTTAATAGATTAGGCTTTTTATTATTGCCATTATTTTAAGTAGTTTACATGATAAAAATACATCTGTAGCAGTGGAACAAGATAATTCACTTTTCTATAATGGAAAACAGTTTTCAGCTGTTTCTGGATTCAGATCTACCCCTTGGTCCCAGGCAGTGTAGCAGTGTTACTTACTTCTATTAAAGCTCAGTTAAAACCTCTTCCCAGTACCTTTTTCTTCCTCACAACTGACAGCATCAGCTTTTGGTTTGCATCAATTGAATTTGTTCTCCCTACTCCACTGTGGCAGCAAATATGCAGCTCTATTACTTTTCCAGATCCTGTATAAAGAGGAATGTATGAAATACAGCTCCTCATCAGTCTTCTTACTGAAGATCAAATTTCAGTTGCATAACAAACAGTGACTCTGCATGACACAACGCGGCCTTCGTGCATGAGACAGCTAAACTGAAACTGAAAAAATATCATACATCATTATCTACCTTTGTCTGGACATAGAAGAAATTTGTCTCAGGAAATAAGTAAATTGCATAAAAAATCCAAAAATCAATCCAAGACGTTTTCAAAAGACTTAAAACAATATCTTTTTAACCCTCAAGATGATTTCTAGTTAAAATATAGATATTTTACAGTAATAGTTCCTGTCTTGTGCAGAAGTCAGGCTGCGTGAGAGGATCACAGTCCACTTTGGATGGGATATCAGTGAAATATTAAAAACATCAAAATTCAGTTTTATGCAACATTTAAAGGCTTTTGAGGTAGAAGAAAAAAAAACTGCTTTCACACTGGAAGATTTTATTAAAAGGTCCCCAGCTTCAATATCAATTGCTATTTTAACTCATCAATTTACACTTGTAACCACAGAAAGTTCATATTTGTGGCACTCAAGTTTCAGAACATCTAAGAATTTGCTGCTTATATGACCTTCAAATTTTTAGGTACTTGGGAACTTCCTAATAAGCAACTACAGGAATGTATCTCATGAATCTGTAGGAATTAACAAATAATCTGGGTGACCGCATAAACAACACATAGCATGCTAACAATTTTAAGATCCTCCATCTGCTGAAAATTCTATGCACACTTAGGTCTAACATCACTTTAATCCATCACTTGTTTCCTAAAAAAAATTAGTAAATAAGTAAGTTTCTTTTTTTCCTACCAATTTTATGCAAAAAGAACATATGAGCCCAACATTAATCTTTTCTTCATTTTTAATAGCTGCCTACCTACCCTCACTTCAGCTATTTAGCAATCCTGTTATGAAACAGCTGCTATTAGCGAAAAAAGTCCAAACTGGCAGCATTCACAGACCACTGGGAACACAGAGCATTTTAAGATGTTTCTACCACTCCCCATCAGTACCCTCTGATTCATTTTTTCAAGACCCTACCTTAAAGCCTCAAACCAGGATTATGCTTCTAAAGCCTCAATATCAGAAAGTCTGGCTTTCCTCTTGAGTTTCCCATGGAGGACTTCCTGTTCCTCTAGAGCAATACAACCTTCTTAAAACATTTTTTTCCACTCTTTTACTGCTGCTGAATCTGATTCAAAAGGGGCCCATCTGTCCCAGCTACATCATCAGGAAAGCTCTGCACTTTCACACAGCTGCCGAGGTTTCTGTCCCCATGCAGAAGCTGGAATTGCTCCACCCACCCCCTTGGCACAGAAATTATGTAAAGTAACTGGCGGATCCAAAAACCTATTGCATGATCATTTCTACACTGGCTGTTTCTCTAATGTAAACTCTCCTTTTCTCACATCGTGCAGGGCCCTAATTTGTTCCTTTAATAAAATGCACCATGAAACTTGAGAGTGCAATTTTCCAATGGAAGGGAAAAAAATCCTATCAAATAAACTAATCTTACTATAAATTCCACAAAGCAAGTTCAAAAAGCCCAAATAGGTGATTGTTTCTATTGAATTCTATCAACTGCTGGAGCAGTTCATTCAGGAATTCTAACACTTCCTTAGCATTTAAGTGAATTAACCTCCACTACATTCTGCAGACTGAAAAGCAACTATCTGCAAGTATAACATGAACCAAATGGAAAATTGCATTTGTCACCTGCTCTGAAAAGGGATTCTCTCAGACAATTTAGATGCCCCAGCTTGACCTGAATGCAAGCAGACTGCACTCTCCAAATTACCTGTGACCACTTGATTCCTGCTACTCATTCAAGGCTCAGAGAGTTTGGTCTGTTCAGCCTGGAGAAGAGTCATGGGAGACCTTAAAGCACCTTCCAGTGCCCATGAGGGCTCCAAGAGAGCTTGGGAGGGACTTCGAACAGGGGCATGTGGTGATAGGACAAGGGGTAGTGGCTTCAAATGAAAGAGGGAAGATTTAGATTGGATATATGGAAGAAATTGTTCCCTGTGAGGGTGGTGAGGCCCTGGCACAGGTTGCCCAGAGAGGCTGTGGCTGCCCCATCCCGGGAAGTCTTCAGGGCCAGGGTGGACATGGCTTTGGGGAACCTGGTCTAGTGGAAGGTGTCCCTGCCCATGGCAGGGTCTTGGAACTAGATGGTATTTAAAGTCCATTTCAACACAAACCATTCTATGATACCATGATTTTCTGGTCATAAAAACTCATTAAACTGTATCTGCATCTCCGCTTTGACAGACAATATCTTTTAGATAGAATTTAAAAATAAATTTACTTTTGAGCCACAGAAACACTTGCAGGAAGTTTTCTTTAGTTTCTTTTTTAGAAAGGAGCCTAAGTGAAATAAGAACAATTTTAATCAAGTAAAAAAAAATGTACAAAAGTTTTGGATTGTTTTAGTTAGGATACAATGGAACTAAAAAATTAAGTTTAAATGGCACAACTTTGTACCTGCATCTGAATGCTATCCATGGCAATCAACTGGACTTGTTAATGCATCCTAAATTCAATTTCTGGACAGAAGCTGGCAAGCTGTTTATTGTGGGAGTTACCGTACTATGGAATGGGGTTTCTTCTACCCATTCACAGTGATTTTGGGGCAAGTTGTGTCTCATCTTTTCATACAGCATTAAGGAGAAGTCTTTTCTTTGCACACAGTACTTCTGTACAGTATCTGTGAAAGGTAAAAGTGAAGAATTTCTTTTTATTGATAACATGAAGTTTTCACACAGTCACAGAAATGAATTACAACTGAATCGTAGTCATCAGTCTCCCTACCAAATGTAATGCATGCATTTTAGCTCACTTGATCTTGGCAAACCTCAGAAGTTAATAAGTTAGTAATCAAGAAACAAAATAAATTATACTAACATATTTTAACAAAATAAAAATAAAGCTTAAGTGAGTATACCTTGGAATCATATTTTACCCATAACAATTCACACAACCTTATTAGTGAGATAAATGACAAACATTTGAAATCAAGTTTGGGCAATTTGTTCAGTTGAGAATTAGGCTCATTAAATGTCAATATTCTCAGCACTCTCATGTGAAAAAGTGTTCTATAATCTCACAAATTAAACAACAACATTACGTCTTCATCAACCTCAGGGTGTAAAAATAATTTATTAGCTTTTGGTCTTAAAAAAATTAGCTACTCCTCTTGGGTTTTTTAAACAGCAGCAGTCAAAAAAGTGACAATTGAAAAGTGTTTAATAAAAATAAGGCAAGCATTGTAAATTTGTTCTTTAAAAATCAATGCTGTGGCACTGCAGAATCAAGGGTAGCAGAAAAAAATAAACAAGAACTTAGTAAAACAATCACGAAGCCATTCCTATGCTATCACTTTAGTTAGCCAAGGAAGCATTGGTAAACAGTAAGAAAGTAAACTTTTATTTCAAAACTATTAAGAGTTAATTAAGATTTAAAGGCATCCCTTTGGGAGAGGAAGCGAAGTATGCCCTAGTGATGATAATTTTATATTCTATCGGTTTATGTTTGTAAAACATGACAGCATACTGAACCAAAAGCTGGCAAGACAACACTCCTTGACTCTACTGTTTCTGGTCAGTGATCCGCTGGAGGCAGAGCTTCATGTAAGAGTTTTTATTGCGTATTTCTATCACTGCATCTCTGACAAGTTCAATGAACATCTGAGGCCAGAGCTTCTGCAACGACTCATTTTTCATATTGATGTCAGCTGCTTCTTTCACTAAGTTCTCAACGTATGTCTGGCAAAATGCCTTTCTTTCCTTGATTTCCTGCATGGGAGAAAAATTACACGATGTATAAGAAAAAGGGAAAAAAGGTTAAACACAAGCAAATCCAAAAAAGCCCTCACAAAAATTGACTGAATTAAAGAACACAGCAATTAGCAGGCAGATGCTACTGTGTACTTTCTCCTCCTGGTTTCAAGTTGCACGGCCCCGGGTCTGTGTCAAGCTTTTATGGGTGTGGCCACAGAACCTTTGTGTATTCATAATATTCATACTACATTAAGTCATTAATTTATTGGAAATTAACTTTTAAGTAATTACAACAGCATTAAAAGTTGTGTTGCTTTCTGGCATAGCAGTAAAAATTTACAGAAGCTATTAAGCACTAAACTACTTTTATTTGTCTCCTTTCCCATGATTTCATCCTTATAGTACAACAGTAGTAAAGTTTATGTTTCTCTACCTGCCCTAACAAGAACATTGTCATAGAAAAACATGCCAGTATTCATCCTTTTCCATAGGAACTCTGGTAAGTGCTGGTTCCTAATGCGTATTACATTAGATACTGAAGTGAGACAAACATTTAAAAATAATAAAAAAATACTGCGCTTTGCACAACTGCCAGCTCTGCATTTTAGTAACTCACTTTATTAATCCCTGCTTCTGCAAAGTTTCTATAAAATGCCTTAAGCTTTGAACAATAAGTTATATTGGAGATAAATATCTAACTAGTTTGAATGGTGGCATTGTTAAAAATGTTACATCATGCTTCAGGCCACCAAACCAGAAGTGTTCTTTAATGAATAATAAAGGTGAGAAAATGCTTTCCAGCAGTTTCAGCTAAAACCCCTAATTACTAATCAAAGACCCAAGACTGTCATCTTTAGCAATATACTTATTCAGCCACATTTATTATGTTAGTTTACTGCTGCTGGGGAACTGGGAAGAGTCCTTTTTGCCAGGAGGTACTCTTGTGACACCCTGAAGTACCTGCTGCCGCAGGCACAATGCTTTAGCAAAGGACAAGGTGGGAATTGCTGTACTGGGAAGAGAAAACAACACATTTATTTAATGGACTGTACAAATATTAAGCTTATTTTATTTTATTATAGGTCTGGTTTCATGGTAAAGGACAACAGGAATACCTCACTGTTTTACTCTATGCCATTCAAAGATTTAAGAGCTACTATCACAGCTTTTGAGACTAAAATGTTTTCTTAATTTAATCTCTCCACACATGCACCCACTGTCTCCTTTTTATGCTGTGGATCTGAGATAACAAAACCACAATGGAATAACAGAATTCAGTGATTACTGAACTTGATTTAATTTCTTGCACTAGAGGATTTATGTATTTCCACATAATCAAAAAGCAAACAGTGGGACAAATGTGGGAAGCAGAGTGCATACAGTTAGAACTCACGATGATTGATCAGAAGGGAGACTGTGGCTGAAAAAAATCATATTCTCCCTGGGAACAATTTCCCTCTGCCCAAGCAAAAGAGTTAGCAGATCAGAAACACAAACTAAAACAAGCGTGACTGATGCACTTGTCTGAAACAAGCCAGCTTGCAATTTTATTAATAATTAAACCTAATACATTTCCTATATATTTATTTTTCCGTAGCTCATTTAAAAGCTAGGAAGCAGTTTTTTATTACTACAGCCTGCACTATCTCTTGTGTTGTCTGAAGATGTTCTTCACCAATTCAGTCAGGGAAAATCTAACATGTGCAATATACATTTTTCTTCCTAAAAAAACTGTGCTCACTCCATATGGCTTGTAGGTGAGAATGTATTTCTGAGACTGTGGCACTGTTCAGGGACCCCATCATCAAAGACCGAAACTGAGCATTTTCCAGTGTTCTGAGAAAAAGATCGGTTAGATGAAATGTTTGATCAGATATGTAAATATGTTAAGCAGTTATCTTCTAAAACCACCATTCTTAACAGCACAACTGAAACGTGATGTACAGATAAATTCAATGACTAGTAGCCTAAGGTTACCTAATAGAAAATATAAGTATTTTGCAATGATGTATTTTACCTCAAGCTTTTCCATATGAAGATCCTTTGTCATGTAATTCAACGTTGCTTGAGCTGTGCTTTCCCCTCCACTTCTTCTGTTATCACTGCTTTCCTCACTGCCAACCCCAGATTTCTTTCCCTTTCCCTCCAGCAGATAATGGAATTGCTTCCTCCTGGGAAATGAGATTTACAGTCCTAATTATTGAAACTTTTTAAATGCAGATGTTTCTAGCTATTGTGAGGGGGGAGTTTCTCCTTTGGAACATACACTTTTGAGCTTTGAAGCATACTGCATCCTCAAGTTATTCGAAATACATATGACTCTAGATGTCCCTACATTAATATGTCTCTAAACAATTGACTTTGATATTTA
Organism: Machaerirhynchus nigripectus; assembly: GCA_013397975.1. Taxonomy (NCBI): domain Eukaryota; kingdom Metazoa; phylum Chordata; class Aves; order Passeriformes; family Dicruridae; genus Machaerirhynchus; species Machaerirhynchus nigripectus. Next base: position 1,970,235 of record VZRQ01002448.1, read on the forward strand.
TCACATAGCATCTCCTAAATAGGAAGTCTTGCAGCTTTAACTTTTGTTAAGTACTCATCTCTAGAAGACTAAAAATACGGGGGGTTCACCTTTTTTTACAGTACAACTCTTAAATCTGTTAATCATTAATTACGCACTATAAAATACCCACTAAAAACAGGCAGTTCTCATCATGAAGGTGCACGAGCCTTCAGCTCTCCCATACAAATGGCGAATTGAACACGCAGTTCATTTGTGTGCATGTGCCTTTTCATCTCCTCAGCAGACTTGCGTACAAGTTCTGTGAAAACCTCTGGCTACGTGGACCAGGAGATGGTAACATTTGTGCACTGTGCAGAGGACCTATCTTCTAGAAGACGGTATTTGTGAAATTTTTCTATTTTTACGTAAAAAGATTTTATCGTAACAGTTTGCAAAAGAGTCAAACATGTTCTAGACAAACTCCAGTTCTGTTCCTTGTATTTTACCTGGATTCTCCAAATAATGAAAGCATGCGATAATGTGGCAGCTCTGAGGATGCCACATATGCCAGAATGCCAAAGAGCCTTTCTGCCTTTACAATATCATTTTCAGTAACCTGTGAGGGAGTGGGAAGGGAAGAAAAAAGAAAAAGATTACATTTCAAAATCAGTACATTCGTATTTCATTACACATGTACATTGAGAATTAACTGAGATTTGTTTTACAGAACACTGCACACAGATCTGTTGCAGACACATCTTCAAAACATAGATTTGCTTTTACTGGCACTTTGAATGTACTTTAGAAGAAACCAAATGAGGTACTGGTGCTTGTTTTATTTCCTGTGATTCTGGATATTTTAATGTATATACATGCTGCCCTGTGCTTCATAATAGTCTTTGTGAAATGAGGAATTTTAGAAAGGTTTCTTACATTCATTTTCTGAAGGCCAGACATATTTATTCTGCTCTGTACTGCATGCACTTACAGAAGGTCTACTGGAAAATTTCTGATTAAGTTATGCTCAAGAAACAGAAAGATTCTGGGCATGCACATGTGAAAAGATAACTTATAGACTCCCTTATTTTGGCAGCACCATGGAAAAGGCTTTATAAAGGAGAAACTTTAGAGGGAAAAAATTTTCTCTGCATTTTTCAGCTCCTGCAAGTAAGTGTTCACTCATTATATTTCTCTAAATGTCTACCATACTATTGTTTAAACATTAAGTTACAGCTGTCTCTTTAACTGTGGTTGAAAAATTTTCAGGATTTCTTTTATACAAAATTGAAAAGTGTAAAGAAAGTGGAAGGGATTCATTCTTTGGTGGTGGTGGTGGTGGTTATTATTTTTTGCTTGTCTTGGCTTGTAATCTCTGGAGACCATGGCCTGTGTTTCTCCTACCCTGATGGCCAGACTATGAACTGACTTCAACTGCCAAAAGTTTGTTGGCACAGTTTCTGGACTCCTGGCTTTGTACGGAGTGCAGAAGCAATCTTTATGATCATCTAAATCTGACCTGGATAACACTGGACAATGAAACTTACTTATTGACTTCTTAACTTCTGGATGAAATTTAATTTCCATTCATCCTATAATATATTTTGGGAAAGCAACCCATTATTAAATACATTACAATACTCACAATATTTACTAAGCACTTCCAGACAAATTTTGTATTCTGTGTTGTTCAAACATGTGAGTAAAATGGAATTTTGATCCACATTAACAGACTTTTATTGTATTCTTGTGTAATGTTTAGAGACTATACAATCTACACTTGCCTCAAGTATGCTGTAACACCATAATGCAGGGGTAAATTCAGTGATAACACAGATCAGGAAATTAGAAACAAAGTCAATTCCATTTTCACAGTGTCTGGAATTGTTCGTTTTCACTTAAAATTAAATAAGTCTTACTTAGTAGCCTAGGAGTAGATGACCTTGCTGAACAGTCTTTAACAGAAGCAAGGTCTGAAACAAAGAGCACAGAAGGCAGCTAGGGAAACAAAGCCCAGTGCAGGCAGAAATGCCTGCTGGAGAAATAAGTGATTTTAATGTATTTATTTATGTTAAGAGAAGCATAAGGACCAGGTCAACAGAGACAGCAATGCTGAATACACTCTCCAGCTCACAAAAACTCATGTTCTCTATCTTACTGCAGTGCATTGTTTGCTCCATTAATCACAAAAAGATTATAACGGTAGTATCACATAAATGTAAGGCTTTATGCCTGCTCCTTGCCAAGTGCACAGAACAGGCACGAACTGTGCCAGCAGGCCCAGCTCAGGGAAAGGGATGCATCTGTCACACTCTATTCCATACCACTGGGTGGACAGCAGTCTGGAGGGTTTTGTAACTTCAAACCTTGACAACTTAGAATTAATCTGAGATTACTATCACTTGGAAAAACTTCAGTTAGTATCTCAAAAAAGACAACTTGCTCCTTCATGGTTAGTAAATGTAACAATTGGACAAGGTAACAGAATCATTGTTAGGAGAAGACCAACACTCAGCTTCTAGCCTGGAATATGAACTGGAACGGAGAGGGAAGGCCGGGGAGAAAACAAAAGATTTTTTAAAGAGGTTTTTTACAGTTTAAAAGTGCTAGAGTTATGCGGTTTATTTAGTTAATTCAGTTAGTATATACTGTTTTACTTTGCAACTCTGCATACCTCAGAGCTGACAACACAATAGTCACCACAGACATTGCACACAAATGGTAATCAGAATAGCAGAATATGCACATTTCCCTTTCTGTCATCTGAAACTTATTTAGGGCTGATCTAAGGTCTGAGAATCACTTCAGGGGTTGTGTTCTTTAGATTGAAACAGAATTTTCTATTACTCATGTTAATAGGTAATATACATCTGCAAATCTGGATATCATAAATTCTGCTGCAGGGTAGTGAAAAATGGCAAAGTTCACCTCTTTCTTCTGCTTGGCTATGACACTTCAAATGATTCATGACACTAGGAAAAAAAATTCTATATGCACATCTTCATGTAATGTGGTCTGGCTGAAAAAGTTTGAGGACAAAAATGTTGTTGTCATACATATTTAAGATCTGCTATATGTCCTACATGAAATCAAGCTGTGCTACATGTGCTCCATTTACTAAATTAATCCCCAAGAACTATTAAATATGAAGTTTTCCTTCAGAGACTGAACTTGTTGACCTTGGGATTGTAACAAAAAGTCTGCTTAAACAGTTGTGTTACTTTCTTTCTCCATGAAGACCAAACAGGCATGATTTATCTTCTATTTGTTTTTCATCTGAATCACTAGTGTTGATTTTGAAAATACAATGGAGTAAAAAAAGAAACTTTATATTTTTAAATCAAATTTAAAGAGCATTTTTTTCAGTGAAGTACTAAATTTGAGGTTATTCTATATTTTTCATGAGATTACTATCACTTTATTTTTTTCCTTTTTAAGATACTGTGCTGTTGGAGTGAGTTTTATTTCCACCCATCCTTTCTTTGATAGTTAATTCATTTAAACTCTTTACCCACTCCTGCTCTTCTGAGCAACTAATATATGTTTTATACAACTAAAACCAAGCAAACCACAACATCCAGCTTTGGCTGGATCAGATAACAAGTATATCTAATCCAAAACATATGATGATGACCAAATTAAAATACCAGATCTAAATGCTAAAGCTGTGTATTATTTTTGCTCTAATTAACTTCCATAACATCTCTTAAACTTATTTAGCATTTAAAATTGAATGTGCATTCAAACATTGTGTTGCATTGTAACTATTTTCACCCCCTTTATGATCAAAGCTCACATATAAAATAGCTGTTTTATATGCTTGAATAAATTTACTTTCAACTGATGTAAAAGGGAATACAAAGAACAGCAGTATTAGTGTCCTAACTTTCTATTTATTTAAACATAAAATGCACACCCAACAAAAAAACCCACACTAAAGATCCTGTATATAGCAAGCAGAAAACATTTTTAAAAAAAATCTATTTGACAGACTTTTCCTGTGACAGACTTAAAGTAGAAACTATGACTCTATGGTATTTAGTAACACTGGCAATTGTGAATAATCGTATACAGTAAACTACTCAGGAGTATGTCAAACACACTTTTGCATAAGTATTCAATGTCAGCACAGTGATTTTATCAAAAAACCATAAACAAGTGCTTCTTAAAATCAGGTAGAATTGTGCAGTTCTTTAATATTAATTTCACATAATTTTATTAAATAATATTAATTTCAGTATTAATTGCACAACAAATTACATGGTGAAGTCTGCTTAAATCTTTTCCCCCTTAATATTGAGAAGACACTGACAGGGTTGTGCTCATTTTATTAGGAATTCATCTGCTCTGTTAAAAACAACACTAATTTTTCCTGTAAGACCAATTATAAGAAAGAAGCAACACCATCCTACCTTCACTCCATTTATCTTCTGTAGATTAAAATGGTTCAGTCTGAACAGAACATAGTATTTCCACAAAGTGAAGTTGACAACCGGATTTCCCTGAGGATCAACTGTCAACTGTTCCATGCGATGCATCTCGGCCAATGCATTGAACTGCTGCAGCGCCACAAGATTTGTCTCCTTAAACTTCAAGTGCTAAAAAAAGTCAAACCCCAATAAATTAAACAAGGAAACAATAGAGTGAACACAGCGATTCCTATTCTGTGCCACTCAATTTTCAAACTGTAACACTCATGTGTCTGATGAAGCAACTGAGCTCATTTCATTTGAGGTCTCTGTATCAACCAGCTGCTGTATTCCATATATTAAGAGATGTCAAACTTACAAGCTCCAAGCAATGTATAAATTTTCAGTATTACATAAAGCAATGATATTACTTAAACAATGTTTACTTTTAATTCTGCAAGTAAAACACCTGCAACATCCCCACATAAAAGTAAGTACCACACATGCTTTTAAAATGTTCTGCATTTTTGGGCACAGGGTCTGGCCTAACTCATACTCTGCCCTACACTAATGCTCCTATGGGAGTGGTGTATGCTACACAGTAGCATTATCGTGGGAAGAGGAAGGAGGATAAATTGATGGTGAAGATAAAAATTTAGTCGTGATTCTGCTATCGCCCACAAATTTTTCCCCACCCACAGGGAAACAATTGCTTCATTAAGACAGATAAATTTGTCTTAAGATCCCCACAAATTTATCAATCTCAATTAAACCATTAAGTTTTGTTATACTCAAAATCTTGAGAAGCATCAGGGAGCTCAAGAGCCAATCAATCTGAGCTACAAGTTGCTTATGCTTGTTATCTCTATGTTAATGTTTGCATCAACATGACTGACTTGAATGTCTAAGAAAAAAAGACATACTGAAGAGACTTTTCATTTATGTTGCTTTTCTTCATCAAGAACTAAGGAATTTCAAGAACTGTACTGATTTAGTTAGCTATTCCTTCTAATCTTCATCTTTTTATCCTATCAGCAATTTGATCTTTGAACTCACAAGACAAATGAAGCCTTCCTGATGCCATGGATCCACAACAACAGTATAGAACAACAATACTGTATTTACACACAAGTTTTGCAACCTAAAAATAATTAAGTAGGTCAGAGGAATTAAAAGAAATAAAAACCAGTCTGAAAGGAAATCTAAATTTAAATTATTTATTTTTAAGAATCAAAGTTAGCATTATAACACAAGAAAATATGCAATTCATAACTATCTATTTACATGAAAGCACTCAGTGGGAGGGGCAATGCCAAAGTAAGGTTTTATTTAAGAATACATATTCCATAGCTGTTCAGGGCTGAAACATGAGGCATACTCACCACACAATTAGGAAATTTTGTCTTCAGTTTTACTAACACTTGAACAATTTCATCAAATTCTATGAACATAAAGGAAACTGTGGCAATAATGCCAGCTGTTTGAACACTCCAGTTCCGATCCAGGCATTCCAGTGCCCCAGCACCATACAAGCCAAGAGTGTCTCCTTCCACTTCTACTAAATGAGACTCTAAAACAGACAAGCCTTGTACTGCACTGCTCAGGATTGTATCAAGAGATCTGTAGAGGAAATAAAAATACAGTGATATAAATGAGATGATTCTGAAATAATATCATCACTCTACTGAATAACAGTCCTTTCTTTTACCAAATATCAACTGTCAAATACAATGGCATTTCTAAGCATTCATTCATTTTCAGTACCCCATCTGGTTCAAATACACTAAAGGCTAGAAAACCCTTTTTCCATCAAGTAACACTGTATATGCACTACTTCTTCAACAAAAAGGCTCTGGGTGTGTTTGAGTTGGTGGTGGGGTCAAATTAAATAAAGAGTCCATTCATATTTAATAATTGGCTTAAAAATTTTAGCTCAGAATGCTAACCTAGCATGTTTTGTGTTGCTTTAGATATCTAAACACAACTTCAAACAATTAAACACAACTTCAAACAATGTATTTATTTAAGCAATGTCCCCTTCACATTCTGTTTGCTACATGAAATGTAAAAGTTATGACATGAACAGTAAATCATGCATTTCTTTAGAATAATGTGATCCTTCCAATTCACAAGAGCAATTTTAAAATTAAGCAATAAATCCAGGTATTCCTGACTCTTGTCTCTTTTTTTCCTACTTCCAACATGATACACTCAGCTAACTGGACCTAAAGTGTACAGAGAAGTCAAGATGAGCACAAATTACAGGTTTAGAAAATTATGTAATGATGGTTATTATTTTATTCTTTACCACATTCCTAATCTTTTTAATGTATTTTGACTAGTAGCAACCACTTAACTGATGTTCTCTTGACAATAACAATCAGAACTCTAAAATTTCACTCAACTGAAGATGTTGAGAGCGCACCACTTCGTATGTGAAGCTCTAATTACTAATCTATGATGTATTTCACCTGCAATTTTATTGCTTAGGAGCTCATCTTGAAATTCTTCACTATGATAAAACACATACATCAAAACAGCATCATTTCTCAAGCAATGGGAATTTGTTAATTAACAGAACAACGGTCAAGCTACTATAGTTACATTGACTTGGTCCTGGGGGAGGTGAATTAAATGGCGAGGAAACCAAGCAGGCAAGAAAGCAGTGGCTACATGCATTCAAGGGAAAGCTTTGGAAGCACAAGAATAGAAAAGACGATAGCAATTCAAAAATGCTAAGGAAAAAATGTTTCAAAAGATGTAGCACTTGACTGGAGATAAGAACTAGTTCTAGCCAGTAATAGACTGAAACTCAGATGGGTTCCCCTTGTGAGAGACAAAGACTTCGTGAGCATCCCTGACATTTCCAGCATTGACCAGGGACAGCAGGAAGCTGGACTTGCTATTGAATTTCTGCAGACTTTTATTTCAGGCACTTGTCTGAGCTAACCAAGGTTGAAGTGCTACTCTGGTTTTAGTCAATCGAAGTCATACATTGTTCTTTAAGTGCTGTAGTGGGTTCTGGCCACGTGGCCACCTTTTTAGATGCAAATAAGCAAAAATAATATATTTTAAACCAAGAATACTAAAATTATCTTGAGAGTAAAACTAAGTCTGGTAACTGCTACTGTTAAAATAGCATGGGTGTGAAAACAGTCTGATAAAAGATGCTGCAGTTCAAACTAAGAGCATGAATACAGCTATGAAACCTCTTGATATACAAAGAGGTTAAAATCCTCATAATGCTCATCGTAATTTTGTTCATTTAAACTGAAAGCAACAATCTAAGTTGTTAAGGAAATGAACAGCCTCAAGATGCTCAGGAATTCATACTTTTCTTGTAAACATGGAGTTATCCTTTATTTAGCAAAATCTTATAATAATTTAGCTTGCACTTCTTTAGGCAATGAGTTGCTTATATTTCTTTTTAAACATGTTACTTATTACTAATGGTCAAAAGCTAAGTAAACCATATTTTCAGGGTTGATTTGCATATGTAGTACTTTTGATAATGAAATACAGCAAGATCTCAGAGGTGAGAAGTAGTAACCTGGGACTTAAGACATGAACAGGTAAAAGTATTACCCAATAAAATACCTGCTTTCTTCAGGAAATACATATGCAGCACTGCCATTGATCTGGCAGGGCTCATTTTCTTTATCTTTGTTTAAAGAAGCCTCAAGAGCAATTCGGTTCTGCTGGATCTCCCACTGCCGAGCAATGTTACCAATTGTTAACCGCTTCTTTTCCTGAAACAAGATACACAAGTCATCATAAGTCATGACAGGGCAGGATTAACACATTTGTTTGTTCTGAATCATGTGGCTTAATCAAAACATTTTAAATGTTTCAAGTTGTAGAAACTGTACTAGTGGTTGGTGGTTATGCACTAAAATCAATGCATCATTCTAGTGCTATTTTGTAAAACTGCCAGCAAACAATTAGACAAAATTTGCAATAAAGAAACAAGAAAAGTAACATAATAAATCCACAACTTAGGAAAGCACACAGTGAAGCTACTAAGGACATGGAACTGCTACTTCTGAAAGTTTTTCCATTTCAAAGAGCTCAAAACTCTATTTCATGTTCCATTTGCCCAGGGAGTTATGGTGATGCTCTCTGGTTAGAGAGCACTAATTGCTCAACACTTACAGACTTCCATGATGACTGAGCTACATGTCACAGAAAGGGGGGAAGGTTGGAATCATCTGTGTTTTTTATCAGAACAACCTTTAGAAAATTCTGTTTGTTCTCGAGGTGAGGGTCTCAACCTCAATTACTGTACAGCTCTGCTGCTTAGTTAGCCCTCAGCTGTGGGCTGCTGGATTCCTACAGAACTCCAAAAACTTCCATGAATTCTTTTTACAAAAAAGCAAATTTTTCAAGTGTGAAGATTCTGCTAGCAATAACTTTCTCTTGTTCCAGTAAATATTAAGTTCAAGCACTGTTGGAAAGGAATGACATTCTCTATACATTTCAAAGTACATCTCAAACTTTCCCAGAAGAGTGGGTTGGAAACAATAAAAAAATAGTTTGGAAAAAGAGATGAAATTCTGCTGTTTGGGCAGACAAGTATCAGCAAGGGAAAAAGAAGAGATGACACTGCTGAAATTAAGATTTTTGATGCAGTGCATACAGGAAAACAGCATGTTTGTTACTGAACATTTACACTTCATATAGTGTAAGAAATGTTGGAGAAACATGATGGTAAAAAAAATTGCAGAATACAGTTCTATAAATATTTTCTTTAGATTTAACCATGAAGAAACCTATAGTTCACAACTTTTTTTGCTGGACATTGTATCTATGAGCATATTTGTTCCTTCCATTTAAATGTGTGGAATAGGAAGCAAGCCTGAAACATAAGAACCCATTTACAAAGGAAAGATCTACAAAAATCATCAAAACATACAAAAAATACTGATATTTAACTGTTACACCACTTAACTATTTGAAGATAAGAAATATACTTTGATTAAACAGAAGTCTACAACGTAATGTTGAAGTTGAGTAATGATGGCATTAGGTGTTAAAAATATTTTTTCTTCTAAGGGAATTTTCCACTAGCAAAAAGCACCACAAAATCTAGGCCACCAAGACAAACAATCCCTCTGCTACAAGGAAACATTACATCAATGGTTAAGAACATGAACTACAAATAAATACCTACTTTTCTTTTTCTAGTCAGAGAGACATTTACAACAGCATGAGACAATGCCATGTGTGAAAATTATTCACTAATTTTCCACTTCTTTACGCTACTAAGAACTGGCACCAACACTTTAAATCTGAAGAGACTTTAAATACATCAATATCTTAGAGGGAAAGAAGAAAGACCAAAACCAAACCCCAACACTGCTTAAACAACCCCAAAACCACCCCCCACTTCTTACAACCTCCTGCAACTACTTTCAGTCTAATCCTCTTCAGGAAATATTTTACCTAGGAAACCTAAACGGACGTGAACATTTTTTGTTTATTTGACTTCCAAATTGAAAGAGATTGTTTGTATAGGCATTACTGGCTGACAAAAAATTTTAGGCACTTTTTTTTTTCCCAAAGAAAAACAATTTGGAGACCTATAGTGATATTCACACAGTAAATGGAACGTAGATACTCTTAGATTCTTGAACTTTGGTTTATTAGCAGCACAGCTCATGTAGTCAGCAGCCCCATGAAGAGCATTCTGGAGGGTACCTGGGTCTCCCCTGGTGGGGCACTTCTGTCTCGTGTGTGTCAGCACCAACCAGATCAGCTGGGCTGGAAGATAAGATAGATAAGAGTTCTGCTGACAGAGACAACAGCTGGAGTCTGGCTGTGGCCTCAGGGCTTCTTCAACCTATCCACAGAAAGGAACCACTTCAACAGGAAAGAATGAAGGAAAAACTACTTCAGAACACTCTGAATGGCTGCAGTGAAAAGGGGAGACCAAGGAATGTGAAATCACTGGAGAAGTCCTTTACTTTAGTCTGGATTTATGAAAATGAAGTTTGCCATCCACTGACATGTATCACACTCATGTTCAACATGGGCTTTCTGCTAAAGTGTATCTTGCGTATTTAACTGAACAGAGTTTCAGCCATGGAGTGCACTGTTGAGGTTGTAAAAATAGATAGAGGCATATTGGGATATATAACATGGTATCTTCAGCAAAGAAATTTGGATATAAATTATTGCTGTAAACTGGTTTACCATAACCTTAGAACAGCCATAGAAAATACCTTAAGCAAGGTCTGTTTATGGCTTTCACGCTTCCTTTCTTCCTCTCTCCTTGCTGCAATAGATGCCATACGTCTTTCTTCTTCCTGGGTGAAAAAAAGAAAAACAAATTCCTAAAGGGAGGAACTAAGCCGGTTCTGAAAAGTATTATGGTAAGTTATATTCTTGTGTTGGTATTTGAAATGTAAATTTTAATTTTAACACCATTTTGGAATTTTTATCATCTTAATGTTTCTAAATACTATTAAAACCAATAAAATTATTAATTATAAATAAATCAAGAAAAACAGAATAGATAACTACTCAGATATAAATGCTGAAGATAAAGCTAGTTAAAAGTAATATTTGTAGGAGTCTTTGAAAAAGTATAAAGCACATAGTGAGTATGACAGTGAAAAACATTTTTAGATATGACATCTTTGTATCTTTGTAGTAGTTTTTGTGATTAGCAAGAAATTTTTTTTTTTTTTTTTTGTAAAAAAAGAGACAGAGAAAAAAAACTGGATTCTGTTTATGCCTGAATCATAATCCAGGATTAATTTTCATTATAAACTGCTTCCAGGGACTGGCTTTTCTCAATCAGCAACTTGAGAAGAAAAGAACATTTTCAAAGTTATCTATTCCATTAGCATTATGTCTCATCGACATTATTGTCTAATCATGAAGTCTCAAGAAGAAAGCCATTGATTCCTGAACAATTAAAGTGAAGTTGTTTCATTTTCATGGTACAGCAATTTGATACTGCAACATACCCATATTAAGTTGGATGCCCCTTGTTTACAGAAGTCTAAACATTCTCACAGCACAGTATTTTTAGAACATATATTTTCCAAGTAACAAAAGAAATATTCACTATGAAGTAAAAAGTGTAGAGTCCTTCCAACACAAATATTTGGGAAGCATACTTTAACTTATTTTGATTTACTTCACATGCCATTTGGGCGTTTCTATTGAAGTGTCTTCCCAGAACATATGAAAAGTGTTTTCATTTCCTCAAAATAGAAAGCTCCTGTCCAAACCTTTTCATTTTCTGGAAAAGTTATATGTTAACAAAATTAACAAACAAAAATGAACAGAAAGCACCACCAGCCATTAAGACATATTAACATGTCAAAATTTCTACATAAATAAAACATGCTATGTTTAGAACATTGCAAGAACCCCTAAGCACATGGGTGAGTGCTTACTGGAAGATAAAATAAAACAGGAACCTCACACTTAGCACAGCCATTACATTTTTAATAAAACTATTTCCAAAGCGTAAGGAGTTCAGTGCATGTAGCACTTACTCTGATCTGTGTACAGTCCCCTGAAACCCACTGACACACCATGGATTTTGGCATCAGTCTGAAAAGGGGTTAAACAACAGATTTTCAAACTGTTCCTCCATGACTTTACCCTAATATCATACATTAACCAAGAGGAGTACCTCAATGCACAGTAAGGCCTGAGGCTTTGGACAGACTAAGCTTCTCTAAACCAACTGTATGCAAGAATTTCCAGGGAACACTAACTGGAAGGCCTCTAACTTTTTTTTTCCCCCTTTTTCTTATTCTCAAGGCAGCTTGTAGCCTTTTGCTGGTGAAGTTCTGTTGGCAGCCTCCTTTGCTACTGGGCTTTTAAGCTATTCCTAAACAGGGTATTTCCAAGGGGCTACTGTCATGGAATTACAGCATAATCCAGATTAGAAGGACCTCAGTAGGTCACTAGTGCACGTTAAAGGAAGATCACCAGTAATGGAATAACAATAAAAGCACACACAGATACAGAAGGCCTTCTAGATGCCACTGCAACAAAATGCCACACAACAAAACCAAACACCTGAATGGGAGGGTTCAGGGGCAAGCTGTGTAAATCATGAAATAAACCCCATGCAGGTAATATGTCACAAATATGAATGTATCATTAATAATGCAAAATAAAAATATGTTGCTCCTCAAGATATGATTCAGAACTTTAAGAACTACAAACATTATTCTCATTATAGCTGTTTATCCCAATTGTGTATTACCTTGTAGTGTTAGTGTTTTGTGTAAAAAACCACAAGTCTTAAAAGACTTCATTTGGCTGTGTATCTATGCTTTTTAGCTAGGCTTCCTAAAGAAAAAAGCTTTCAACTATGTTTTTGTCTTCATCTTCTCTAATGACTTTTCAACACATTGAACATATCAAATAACAAAGTATGTTTAGAAGTCTTAAATTAAGGGACTTTTTTTCATTTGTTAGAAGTTTGATTATATGAAATTGTTATGCAAAAAGAGGAGAAATGTAAGCTAGTTTTACCACCAAGGAAGAGGAAACTATCCATTCTATTTGGCAGAAAACATCTGGCCATTCATCAGAGACTCAGTTTCTAACTAACTGAGCTGGTGTTGTGTTTCGCACTGGGGCGAGGTGAGAACTAGATAACAAAATTGCATTAATAGAAAATTAGCCTTCCTTAATTTTATTCCTTTCAAAACAACTTGCTGTAGTTTTTTCCCAAACTTTAAGGCAATCATCCATGAAGTTCCCTAAATCAGTTTTCTCTCAGCTTCTACAAATCTCTTCTTACTCTATCTTCCTTCTCGAAGCTTTCCCTTAATGCAGTCCAGACATGTACCTTATGACACTGCCTTCCATGCAGGAGGGTCTACTGCCCCATTGAAGTCAGTCCTGTACCTTCCCTACCAACAGTCATCAAAAGATAAAAAGATCAAAATCAACTAGCGCAAATTACATTCTAACAAGATTATTAACTGAGTAAGACTTTTTTCCTTGATCAAGAGTTTATCCTAATTACAGACATTCAAAAAACACTAATTATTTCCTGAAAGAAGTTAGTTAAGCCAAAAAATAGGATATATCCTTGTTTTATTCAGTATTTGTAAAGCCAGAGATAGAAAAAAACTCTGAATAAAGATCAAGGCTCAGCTCTACTTTTTATGGAAATCAAACCCATGTACATTTCTTTATTAATCTTACACAACACCTGCAAGCAATCTTAAAAAACACATTCCCCAGAAACCCGCAAAAAGTCCCCCAGAGTACCAAAAAAGTTAGGAAACAAAACCCTACATAACCTCGCCACAATTAATTTTTGCTATCATCCCTCCTCTTTAAGAAAGGATTTCGGAAGAGCTGGAGCTCTCGGCCTGTATCCTTTTGTTTCCTCCCGTTATTCCGCTGGTTTTGTCCATAACTCGGTTCCGCCCCTACGCCGTTCCCGTGTGGACAAGGCGGGGATGCCTTCCCAGGGGCTGTTCCCGCCAGTGTCCGTGAGGCCTTTCCCGTGCCGATGGCGCCCCCTGCCGCCACCCGCGCGCTCCCGCAGCACCGCCGACCACTGCCAGGCCTCCTCGGGGAAACCTCCAGCAAATCTGAGAGGATTCGGAAAAGACCGCAGTGGAATGCACCTATTCCTCCCCACTACTGCCTTGCTATGCTTCAAACAAGTTTTTTTCAACAAATGACACACTTTAAATCACAAAGTCACACTTAACTGTCTTATTTTCCAGTTGAAAGAAAAAAATAAATAGGGATCCCTCCCTAAAAAAACCCTTCAGAACACTTTACAGTAGCAATGGAATATAGTAATGAATTCTATTTTGGATAAAGCGGTAGTACTTTACTCCCTGATCAGCAATGAAATGTCTAAGCAAATAATCAAAACCAAACACAACTCTCCTACTTCAAGCTTCTAAAACGTATAAAACCTCAATGAAAAGACGCAAAGTTTTACTTTTATAAAGACACAGCTTCTCTTTATATCTGGCAACATTTTACAAAAAATTTGCACTATATATCATATTTACACATGCATATAGGAGTACATATACACTTAGCAAATTCTCTTGAGGAAGTCTTTTTGAAGTGATGCATAGCAAATGTTACTGCTTATATAACTCCTTAGTAAGGAATATGTACACATTTCAATCAAATTTAAACATTTCATTACATATCTGCAGACAATATCTGCTTGCTATTACAAAAGAGTGGAAGAAAAGAAATAGCTCCCAGCTAAACTGAAAGAACCACTGGGCAGGCCCAATTTTGAAAGAATTCCAACTACAAAACAGGGTAAAAAAGCTTCAGTACCCAGAAAAACAACCATTATGGTAAGATAGCCAAGGTAAATAATCACAAATACAACCTGAGCCTGCTCTGACTGTAAGGCACCACATAAACCCATTCCATGGAGCCATTCATCAATACCTTGCACCTAAGGTGACGTAAAGGTGTAACTGAGTTACTGACAGGAACACAAGTGACACACAGGAGTCTGTCCAGCCACTGTAATTCAGCCTCCTGCCCAGTCTTTAAGCCTTTAGACTGAGCTACCCAGGGTCAAGAAAGCAAAAGACTTCCACTGAGCTGATGTTTCAGATACACAACACAAAGTGGTTGGGTTTTCACCTGAAAATCATCTTGTTCGGACAATGAACAAGTGAAGCTTGTTACAGGTCCTTAACCTCCACTGATTTAGCACCACTGGGTCCACGCCTCAGTGGTTTGAGAGCTTGAATCTTGCATCCAAAAATGGCTTAGGAACGAGGTGGCCTAAGAAAACATCAGCTTCCACACAGGTCAGTGTGTAAGAGTTCTCATAATACTATACAATCCCTTGCATAAAGGCAAATCTGCCCCAACTTAAAGAGTATTAGAACAATTACAATGCACCAATGTTTTATTCCAAGTACAGTGTCTTTGGTTTTCATGGCAGCTCTGTGTTTCTGAGTAGCTCCCTATGGCAGAGACAGTTATCACCAAATTTTTGCCCCAGATTCCCTTTCTTCAGGGAATCCTATGGAAAAAGCCTGGCACCAAAGAGTGTCTGTCTTCTTGAAACCAAACATGAATGAAGTCCAAGTCTCATACAAACTTTTGAAAATATCCTTCAGTAAAAGAAAAGTTAAAAGCAGAACTAACAATTGCATAAATCTCAGTTCTCGAGTACTAAAGCTCTGAACAAGTTAGTGAAGAATTCCTAGTCAGAAAAAAACCCAACAATCATCCAACTCTCAGTTTGTTACAAGAAAAAGCAATGCTAAAGTTCAAAATGGCCTCAGTGCTCTTCAGGCAGATGAAGAAAAGATCCTATAAATGTAATTAAGAGTTTAGTTTCGTTTCTTACACCAATCAAGAGAGCAAATCACATAGTCAACACTGCGTGTCCATTCCCCCACCAGGTTAGATCTACCCTTACAGCTGATGGCAACAGCATGTTGGAGTCCTAGGCAGAATAGCTGGATTTGAGAGTGCCAGCTCTTTAATTTTACCACAGATCCCATGATACTTGTTATTTTTCTTTAAATCCCAGTTTCTTAAGTCATATGATTATCTGGGTAACAGTTTTTATTGGAGAAAACATATAGCACCCTCTACATGGAGAAAAATGTTAAGACTCAAGAAACAGAAGGCAAATAAAGAGTGTAAAACACATTATTTTTACAAGTAGGTTTATGAGCAGCACAATGGGTTTCCTATGACTTTTTGTCTTTGTGGTTGATTCTCTGATGTTTAACAAGGTGCAAACCCAGATTAAGTTCTTCCCATGGCTGTGCATTTCTGACAGCTTTTCCCCTATACAGATCCCATCAAGTCTAAAGAGGAATTTGAGCTCTTTCTACAGTTTCTCCCATCACTGATATTTCTACCAGGATCTGTCCCCTCTTGACAAAGGTAAAGGTGGAAAGATATTTTCTTTATGCAACTCAAGTTTATGAAATAATGCTGATAAAACAAGTTTTTAGAAGCAAAGCAACTAGCAAGTAGGAAGTCAGTGTAAAGATACAAAATATAAAAACCCCTGATGATGAGAATACCTGTGAACAAACAAGTATTTAGTATTTTCAATACTGGGAGTAAAACTCTCATGTCCCAAAGCACTCTCCTTTCAAAATTAATGTTTTCCACATACATATTATATTTTTCATCCTAACTGGCTCTATGACAAAGCATCAGCTGCAATTTACAATGTTTTACAGCCTTTGTACAATGCAAATGAGCATTTAAAAGAATGCATATGTATCAGCACCTGGTCAAAAAAGTTAACACTGTAACACTGTTGCTTGCTGCTGCACAGATTCCTCTGGTAAGAAATCATGCTTACACATCACTTTTGAGTAGGCACAGAAGAACTAGCAAGACTATTCCTATATTAAAACAGAAAATAGGTGGCATTTGGATAAGATCCTGGTGATTGTTCTTCATCCTCTGGAGTGAATTTTCAAGAAGCCTGTAGGAAACAGAGCTGTCTGCAAGTCCTCTCCCCCTTACCAAGGTTACTCGAACTTGAGCAGCAGAAACAGAAATGATCAGGCAGAGTAGGTTAGAAAGGGAGAAATAGAGACACACACACAAACTGTGTGATCACCAGACTTCCCTAGGGAGGCAGATTAAAGAAACCAATTAAATTCTTAAATAAAAGATACCAATTACAGCAATTTTAGGGCAAACAGACCACTCATTTGGAAGAAATACACTGTTCCTTCTCAGCTAAACAACAAATCAGCAAAGACTGTTAGCAAAATTCTAACCAAAAGCTTTGCAGGCTCTCTCATGTCATGTGGCAGCTGAACACAGCATTAGCTACTGAAGAGTTGTAGCACTTCAAAATAAATACATTAAATGAAGTAAAAAAGAAAACCCTTACTTTATACTGAACTAAAGAAAAGGGTTAAAGTTTTAAATATTGTAATGTCTATACACCATTCAGTTTCATACCAAAGTAAGAAAAAAGATTTTATTTTTAATATGCAGATTTACACAGAAAACCCTACATTTTACTTCTGATTTTAAGTATCTATTAAGTTTGATGAAAGCAGAAATTTCTTACTGTGATTCTCTTCATATCTAGCTGTCGGAGCTGCATCATATGATGGAGAACAGTGTGTTTGTACCATGTCTCCTGAGCTATTGGATTGCCATCAAGGGTGATATCTGACAAAGATGAGGAATCAGCAAGGCACAGAATATCCTCAAAACTGTAACCAAAAGAGTTTAAAGTTTTAATGTCATAGAGTAGGAATAATTTTGAGATGGAAGATTTTATTTCTTAAAGACAGAACATAAATATTTAACTGTACTGCAACACTTCAACCCATCAATACTGTGTATGACAAACACAAGTATTCTGAAATACCAGCAGCTCCTGCTGTTAAACTTTTTAGTCCCTTCACATACAGGTAAAAAGAGATGCAGAATAAGGAGAACTTATGTATTAATATAAGGAGAATACAGGAGTATTTAATCTAACCCCCTGCTAAAATACTATACATAGAAATTTATATTCCAAAAATATAATGCAAGGTGTATTTGCCATCAAAGACAGCATAAAAACCTGGAAAATACAAGGGAAAAAAAGCCAGCCACAAATATCACAGAATGATCCTAGGTGTATGCATCATCATTAATACTGGAAGCAAAACAACTACAAAAGCATCATATTATCTTCAAAACAGATTAGTCCATTGCTCTGAGTTCAGTCTACAAACTCTAACCTGCTGGCTTCTTAGAAACATCAGATTTGGTTACCTGACAAAAAATAATTGACCTGTGTAAAATGCATTTAGAGATGTATAACCTGTACAGTGTTCCTTTCAGTGAATATGAAATGTGATAAGAAAGCAGCTCAGATAAATAGTATTTTTAAACAACGGAGAAGTATTTAACTGGATTTTAATAAAATAAAGCTGAACAGTTATGGCAATAAATAACACTCCCTAACACATTTACAATGTATAAACATATGACTGTGCACCCAGCCTTATGTCCTTTGACCTTCAAAAGTCAAGTCTGCCTTTAGTCAAGTCAAAACTTAAGTATGCCCTGAACTTAGCAATCAGAAACCACATGCAGTACAGATGTTCATTTCAAAGACTGTCACTGAATAAAGTTGCAATAGCTATTTTCATGCAATTAGTGCAGCATGCAAGTAGCTCCTGCACTGTACACTCAAAGGGCACAGCAGAAAAGTGACAGTAAAGAGGAAGATATTACTGCCTTTGTGCCTAGTGCATGAAAATTCCAAGTACTTACCACTAAACATTTAGCCAAACAGTACTTCTTTCATTACCTATGATTTACAGATTTTTAATAAAAACTATTTATTCAGGAAATGACAGCAAAATTGAAAGCTTGCTGGTGTGTTTTCAAGACCTTCCACTTCCACATACTGCTGTGCTCTGAAATTCTCACTGCTTCAGCATGCCAGAATATTCATTCTGGACCTAAAAACAGATGTGCTTGCTTTATCCTGCTTTTAGCTGCCCTATTAGCAGCTCAGTTTTAGAAAGAAACAGTAGTGCAAAAAACTGTTTTCACATCTTTGTATACACATATAAAAAAACAGAGCTTTTGAAATTTCATGTAGAAAACTTTATATACTGTACTTGTCACACTGGTATCCCAATCCTAAACCAAGTAAAGCTTTAATGTGCTACATTTAATCCCAAACAGATTGCACACTTTACAACCAAGCTTCTGTCTGCTTCCCAGCATGCAGACTGCTGGGACAGAGCCCAGTGGTGACCACTCGACAGGAATCAGAGGCCACGTCTCAAGGCTCTCTCTCTGGCCTCTGTTCACCACAAAGGAGCCTTTAACCTGCTCAGGAAATACAAGGCAGCTCTGGATGATGCTGTGTCAGACTGCCTCAGTCAGTCTTCTAGAGTGGAATGTCTGATTCTCTTTCCCAAAGACCTCCTGCAGGAGACAACCACCTCTCCTTCCTGTTCTTACATAAATTATCTTTGCTAAAATTGTAATTTCAGCAACACAGAAATAAGTCACAAATTTGGACTAAACTATCTAAGTGTTTTCTGGAAATCTTTTCAGAATAGATCAGTTTTCCATCTTGTGTGCATACTCCAAGTCCTGCATCCAGTTCTCCACTCTGCCAAAGGGATACAAAAACATTTCTCCTGCCTCATATCAGAATGTGGCAATTACTAAACAGCAGAGCATTCTGGAGCTCAATCTGCACCAGTGATACACATTCACAGGACACGGGAACATTTATCTTCTGTTATAACCTGCTTGTTTAGGGAGACAATTGTTCCTTCTCTACACACTTGCGCCAGTTTTTAAAAGCATGTTGCAGAAAGGGGAAAAGCCCTGGAATAGAGAAGGAAGGCAACATACTATAGTCTGAAAGAAGACCTGAGAGGGAACTGTATGTTCAAAAAATACTTAGTCAAAGAAGAAAACTTGGTTTTCCATGTTTCTAACTACTAAACTACCTATGAAAACAGATGTAACCACCATTGACCTTTCATTCCCCTTTACCTGCTTTTGTTCAAGCATTTAACAATGCATTTATCAATTTCCATCTTGCTGAGTAAAAAGGTACTTTCTTTTTTTTATTAAGCTAAAAACATCGCTTCTCTCAGGTTTCCAATTCAGGAACCAAATGAAGAACAAGAATTACATGAGTTTGTATCCAACTTATTCCATATGCCTAGACTAAATGAAAAAGCCAACATAATGCTGACCTGGACAGCAGTGTAACAGTGAAAATACGTATTTTGTTTCCAAGATTAAAAAATGGTCTTCCCTGGTTTCCCATGTTCAAATATGAGCAATAACTCTCTCTCTGAATCTCAGTGGCAAATCTTTCCTGCAAATGTTACTGCAATCTCTTCCCTGTGCCACATGACAAATTAAAAATGGGATTTCTCCCACTTCTTTATAACCAGTTCTATATATAGATATTGCCTTCAGCCATCAGGTATGAACGCCTCCAGTGTGTAACTGCTAAGATTTTTAGGGCTGAAGCCAGAAACAGGACTACCTTTGTTTCCTCTCAGCATCAAGTTCAGTTTTAGCTTACATTATCTTACCAAGACATCCTTTTTTACTAAAAGTTCTGCAGAGAAGCAGCAGCATTCTGAGCCCTCCTCTGAAGCACGAGGTAAAAAGAAAATAGTGATTAAACCCGTGGTAGATCCTCATGCCTAAAATAGTGACAATTTTTAATGGCATTCCCAAGCCTTCCACTGAAATATTAATTCAATATGTCAGGATACATCAATTTAAGACTCAAGAATTTTCACTGACACAAAGATAGGAACAAGAAAATCTTTCCATGGAAGTATTGCCTCAAAAATGCTATTTTTTAAGATGAATATTAATAAAACACTGCAATGAATTTGTAACAAATATATTCAAGTTCTGGCAACTTTGTTGTTTGTTTCCATTTGCAAGTTTTTTCCTATGCACCTACAGATTAATTAATTAGAGTATTAGTGCACCAATTTGCTTGTTAAACAAAATTCAGTTGTACAGACACAGATGGTTTTAGGAAAAAAATTTTCGAATTGCCATATGGCACAAAGTAAACCTGGGTAAGTGACTCAAAAGCACACAAAACTATTTAGAAGGGGTGTAGGAATGGTCAGATTGAGCACAGCAGTTCACTGGTGTTATGGCTGCAGAGAACTTCAGTCAGTTCAAACAGTATCAAGCCAAGCATCAGAACACAGATGGTCAAGAATATACTTATATATTTAGTCACTTCCCTGGTAGAAAACATATCTACTACGTAACTCTAAATCAGGAATTAAAAGGGGCTTTAGCCTTCAGAACTGCTATATGTAGTAAAAGCTTATGATTTTAAAAAATCCAAGCTAAATGAGATCAAAAGAAATTTTTCATTTGTGTGTTTTAAAATAATGACTGGTAAAGAGTTAAAGTTATCCATGCATCTATCTACCCACATGCATATACAAAATGTATAGAAGAGCAATAATTTTGTTTAACATTAAGATTAAAAATTAAAACTAAATTATGTATTTCCATATATGTTCTAGATAAGTATTTGTAGTTTAACTGAAACCTAAGACTAGAACTAGCAACAGGCCAACTAAAGCACCAATGATTAAATGACAAAAAACTTGATATAGTACCAAGAAGCAAGCTACTGATCACAAACTTTGAGAAATCTATCAAAGCCTCACAGAAGAGACAAAACATTTTTCCTTCTTTGAACACTGTAAAAATAATACAAATTTGCATAAAACAATATGATAAAGCATACAGAAAGCTACACAGAATACACCAAGTCCATAAAAAGACACAGCAATTTCCCTGACTGCAGTGATGCTCCCTGACAGCGAGGGAGCCAAGCTACTGCAGTCCCCTCCTTGCTCCTGCCAACCTGAGACTTTTTTTAGAAAGCCAGAAACAAAAGGCAAGCCTCAATTCTGGAAATGATTCAATAGAAGCAAAATGCTAAACCCCCCCCTTCACTATGCCAATTTAAAACATAAAATAAAAAGACTAGCAAATTAACTCAGGGAAGAACATAATAAAGACTCCTGCAGTTCATCTCTGAATTGTTTTTAAATGTTTAATAGCCATGAGTATTTCAGATGTACTGCATCGGTACTTTAAGAACCTAAGGAGCACAGACAAGTAGGTTGGAGCTGTCTGCAAAAACCATAATGCAGGTCAATATAAAATGTTTGAGTAGCTACTACAATAAAAGCTCCTACTAAGTACATTTTACAGAGAAAGCAGATACCACAAGAATAGCATGGCATTTGCAGTAATTAGAACACAAAGCATCTTCCCCTACCCCACATTCAGTTATTTGATTCTAAACAAAGAAGGTTGCTGGTGATCAAGGGATTAAAAAAGGACATACCAAACTGAAGATAATGCAGGCACTTGGCTTTTTTTTTAAATACTGGCACGAGTATAAAGGCAGACTTGAAAAGTGCATTAATATGGAAAGGCACAGAAGACAAACATTTCTATTTATAACAAAATGCTCTTAGTTACTTGAAACTAGAGAAGCCCAGCTTTGTGAGTTGAGCTATTCTGCTTCTGCCATCTGCTCTAAAATGGAACCATGAATATACCTTTCAGACTTTATTAGCACACAGACAAGTAAAATACAAGCATGAAATAATTTACCCATAGCAAGCAGAATCTGACTCAGCAGTTTGCATAACTCCAGAAATACAGTGATGGAATGTTAAATGTAATTTGTACCTTGCATAATGCTGCTTTAACAGACAACTAGGTTAACAGCAAAACAACATATTTACAAAACCACTTTTAATTTTGACCACTACGAACAGTATGATCATTCTTCAATTAAAAATGTGTTTCTTGGTACAATACTCATAATACAACTACATTTAAATTCAAAGGTTTTCAATAATTTTCATGATTGTGTTTTTATCTGATATGTTAGGGAAGAAAAAAGAATCTCTACTCACAGTGTTTGAATTCAAATTTTCATGAAATACAGCTCCAGCAGAATACTTCAAATTACTGATAGGAAACAAACTACTATTCCCCTTACCTAGATATATTGTTGAAGCTGAGGAAGAGACGCTGGAGACAGGGCAAAGTATCCACATCTTTCTAGAAGGAAAAGATAGGCATAAATTCAGCAGCTGAAACTGGCTTTTGAGCCCTTTTACTTGGCCTGATGAAATGCTTTCATTTCTAAATGCTGTAACCTTGCTGCAACATTGATTTCTGTTGAACGTGCAGTTCCATCTCTCCCTAATGCAGACTGCAAGGGAGTGTTTCAGTGCAGATCCCACTCTGCAGAACACGCTGCATCACTTGCAAAGCAAATGATGTTAAAGAAAAGGAGGATACGGCTGCTGCTGCTTTCTGAACAGGCTTTTGGGAAATAAGCCAAGGTGCTGTCTCAGCATTAAAGCTGCAGGATAAACATGCTTTAAAAAAAAAAAGCTTGCTGAAATAAGGTTTTTGAAGTACAATACAGCAGTGCAATTAGCACTGCCAAACAGCAATAACTCTCCAGTCAGAGAATGATCTGAAGGACTCTGTCACCTTTACAACCTTTAGAATTAACATTTAGAAGAAGGTATGAGTTTACAGAATAAGAAACTGTAAATTTAATATTGTCACTAAATGCCTTTGCAGAAAACCTCTAAATAGCAAATAGCTCAAATATTAGTAAGGTGAAACATAGCAAGTAAGATCAAACTTCATTTATGAAATATAAATCCATACCAGACAGACAGCACAGTCTGCAGTGATTCACAAGCCAGACTGCACACCTAACCCCTTAGTTCTAAGTCTGCATCTCCTTACCCTAACAAGGGCCATACTCCAACTTGAAACCTGTGGACACAAACCTGGGAAAGGAAAGGAGCATCAGAGCTCAGTGTCTTGATTTTAGCCTAAAACCCTTCTTCTCTTCATCAGATTTCTGACATGTCTACATAGCATTCAAGAACAATTCATTCCAAACAGGTAAACAAAGGCAGCTCAAACAAACCCTGTAGCTCCCATTAATGAAGCACTAAATCTAAGCTAACAAAGCTGCTGAGAGTCACTGCTGGATACAACGAGCAGGGCTTATGTGATCAAGTCTGCAGTTGCAACACTCCTGGTTCAGAGCTGTTCTGAGTCCTCCCAGATCAGACCATGGAAAGACTGAGTTCACAACAGTTACATTTGGATATTCCCTCTGTCCCTAAGGCTACTTGGTGCTGCCGCCTGAAGGGGTGGGCACACATGATACAGGTGGATGCACACAAGCCTCCAGCTACTTCACACATGGAGACAGGCATTAGAGCGTTGTGCACAGTAATGCTTAACCAGCAATGATTTCAACTAATCACTGGGGAACACTAAGTAGTTACTCTTTAAGACAAATTCCTGTAACTAGCATAATGCATTGCTGTCCTGTAAAACACATTGCAAGTCTCATAGGTGTGATAGGAAACACTAGGTAGGATAGTTTAAAAAAAAAAAAAAAGCCTCCAGCTACTTCAGTTTTGATACCAAGTCTTATAGTGAGGTGTACAGAGGGCAGGAGTTCTTTCCTGAAAAGATGGTGAACACCTTGACCAGTGCTCCTTCAAGTCTGAGATCAAGCTGCAGAAGACAAAACCCAAAATTATAAATTTTTAATACCTCAAAGCAAACAAGCAGGTCAGTCTTCCAGAAAACAAAATATAGATCATCTTGCTAACGGGGACCCTAACTCACAACTGGATGGAAAATAAGTAGGTATTTCCTAATTCATGGTATGCATAGATCTGTGCTTTTGATGCCATACAAGGCTCTTTGTAATCATTTATTCTGTTTGCTATTCTCCTGAATAGTCAGACTCTCTGAATACACGTCAATCCTGTAAGATGCTTCTGCTATAAACCAAGCCTCCAGACGGCCTCTGTAAACCCAACAGCTTTGAATCAACTACAGTTTATTCTTACAAAAATAACTCCTTCTGATTCAAGGATTTTCAGTCTGTAGTGAAAAGCTCAAAGACAAGAAACAGTCCCTAAATTGGTAGTCCAAGGCCAGTGGATTGTAAAGGATGATTGCAGATTTAATTCCTCACACTAACTGCAACCCAGTTGGATAACTTTAGTTATTCAATACAGTAAACTGCAATGGGTAGAGAGTTCAGTATGGAAGCTTATTTTGTTTGACAAATGAGATCATCATCTTTCCTACACAAGAATAATACACTTAGGGCAGGCGGAAGAGAGGTATGTGAAAAATAAGGAAGGTTCACCAAAAAAATGCAGTTATTTAAATCAGATTATTTTTATTAAATATTTTAGAATGGCAAACTTTTAAAAATTGAGTTTAGATTCTTTCATTTGAAGGAATAATCAAGTTTAAAGAGCTTGATTCACAATGAGTGTTGTCACAGTAACTGAGTAACTAAAGCACAGTAAACAAATACTTTTCATGAGCTTAGGAGTGAGTATTTTGCAGCTAAGTGCTATATCATAACAATATCATGATTCAAATGTCTCCTCCACCTGCACAGTTCAACCATATGAACTTAAACTTCATCTTAAAGAAATATAGCCCCCTTCCCTCAGCAACTCAAGTGCTCCAGAAATAAATTATCTTAGATATTTTTTCTGTAGAATGATGTATTTCTTTCCATATTTCTGCATTTTCAGCAATTTCCTATAGCAGCAGAATCTGAATTTTCATACAAAAGGAATGTAGCTTTCATTAAAAAAAAAAACACATAAGTAAAGAAACACATGCACAGCATTGTACACACAGAAAAAGGCAATGTCATTCATTAACATAAGAAAAAAGATTTTATTTTAGGACCCATATTTACTTAGAGTTTTAGACAGTATAATGTGTCCAAGACTTAAATACAGAGTTAGTGCTGTACTTGCTAAAATTACCATTCAATGACAAACAAAAAATCCACACTCACAAAACTGTATTTCATTAGAATTGAATCTGAGTAAAAATCCAAAAAATATCACCACCACCAACACTTAGAAAAACCCCACAGGACAACAAGCCAACTAAAGTATTATTTCACCTCCCTGAAGAGAATATCATCTGAAACACTGTCTCTGCCAGGAAACACTAAAACACTGAGATACAGCACACAGTCCAAGTCTGTAAGTAACTAATTAAAATCTCATGCTGACTCTTCACTTGTCACAGCAGAAAGCAAGCAGGAAGTTGCACTTGAGAGGACTGAAAAGGCAGAGGCTATATGCAAAGAGAATTCTAGGTAACATCACTGACACAGGGGAAGGTACAGTGACAGAATCAGCAATGAGCAGAAATTTCTTATTTTTGAGATGTAAAAACCTTTCCTATTTGGCAAATATCAGAAATTGAAGAAAAGAAAGGCTCAGCAGCAACAGGAGACCAAGAACTAAAAGAATTATGCAGGCCAGAAAAAGGTAGCTACCAAGTAAAATCTGTTTTACTTTAAAAAGCTCTTGTTCGAATAATCCACTTGCCATACCTGAACTACAACTCAAATTGCAAAGTCAAAAGCTTAATTTTTAGAATACAAAGACTTAAAACACTGGGTTAAAGCTTCCATTGGAAAACTCTAATCTTATGATCAATACCTGTTTTCTCTGCATTTGCCCCAGCAACATTATTAAGTTGAAATTTAAGATGGTCTGATTGCTTAGCTAACCTACAGAAATTGAGAGGATTTGTTTCTAGAACATGGACTTGTATGTCAGAAGAGTATCTAAATCTGCATGTTAGAACCACAAAGCTTTTTCAGAATCTCTTACCCCCCTCCCCAAGGAACATCATGAGCTTTCAAGATTTGAAACACTACAAGACATCATAAAATCACAGCATAGTTTGGGTTGGAAGGGACCTTTAAAGGTCACCTAAGTCCAGTCTCCCTGATCCCATTTAAAGACAGTAACACCAAAAGTGAATGTGTTAGTTTCACCTTTATGTTGTAGAATTAAGCATTGCAGCAGAACAACATAAGCAACACAATATGGGGAAACACAAGATCTCACAAATCTGAAACGCTGATGGGGTTTAAATAAGCTACAGTTAAGAGTGTATTTTGTCAAAAACAAAGAAAAAGAAATGAAAAAGCAAAAAGAGAAGGACAAGAGTTTTGCTCCTTACTATAGCAGAGACTTGATTATGACGGAGGTTGAGCTCTGTGAGTGAATCCAGTCCATTCAGGTTTTCTACAACAGTTAGGAGGTTTCTGGCAAGGTTTAACACTCTCAGTTCACTTAAATGACCGATGTTTTCTATTTTAGCAATCTGTCAGAGATATGATAAACATGCACACTCTGTTTTATACAGATATAAAATATATATATATATGTGGCACATACATTTTTTAAAAGTATACATGAACTATCAACTTCGTACAATAGTGTGCCTGTGTTTCTCTAAACCATGATACTCATTTCAAATTACTGAAAACAAGCTACAGTCTGCTAGAGATCCAGAACAAGTATTCACCCACATCTTTCTTGCCATCCTACAGTAAAACTCAGTCAACATTTCCTTCCATCCCACCAGAAATCAGGTTACTTCAGCTGTGCTGCTCCATAGCAGCAACCTTGAAGACACATAAAACCAAGCCAACACCGATGGTATCGTGGTATGCCAAAATAGGAGAATTTTGTGCATGGTTGAGCCCTAATTTGTCTGCAAAGACACTCAATTATCTTCCTGGGATTAGAAAATGGAGGTGTCTAACAAAGACTGAACTACAGTGAACAGGCAGCTGTCAGATGCTTGTTTTTATACCTAATAACCCTATTTTAAAGGCTCAGGTGATAATGACAAAGCAAAAAAAAAGTCATAAAAAGACCAATAATAATTAATGATCCTTAATTTTAGTTTTCATTTCTAGAAATACCATTGTATTTTACAGAGGCATTGATTACTGCTCTGGTGATGCAGTATGGGTTCATCTCCTGCTGTTAAAATTTCCCAGTGATCCACACAAGGCTCTCTAACCAGATAATAATTTCTCATGGCAGTGTGGGATCTGTCCTCCAGCACCTATGCAGACACTTCTGCATGACTTGCACACCGGAGAAGAAGCACAGCCACAGCATGAGGGACATGCCCATGGTACTCTTAGTGAAACCCATGCTAGGTGGCAGAAAGAAGACAGCAGGTTTTCCTGTGGAAAATACTTCAGCAGCCACCAGGTGTGGCAGTGTGAAGAGCTACTAACATGTATAATTCCCTGTCAGTTAGAGTTAGCATGTGCTGTACCACTGTAAGCCCCCTCTAGCACCCAGTGCCCAGGCACACCATCCCTTCTCCAAGAGGCCAGCAGTGCCTAGGGCAGACCAGTAAACAGTACCTGGTGTCACACACCTTCCCACAGACTCAGAACTTCCTGCTGCTTTACACCAGTGCAAGTCTGGCCGTGCCAGTTTGCAGAAAGTGTCTAGCAGCTCCTGGAACAGGAGAAGAGGTAAGGTAGCCATTATTCAACAGTTTGAGAACCTCCCATTTTGTTGGTAATTGCCACATATACATACGTATATGTGTACATGTAAGTCTGTGACTGGAATATGCTGCTATAAGAAATATTTCAGCAATTTCTCAATTAAAAAGCATACAAAAGTAGATAGCAAGACCAAAATTAAATAACATCTTAAACCTACTGTTGATTCAACTGCTAATTAAACTATCCATTTATGTGTATTTCATACAAAAATATGACAGCAAGAGGAAGAGAAAATACCACTATTTAGAAGAACAGAGAGACTCGTAAAAGCAACCCCAAGAGCAGACAGTTGGCACAAAGAGCACAGACCTCTGCTGATGTCTGCCCAGCTAGAATTACAGGCTAGAATGCCACAGTCTGGAATATTAATCCTGGTATTTCACTGCTATTGCAAAGGTAATGATTTCATCAGCAACATATAGAGATACTCTTTAACACTTTGCTAAGCTTTAAGATTAGCTCTACTGAATTGCCTGTTTCAGTTATGCATGCACACATGAAGGTACAGCAGCTTTTCATATGGACTACTAGGTAAGAAATAATACAAGCTATCATCCCTTCTTTTTGGATGTTTCAAGTAATACAATGATAATACTAAAAAGAAATTAATACAGAAGTCCAAGTCTACTTGTAAACACTGAACAAAAATACTATTTATTTTCTCATTTGCTTGCATCCTTGAATACCTCACTAAAATATAGAATTCAGAAAAGGGTTGTTACTAAAATATAGAATTCAGAAAAGGGTTGTTATGCACCAAATAATCACCCATCAGTAATTAAACTGCACAAATGAAAGTTGCACATTTTTAAAAAAAATTCTGAGATGAATGAAAAGAAGTTAATGCATGAAAAAAAAAAACAGGTTGTATAGTTTTACTTACATCCTGAACTTCTGGGGAAAAAAATGACTCACAGAATTAAAAGGAACATGGGAAATTACTCCGATTCTTATATTTAAAGCATTCTAGAATAAAATTAATGTGTAGGGTCCCTGAGTGATGCAATACTATGTGTCTATATTACTGTGTTAATAATAGTTAGTCTAGTGTATTTCCTATGCTTTCTCTGTAACTTGTACAGAGGATTTATTTGTTCAGTGTTCATCAGGGATCGCTGGTAACATATAAGAGGTACTGTACATAATTAACAATGCTCAATGATTACTGTTCTTTTGCTGAAGACTGCTGAGATAAGTCTGGCTCCAATTCCACTGATCTATTGCTACATTCTTAAACACGGGAAAACAGATTTTCAAGTTCTCAGAGCCAACTCTGCTGTTAAAATCTGTTCTTCAGACATTTGCAGTGTAGAAGAAATACCTTTTGAGATAGACTAGAAGACTGCCAAAAATAAAAATCCCACAAATTTAAATAGTTAAAGGAGCTCCCTTATTCAGTGTTATATAAGCGAGAAACAACAAAACCCAGCCTTCAAAACAAGGAACTAGTCCACTATGAAGGTGCATCCCAAACACAGCCTTTCTTCCCTTCTTCATTTCTTCATTAAGCCTTCAAATATAACTAATACTATGGACAGCAGATCGGTGTTTTAAATTTTGAATTCCTCAAAGACGGGAAAAAAAAAACTTAACCAAGAAAACTTGCTTATCTTGGAACTAGAAAGGAAGAGAAAGATAATTTATTCATGGAAGATAAGTTCATAGTCTTTATTTGGTCTTTATATGAAAAATACATTAAACCTACAAAAAAAGAAATCATTAACTCCATTTCCTAACATTTGTGCCCTTCACATGTACATTTATGATGAAAACATTTTGAAAATGAAAAGAACTTACTAAACTCCAAGATATAATGTTAGTTCCTGACATAGGGTAATTCGTTACGTTCTCTGGATCAAAGTAAGCCTATCATTCTGAAGGTGATCTAGCAACAGCCAGTTGGGTACTATGCCCAAAACTCCCAGAAAAGTTGCAGTTAATGTAAAGAGAGTTATACAGATACTCGAAGACCAAAAAAGAGTCAGATCTACATCACAATCACTTGTAAGAATTGTGCAAGATGTGTTTAATTTCCATCCGTGATTCCTTCATTTGTGCTGTGAAAGTGTGCTGACTGCCACAGCTGCATCTTTAGTCTGCAAGTATTTTTATCAAAACATAACCGCCCACCAAACCTCCAACAGCAATAAAAAAAGGTTTATAACCCCACAAACATTTGTGAATGAGTAAGTTTGGAGATGGCCAAGACTCTAAGGGCAATGCCATCACCTGGTCCTAGACCGCCTCTGCCACTGTACAATGTGCACACTGTTTGACTAATGGTATTCAAAGCTGCCACAAACCTATTGCATCACTTATAACAATAAGCCCCTACATTGCTAACTTGTCTTTTTCTTCTCTTTTACATATATATAGGGAATCTAGTTTTATCAGACTACCAACAGCAGAACCAGCAATCAATTGTAATTTTATAGCAGTTCTAAGACTGTGTTACTTTAACTACACCACAACTGCTTGTGGTAGGTTACTGCTGTGTAGGTGTGAGTGCCATCATACTCAGCTGACTCAGCATTTTAATCGCCGTAACTTTCCTGAAGTACAACACAAAGTACAAGAGACTGGTACAAAGACTCAAAATAAACATCATGACACCCTTTATTAATCTACTGATTTCTGTGACCTCAAGAGTTGCAAAATTTGCCACAAGTTCCCTTTCATGAAACAACACTTTGGTAAAAGACACAGCAAATACATGACATCTACACAAGAAACATAAGCAATCAAGTTACTGTACTGTACCTGATTTCCATGAAGATCTAAAACATCAAGGTTTTTTAGGTTCTCCAGATTTGAGATCTTCTTTATTCTGCAAGATATCAATTACGACAAATTATATTTAATATTAGATTAAAAGTATCTTTCGTTTTCCACCCAATACAAAATTTAGCCTTTTTTCTTGACTACCAAGAGTAACAGAAAAATAACAAAATTTTGAACCATGAAAAAAATTGATAGATAAATGAGTATGCCTTTAAGACTATCACCTTCCTTTCTGACTGTCAATAATTCAATAGAAGCAGTATTTATGTGGCTCTTCTAGAAAGAAGAAAAGGATGGAATACTTGCTCCACTAGAAAACAAAATCAGCAGCTTCATTGTCTTAAAACTTCTCTGTCCTGTCATATTTTGTCAGATTCCAAACCTAGGCTATTATACACCCAACAGCATCATCTACTGGCTGATGACATTAAACGTGTATTAAGCATTTGCTTTAAGAGCAATCAAAGATCACACACAGATCAAGCTGAAAAGAAGCTGCTAACAACTGTGTCTGATATGTAACCACTCACTCACGAGTGGGCCAAGTCCTAACTACCTCAATACCATACTTCTAAGGTAAAC
This sequence comes from Machaerirhynchus nigripectus, assembly GCA_013397975.1. NCBI lineage: Eukaryota > Metazoa > Chordata > Aves > Passeriformes > Dicruridae > Machaerirhynchus > Machaerirhynchus nigripectus. Next base: position 2,001,894 of record VZRQ01002448.1, read on the forward strand.
TGCACTCAGGGTGGTTATGATAAGGAAAATAATTCCTCAAAAACTTTAAAACTATAGTTCCCATGCCCCACTATTTTACTATAAACAAAATTGATTTCTGCAGGTCAGGTTTTAATACAAAAGCTCTTAGCTCTGGTAACATACTGTACTATTGAAACTTGCCAGTTTTGAGTACAGGCTGAATTAGGAGGTACATTCTTTATAATCTGCACAACTAAAATCTGGTCACCAGTTCTCACTTTACTTAATATAAGAAAATAAGGAAAATTAACAAAGTCAGAGCACAACCCTTAGATGTGTGAGCAATTCCACAGATACATGTATTAAGGACTAGAAGCCATAAATAAGCAATAAAATCTATGACTCATCTGTCTGCTATTTTTCCCAGCTAGATATATCAGGCAGAAATACTTTTTACAGGTTATAAATAATCAATGAATACTACATTTGATGTGAAAAGACATTGCACCTGCCACACAAATCTAAGAACACATATTTAATAACTTATCAGAATAGAAGATTAGATGGAAACACATGAAGTGCTTTGGAACTGTTGCTTAAATTTACTAACAAAGGAAAGTTTGAAGAACATGACACACAAAATCTGTGTGCTTCCTCAGTGGGATCTCTGACACTTAGCTACTCTTAGGGCTGGTCTCACTGGTATGACAACAACATCACAAACTGAAAACTCTAAGTAACAGAAACAATGGGAAATGACAGTTGTTACACCATAGGAAGCAGAGTGCCTTAGTTTTATTATTTTTACCTGTTCTTTCCCAATAGAAGAACTCTCAGGGATCTCAAAGTTGAAACCCCACTTATTTCTTCAATCTGATTATCATATAAATCTAAGAAAACAAGATGGTGAAGATTAGAAATATTTTGGATACGAGTTATAAAGTTATGCTGGAAATTCAAAAGACGAAGGTGATCTTCCCCATCAATAATTGGGCACACTGTCAGTTTTTGCCTAGAAGAAAAAAGAAAAAACAGAACACACAACTAAGTAACAAATCAGTAATCCACCTTCTGCTCACCCACTCTGACTGAACAGAGAAAAGTATATTGTCTTGGTTAAGGTAACATTACTTAGGTTTGCTAATTAAATTCTGTAGATAAAGTAGTAACTCCTACCTATTAAAAAATTAGCATAAAAACATAGCAGAAATATTTCCAAAGTTTTCCAAACATCTCTCCTCTCAGAGATTTACTTGGTACATGGAAACTACATGAAGGTTTTGTGACCATACTAAAATTCCAACAGAGGAGGCCTCATAATTTGTAAAGTTTTTCTTCAACTATCACATGAACAGCATGTTCAGATCAGAAATCTGCCTGCCTTAGATGACTGCTCTATGGATATATTCATCACAAAGACACTTACACAGAATTTCTCCATGGGACACCATTTTTGTCTCAAAAACACACACACACAGAGACAAAATCCAACAACCCAAGCCCACCACTGACTGCAGCCATTAGTGGGGCACTGGTCACTCTGGTCACTTTAGATCAGGGGTCTCAGGCTCTGGCATGTGCGCTCTGTCACCCTCTCACCTTTCCAGGGTAAGTCTATCAGAGTTCAGGATTTTTTCTTCAGCAGTACGTTGCAATACAGGAAATGTTATAGATGAACTGCTCCCAAAATTTGGGTTATCTATTGGAAAATCATATGGAGAATACATGAACTACTGCTCTGCAGATGCATTTCATAAACTACAGGTGATGAAAGCAAAATTTTCTTTCTTATAAAAGGTAAAGTATGAAAGTGCTTTTTTTCCTCCATTCAGGTACTATGACTTATCCATTTTCTTTCCTGATGTTGTTTACAACTATATGCCTCTACATCCTCTTTCCAAAGTACGTCCATTTCTTTACTTTCGTAGATTTTTTTTTGACAATTCGTTATAAGCAGATATTTTGTAGATTTCTTTGATTAGAATTACCCAATGACATTTTAACATAATACTGTAAAATTGTTTCACTATTTCACTATCTGAACTTGAAGATATTGCCCAACTTAAGATGAATTTAAAGACACAGATCAAACGGATGTTGATAGAACTAGAAACCAAAGCACTAAAGCACTGAAACAGTCCCACTGAGCCACAAACAAATGCAAAATCTTTCAAAGGTAAGTGCATGCAATACCTAGTGATCACTGGCATTATAGTTCACTCCATTATCAAGGAACAGGCAGCCCTTTAAAACATATTTATAAAGCTATTCATCCTTATGCATTTCATTAATATAAGAGGTAAAAAAGGGAGGATGTCTAAAAATACCTGCAAAATTAATCAACAAATGTGTTCCGTGAGCTTCAGCTTATTTGGAAATGATCCACTGAAAAACACTGGTCAAAATAGATCATTGTGCATGCACACTACCACAAAATATAAGCTTGACTTCGTTGTGCTCGCCCTTTTTTTTTTCCTCTTCCTTCAAATAAATCAAATATGCTACCAGTAAAAACATCGATTCTTTAATAAACAAGACAACTGTTTTACTACTATAGCAAGTGAGTGCATTATTGTCTGAAATATATACTTAGGTATCTATTAAGTAAAGCAGTTTGTCAGTCAATTTATATCTTTTCAATGCTACTCTTGAATGTTTTATCACTAGCTATTTTAACAACACTTTCTATGTGTCCTTCAAAATCAAAACTGTTAAAAAAAAGACAAAAAAATATTATAATCAATCAACATTGTGGCAAAAGTCTTACTTTAGTTGTGTCTCAGGTTTTAAAGCCAAGAAACATAAGACCAGAAAAATCAGTCTGAAACATGACAGGATGGCAGTAAAGTGACTTTTTTTTTTCTACTGTCATCCTCCTAAAGACATACGAAAATGATCCCTATTGGTGCTCTTTCATTAAAGAAAGATTTATAAAAAGCCTCTGTTTAAATGCCTGTATTATATTTTTGAAAATAATTTCTAGTGGTTTCCTGGCAATGGTCTACTGACCTCTCAACACCCAAAGGGAGCACTAGGAAACCAGTAAAAGAGAGGAAGGCTAATAAGAAGTTTCCGCTGTTACCTGAAGCATGTGAACTAAAAATGTGGCTGCTTTGTCGGGGTCTGGATTTGGTAGATGTGTGAATAGATGTCTCACCATGTCCTGATAAAGAACCTGTACTCTGCTTCAACTCCAAACCAGAAAGTTCTGTCAGTCTGGATGGTACTGGGAGATAGAGCTGCTTATTATGCACCAAAGGACTTAATACTCTTTGGTCTCCTGTGCAGGGAACAAAACCAAACTGCAGACTTACACTTACTCCACCAGTGGTATAATACCCCTGAAGATCAACCTGTTCTGAATGGCTGTTGGCCTCCATTTTTTACCAGAATGAATAAAGAGCTGCCATGATAACTAAATTGATCTTCTACTCACACCAATTACAGGCAAGAAGCAGTAACATGGTAAGAAATGTTGTTTCAAGTCTCTTCCAGTCCTCACCGGTTAGCAGTGATATCACCAATATCTTGCTTTGCAAAGCCAAGAGCACACAAGCACAATAGGAAAACTATCTCTTAATACCACAGTTCTAAATTAGAAACTAGTTTTGTCTAAATATATTAAAACATTAAACATCCAATAAAATGTTACATTAGAGAACTGTGTGGATATTGAGGGTGTGGATACAGTAGGGTACTTGACAGGTTGTGGCTTTGTAGGTAGAAGAAAAAATGCCCTTCGATGAGGGGGGGAAAAAATTGATGAAAAAAGCCAGGCAGTAAAAAGATAGCAGGTTCAGGACATTATGCAACAGTAATTACATGGAATTACTGTAGCCAAATAGGAGACACTGTCACTCTTACATTTTCTAATCATGATACAATCTTTCCTTACTTTTGAAATAATAAAAGAGATGCAAAAGACAAACAACCCAAACCCTATCAAATGTTACCTTGTCTTCCTGAGTAGTTTTTTTCCAGATCATGCTGCAGAAGTCTATTGTGGAAAGATGACTGTTCTTTATTTATCCTGAATTCAAACTGTTAACACAATATTATAGACAAATGTTAAAGTTTTCAAATGCAAATAATGTCTACACATAGATAAACACAACCTTAGTAATAACAGCAGTTCTCAGGAATTTCTACAAATGCTTTGGAAAAAAGAGAAGAAATAATTTCTCCAATGAAAGGTGTATTCATTATTTTAAGACACTACAACTGAAAAGCTTCACTGTTGGAAACCAAAGTGAAAATATGGAAGTCACCAGTATATTCATATGCAGGTGACTAAATAAATAAAAATAATAAATAAATAAATAAAACCCACTGTGAGGAATACTGCAGTTACAGGAGAAAAAGAGGAACAGATGGAAGAACAAGAAACCATATATATATATACATATATATATAAGGCTTATGGCAGGCTATAGTACAAGCCCCTGGTTTTATTTTGTATGTCTTCAATAGGATTAAATAAATTAACAAAATACTATCAGATATATTAGATAACAGATGAGTACTGAAAAGGTAGTTCCTATTTGAAAGCATACCAATTTGTCTGTATCATACCACTACATTAGTTAATATAACTACCCAAGAAAAGATAATTACTGGTTTGGTTTTTTCTGGTATTGACGAGGTCTGGATGACCAGCTGGAGACCACAATTATTAACCTGCAAGTTGGAAGAAAATGAAATTAAATGGTACGTTTCTCAAAAATACCAATACAATTGATGATTGCAATATTAATATTGTGTATCAATACAATCACTTTTTAAACAATAAAGCTATTTTCAACAGCAAAATCTGCCAAGAAAGGAACTATTTTGCAAAATATTATGAAGAACACATCACAGCTCTAAGTAACACTAAAATTTTAGTTTAAAAAATCACACTGGTTATAGTTTTAAAAATACTCTGAAAGCAAGACTTCCATGGGGATACAGCTCTCATAATAAAGAAAACAAGTATTCACATTTAAATATGCCTTGTATTTTCAAAAGGCAAAACATGCTGGTCTTTTAGCTGGATTTATGTGACAAAACAGAAACGTCTCACAGGAACACCGAGCCAAACGGCTCAGCCATGCACCTCCCAGCACAGCACAAATGATGTCGGGGGAGCTGCCACCCGCCCGGCACCCCCAGCCCCGGCAGCACCTACCGCTGCGGGCGCGGCCCGCGGGCCCCGGCCGGTGCGGCCCTTGCTGGGCACCATGGCCCGCTGCCCCTCGGCCCCGCACGGCCCCTCGGCTCCCCTCGGCTCCGCGCAACCCCTCAGCTCCGCGCCGCCCCTCAGCTCCGCGCCGCCCCTCAGCTCCGCGCCGCTCCTCCGCTCCGCGCAGTCCCGCGGCCCCTCAGAGCTCCTCAGCCTCGAGCGGTCCCTCGGAGCCCAGCGGCCCCAAACGACCCCGCAGCCCCGCACGGCCCCGCGCCGCCGCCGCCCTTTCCGAAATGGCTCCGCCGTTACCGCGGCGACCGCGGTTTCCGCCCCGCCCGCCGGCTGGGGCGGTGCCGAGGGGCGGGAAACCGTGAGGGGGCGGGAAACCGTGAGGGGACGGGGGACGGATGGATGTCGCACCCTGCTATCGTCCCGCTGTGCCCGGTGTCACCCTCACCCCGCCGCCCCATAGTAAAAAGACACTATGACGATTGTATTTTTCTGAGTTCCACATGCAGGTGGCTGTGTGTGAAAACCCGTGACAGGGAAAGAAGCCGAACAGTGCCTGGGGAAGTTGCCTTCTGTGGGCACAGACTGGTCACAAAATGTGACAATCACTGGGGTCAGTGCCTCAACCTGTGCCGGCTCCTGGTGTTGATCCCTCAGCAGCTCCTGGAGCCGTGAGCTCCACTGACGCACAGTGGATGCTTTTAAATACACACATCAAGAAATTAGTACTTAGAGAAGTAACTGTGGCTGTCAGTGTGAAGAAGGGCTGTGAATTGCCTCATGGTGTCTTCCTTAATCAGAATCATGGAATCATCAAGGTTGGAAGAGACCTTTAAGATCATCAAGTCCGAACGTCAACGCAGTACCATATGACCCAGCACAGATCCAGATGCCTCTTAAACACCTCCCTGGGCAATCTATTCCAATGCCTGGCCACAAAAACAAATAATATTCCAGGTTTAGCTTTTCGTATTGTCGTTTTAGTTTCCATCTGCTGAAAGGCTGACAGAATAATAATGTAATTACGGCATAATTTGTGACCAATGCAAAATATGTGGTTTTTTGGTCGTTTGGCTTGTTGGTTTTTGGGGTTTTTTTTATGATATGTAGACAATGCTGTACCAACAATAAATGCACCGTAAGAAATCTGTGCAGATTTTGGTCGTGCAGTTGAGGTTCATGGGTTTATGATGTTTACTGGGTATCAGTGAGCCATGGGTTTCCCTCTATGGGACTTGTCTACATTAATTCATTTAGTTTTAAGATCTGCTGTGGTTACAAATACTGCTTTATCTCTGCTGGAAGCATTATAGAGCATTGTTTGACTAAAAGGGAAATAAAACAAACCAAACAAATCCAAAAAACCTTAGTCTGGTCATTTCAGTGGAGATCTAATCAACACAGTGTTTGAAATTACATCAGTCTTCATCTGGCCAAAGGCCAGTTCTGTGCTGTGACCACTGGCAGAACAAATAAATGGATCTAATGTCCTTTTCTATAAAATCAAGTTCCCTTAACCTCAACAGAAGGATACATTAGATAAACTGAAAGATCTCTCTCAAACATCATTTGGGTTAGCTGTAGCACAATATAGTTCTTTGTTCGTACTCCTGACCTTGTTCCTGCCCAAGGAGGCAAACAACTTCCATGAACTCATGCAAAATAAGACCCACAGTCCCTGTCCATATTCTCTCCTAGAATGAGTAATTTGTGTTTATATTTCTGCGTCCACTGAAATAAATAGCAAAGTGATGCCCTACCCAAGACATATTACCAAATGTTCCACTAGCAGAGAACTAGAGATTTGGTTAGTGATGCTTGTAAGCATATTTCATAAACAAAATATTTTATTGCTAAAGGCACATTTAAAAATCAGCCAAAGCCTGAGGCAAAGCAATCTCAGAACCTGTCCATGCCAGCAAACCTGACTCATGAGGACTGTTTGCCACAGTGGTGAGAAGAACTGGCCCTGAGTGCAGTCTCGGTTTTTGTCCTTCCAAATTTTTAAGAAGAAAATATTGAAGCAATACAGACAAAAACAATATTGAAGCAATACAGACAAAGGATGCCACAAATGCAGTTGTGACTTAAAGATCATTTAGCAGTTTGGGTGCAGACAGTATCGAAAAAAAAGGTCTTCCTTGAGTGAAGAATGAATATTTACATGGTAGATTGAAAAGCTTTTGATTCTAATAATTAGCACATTAATGTAGATTTCACTTTAGTAGCTGAAACAGTCCGCTGAAATATAGTGCAGTAATCTTAAGTTCAAAATAATCACTGCCTAAGTGTGTCAGGAAAAGGACCTCTATTTTAATTAGTTCTTAAGGGGGAATGTCTATTTTCTGTGTGCCATGCAGAACATGTAGAGGAGACTCCTCTACAAAACCAACATGTATTCAATCGTGTCCTTGTTCACTCGTGTATCCTATTTCCAAATCTCACCCTCGGCATTTAAACCACACTTACCCCAGCGAAACCTTTCTGACTTTCATAAAACGCAACGCTCTGGTCAGGGAGCAGCGGCGCAGCCCCAAGGCTGTACCAGGAGAAGAGAGGCTGAGAAGCTTTCCGGTGAGGAGCCCGTTGTTTTCTGATGAAACAAAAGCAGTCCTTATTCAGCCGTCAAGGAGAAGGGCTCTTCAGCTGCCCGGCTGGCCCGGGGGCGGCGTGGCTGGAGGAGGGTCGGACCCTCCCGCTGCCGTGCGGGCGCGCCGGGGGAGTGGAGCTGGGAGCGCCGCCCCAGCGGGAGGGGACGGGGGGGACAGGAGGGGAGGCGGCCGGGCGGCTGTCGCAACCCGGGGCATCGTTGGTGTTGCGGCGGGCTGAGCCCGGCCGGGGAGC